>JAJOZX010000101.1:70000-97500 GCA_023014485.1 Bathynomus jamesi
GTAAGAGAAACTTTTTATTTTCCCCCTCGAGTTGGGCTATCGTCAAAGGAACTTAGTAAAGTCGAAAAGTTATAAAGTATCAGAGAAAGAATTAGAAAAATTATAGAAGAAAAGTATCAGAAGAAATATCCGTTGCTTGCCTCCCTAACTAGAACCCCCTTCGAATCCGAACCGACAAAGGGCCATAAAGGGGGGGTTAACATATATAATATATATATATATATATATATATATATATATATATATATATGTATATAATATATATATATATAATATATATATATATATAATATATATGTATACAATATATATATATGTATACATATATATGTATATAATATATATATATATATATATATATATATATATATATATATATATATATGTATAATATATATATATATAATATATATATGTATATATATATATAATGAATATAATATATATATATGTATACATATATATATATGTATACATATATATGTATATATATATATAATATATATATAATATATATATATATATATATATATGTATATAATATATATATATGTATATATATATGTATACAATATATATATGTATACATATATATGTATATAAATTAATATATATAATATATATATTAATATATATATAATATATATGTATATATATATATATATGTATATAAAATATATATATATGTATATGTATATATATGTATATAATATATATATATATGTATATATGTTAACCCCTCCCTCTATGGCTCTGGGGTGGTTCGGAATCGACGGGGGGGTTCTGGTTAGGAGGCAGCAACGGATATTTCTTCTATAACATTCTAATTCTTTTCCGACGGTCAAATGGTGGGTCGCCACTTGTTAAACTCTTGGCTACAGACTCGCCAGACTGTTATGCCAATATCTTCTATGGTGCTTGGGTTGTCTCTTTCTTAATTTGGGCAAAGGGTCGTCAGTTGTTAATTCTTCTCTTTTTATAATACTCTGATACTTTCTCTGATACTAAAATTATCGACTTTTCTTTTATAACTTATCGACTTAACTGACTAAGTTCTTCTGAAGAGAGCAAGGCTCGAAGGAAAAGATAAAAACTTCTTTTACTCTAGTTTACTTCTCAAAATGTACAGGTAGTGCTCTGAATTTACAGGGGTAGAGGTTCGACCTCTTTCGACCATGGCTCAGGCCGGAATCTAAGAATTAAGGAGGCAAGGGGCCTCTGCCCCCTCCCCGCAGCAAGGCTGCTAACAAGGGAGTCTCGTAGCAGTGACCAAAGCCGAGAGCCGTAATCAAGTGCTATAATGAAGTGCCGTAATTTTACAAATACATGTATAATATAAACCTAAATGTTGGGGGACGGCAGTTGAAGGTTAAGTTTCCCCCCCCTTTTAAACACATGATCAGATGTTTGAAAAATTCCAAATAAAAATAATAAAAAAAAAAAAATAACAAAAACTAATTTGTATTTTTTCGCCGAGTCTTCATTTCTGAAGGCGATATCATTTCATAGTAATACATAAGTACAATTTAAGTACACGACTGAGTATGTATTAATTTTGGTTCATTACAATTACGATTACAATTACCAATTAATTCATATTCACTTATTATTGTTTAATTACACTTCTATTAAAGTACATTCTTACATTATATTAAATCATTACATTTAATTACAGTTTCATTGAAGTACATTACGTCGTTTACCATTCTTACAGTGTTTTTATATATTTATATATGGTTATAATATATGGTTATAATATATGGTTATACTATATGGCTATAATATATGGTTATTAGTACAACACAAGTACATGGGCACATACGAGATAATTTATATACGACATACATAATATGTTATAATATGTTATAACATGTTATAAATTTGAAATCAGAGGGACAAGAGGTTTCACGTTTTCAGATGTTTGATTTATGCTGAATTGCGAATTGCTTACACTTGCATAAGCATTTATGAATATCTTGCGAGGGGTGAACGCACTTGAAAAAAAATAATAAAAAAAACAATACGAGAACGTATTTGAGCGTTTTCGAACGAATGCAAAAAGTTTTGCGTTTCATAGATTGACACGAGTAAAAATGATTTAATAAAATTTATATAGGATAATGATCAAGGGAAATTAATGACGGGAAAATGTGACGTATGGATGAATATGGTTGAATAATAATATTTATACTACATAACACCACAACATTATTACTAAAGAATTTACCATACATTGAATACGGAAGATGTCCAAATACTAAGCACATGATTCAGTGTACAAGGTATGGGAAACGTAGAGAGAATTAAGTTATTTTATGACGTCATAGTGTATAAGTCATTATTAGAAAAGATGAATTAGGGAAATACAGTAATGAATAAAGAAGTACAAATAGAAATTCTATCCAAAACTCGCTTAGGCGATTTTGGTTTCTTATGTAAAAATGAACATTCAAACATAAAAACTATACGAACATAAGTACTGCATGAAGATAATGAATCCATATAATGATGGTATAGGAATTGTTCATTGTTCATTTTTACAGTGCTCCCCCTTTTTAAATAATATTAACACAATAATATAATACAATTAATACAATACAATACAATTGAGAAAATAACATCGAAACTAATTCAAGTTAGATGACGAATTTTTCTTTTTACAATGCAAATTTTATACAGAACGAGTTTGGGTGGTTGAGTACAATGCAGAGTATCAAATCTTTAAAATGACACTTGCTTACAAAATATAAAAAAATTCAAAGATTAATACTTTAATTTAGACAAACAATTAAGTTAGACAAAGAATGATATTGTTAAATTTTTAGCAAAATTTTATTTTTTCTGTGGGATGAATTAGATACATAATGAATAGTAGATAAAAGGGAAAAATATAAATTTTAAAGTTCATAGATTTTCAAAGTTACCATGATAGTACAATTCATAACTAATTTTATTGACTATTGAAGGTAAAAATAGAATTACGTAATGGATGATGTATAGACCTGTGGTCTAGTGTGTATTTTTGTGTAGTAGGTACAAAGTGTGTATCTTACAATTTCGAGGGACAGATTAGCCGATAGGATTGTTCAAGTAACTGAATAAATGCATGAGCAAGATATATTAGAAAGCAAAAATGATTAAGATTAAATTACATAGTTAGCACTTACGCGCAATTAAATAAAGTTTATTGTGATATCCAATGATTTTAGCATAAGGTTTGTATATATAGTATATATAGTGTGCATACATGCATTTTTATTGACTGTTGTAGGTACAAATCGAATTAAGTAGTGGATGATGTATAGACCCGTGGTCAAATGTGTATTTATGTTTATTGGGTACAGATTGTAGTGGTTGGTGATACGTTCAAAAGGAGAAAGGGGATTTATAGTTGAATAGTTGAAGTTATACGTCAGTGTGCAGATGTATCTATAAATATTGGCAAGACGCATCTGTAGATGAGTGAGTCCGTGCAATAGTATGTAGAATATGAGAGTAATTTGTTCATCCCGTGAAGAACTAGATCAATAGGGGTCATTGGTGGATTAGGATTATATATTTATATATATTATATATATATATATACTTTAAGGAACAGATAAAATAACTTAATAAATGCATGAGCGAGAATTTATATATAGTAAGCAATAATTATGATGTATTATAATGATGATGTTTGCATACGAGTTTTAATGCAAAAGTGACTGGAGGGACGGAAGGTAAATGAATTCGAATATGTGTCAAAAGTAATAGAATTCAATTAGGATTATCGATTGTACGTAATTAAATCAGTTACACGTATATTAAGGTAATAAAAAAAACGTACTTGAGGACCTTACAAGTAATGAAAGTAAATCTCACGGTTTTAAAATTGAATTTTGACACACAATTAATTAAATTCGACTACGACAATTACTCAGTATTAATCGAATTAAAAAATTAAAAAAATTAAAATTGAAAATAGAAATCAATTATGCATTTTAATGAACTAAACATATAATATACTTAAAAATAAAAAAAACACAACTTAACATAAATTGAGGTTATGTTCCATCGTACCAAAGAGGAATTAACCATGGTTGAACCATTTCTCTGGTTGACACGGTTCAACTGGTGTTGGGGGTGTTTAAATAAAATAAAATAAAAAGACAAAGTTTGGAGTACGACATTCGGGGGAATTGAGTGACTAAGCAGGGGGTATAAGTCTGAAATTGACAATTACATCTTTCGTGAGCACTTTGCTCTTTAAAAAAAAGATTGCTTGTCACACTACTTAGAACAAAAATTAAAAGAGTTCAAACAAAACGGGGGAACGGCATGTTCCTCCTTATAGTAATTTAAAAAGGAGTCATTGGGACAAGATCGATTAATTAATTATTACACAACTATTATTATCACATATACATTACATTGATTATCAAAGTCATTACAAACAATTGTAAAAACTGTTTTGGTTACAAACAATAAAATGTCATTTTACCTATATATTTATATACGCAACAATGGCATGAAAAAGAAAAGACAAATCGGTCAATTTCCTTACAAACAAGAAAAAAAGTTAAACTAAAGACGCAACTCGGTCAATTCAGGTTGAATTTAATTCTCTTTTACAAGAAGAAAAAGGTTGAATTAAATTCTCTTAAACAACAAAAAAAAGGTTGAATTAAATTCTTAAATTACATTTTCTTAAATTAAATTCTCTTAAATTACAAAGAAAAAGTTGAATTCAATTGACTGCATTGAAATGACTGGGGACTTGAAAACTCGACTTGGGATTCGAAAACTCGACTTGGGATTCAAAAATTGACTTGGAATAAAATTGACTTGGGATTCGAAAACTGACTTGGAATAAAACTCTGACTTGGAATAAAACTCTGACTTGGAATAAAACTCTGACTTGGAATAAAACTCTGACTTGGAATAAAACTCTGACTTGGAATAAAACTCTGACTTGGAATAAAACTCTGACTTGGAATAAAACTCTGACTTGAACTCTATCAAGTAGTATCTTGAAACTAACTTGAACTCTATCAAGTAGTATCTTGAAACTAACTTGAACTCATATCAAGTATTCTTGAAACTAACTTGAACTCTTATCAATTATTCTTGAAACTAACTTGAACTCTTATCAAGTATTCTTGAAAACTAACTTGAACTCTATCAAGTATTCTTGAAACTAACTTGAACTCTTATCAAGTATTCTTGAAACTAACTTGAACTCTTATCAAGTATTCTTGAAACTAACTTGAACTCTTACCAAGTATTCTGAAACTAACTTGAACTCTTATCAAGTATTCTGAAACTAACTTGAACTCTATCAAGTATCTTGAAACTAACTTGAACTCTATCAAGTATCTTGAAACTGTCTAAAATTGACTGCACTTGAACTCTATCAAGTGGAGTCTACTGAAAACGAAACTGACTTGCACTTGAACTGCTATCAAGTGAAGATTAACTGAAAACGGAAAATGACTGCACTTGATCTCAATCAAGTGGAGACTATTATCCTCTGGACTTACTTGAAATACAATCAAGTATCTCTATAACTCTATAAACTCTCTGTAAACTCTCTCTTTCTTAATTTTGCAAGTCAATTCAATTCACTAATTTGAAAAAATTGTAAACAAAAATAAAAAAATGTAAACAATATTTCACTCTAATGTACTATTATGTTTGGTACATAAAATAAAATTATTCTATACTGACTATAATAGTGAAAATAACTCTGTGACAATTAACTCTGTGACAATTAACTCTTTCTGTTACTTTTAACTTCTGTGACTTTTAACTTCTGTGAAAATTACTGTTTCACTAAAAAAAATGTATCACTGGTGTCTGAAGTGTTCACTGTGTTTTGTGTTAATTCTGGCTTGATACCAGTTAACTGTTAATAAGTTAATAATACTGACTTTTCAAATGTTTACAAATTACTTAAAAAGACAAACTCTGTACTTAATAAAAATTTTCTATGGCGAAATCCTTAGAGACGTGTCCTGAAGACGTGTCTTGCTGGCTACTTCTTCTTGGATGAAAACTAGGCGTGGAGAACTTGGAGTCGTGACACACCGGTTCAAGGGTGGATGGTACGAACTAGAAGTCGTGACACGCCGGTCAAATGGTTTTATCCTGATGCAGGGTAATTTCTATCTTGGCCAAAGAGTGGCCACTTGTTAAAATCCTCTCCTTAAAATCTTCAACTAATCTTGGTAGTAGGGTCTCCAAATGTTTATCCTGGCTATAGGGTCGCCAATTTGTTAACCCCTCCCTCTATGGCCCTGGGGTGGTTCGGAATCGATGGGGGGGTTCTGGTTAGGAGGCAGCAACGGATATTTCTTCTATAACATTCTAATTCTTTTCCGCCGGTCAAATGGTGGGTCGCCACTTGTTAAACTCTTGGCTACAGACTCGCCAGACTGTTATGCCAATATCTTCTATGGTGCTTGGGTTGTCTCTTTCTTAATTTCGGCAAAGGGTCGCCAGTTGTTAATTCTTCTCTTTTTATAATACTCTGATACTTTCTCTGATACTAAAATTATCGACTTTTCTTTTATAACTTATCGACTTAACTGACTAAGTTCTTCTGAAGAGAGCAAGGCTCGAAGGAAAAGATAAAAACTTCTTTTACTCTAGTTTACTTCTCAAAATGTACAGGTAGTGCTCTGAATTTACAGGGGTAGAGGTTCGACCTCTTTCGACCATGGCTCAGGCCGGAATCTAAAAATTAAGGAGGCAAGGGGCCTCTGCCCCCTCCCCGCAGCGAGGCTGCTAACAAGGGAGTCTCTTAGCAGTGACCAAAGCCGAGAGCCGTAATCAAGTGCTATAATGAAGTGCCATAATTTTACAAATACATGTATAATATAAACCTAAATGTTGGGGGACGGCAGTTGAAGGTTAAGTTTCCCCCCTTTTAAACACATGATCAGATGTTTGAAAAATTCCAAATAATAATAATAAAAAAAATAAAAATAACAAAAACTAATTTGTATTTTTTCGCCGAGTCTTCATTTCTGAAGGCGATATCATTTCATAGTAATACATAAGTACAATTTAAGTACACGACTGAGTATGTATTAATTTTGGTTCATTACAATTACGATTACAATTACCAATTAATTCATATTCACTTATTATTGTTTAATTACACTTCTATTAAAGTACATTCTTACATTATATTAAATCATTACATTTAATTACAGTTTCATTGAAGTACATTACGTCGTTTACCATTCTTACAGTGTTTTTATATATTTATATATGGTTATAATATATGGTTATAATATATGGTTATACTATATGGCTATAATATATGGTTATTAGTACAACACAAGTACATGGGCACATACGAGATAATTTATATACGACATACATAATATGTTATAATATGTTATAACATGTTATAAATTTGAAATCAGAGGGACAAGAGGTTTCACGTTTTCAGATGTTTGATTTATGCTGATTTGCGAATTGCGTACACTTGCATAAGCATTTATGAATATCTTGCGAGGGGTGAACGCACTTGTAAAAAAAATAATAAAAAAAACAATACGAGAACGTATTTGAGCGTTTTCGAACGAATGCAAAAAAGTTTTGCGTTTCATAGATTGACACGAGTAAAAATGAATATTTAATAAAATTTATATAGGATAATGATCAAGGGAAATTAATGAAGGGAAAATGTGACGTATGGATGAATACGGTTGAATAATAATATTTATACTACATAACACCACAACATTATTACTAAAGAATTTATCATACATTGAATACGGAAGATGTCCAAATACTAAGCACATGATTCACTGTACAAGGTATGGGAAACGTAGAGAGAATTAAGTTTTATGACGTCATAGTGTATAAGTCATTATTAGAAAAGATGAATTAGGGAAATACAGTAATGAATAAAGAAGTACAAATAGAAATTCTATCCAAAACTCGCTTAGGCGATTTTGGTTTCTTATCTAAAAATGAACATTCAAACATAAAAACTATACGAACATAAGTACTGCATGAAGATAATGAATCCATATAATGATGGTATAGGAATTGTTCATTGTTCATTTTTACATATATATATATATATGTATATAATATATATATGTATATATATATATGTATATAAAATATATATATATATGTAATATATATATGTATATAATATATATGTGTATATATATATATATGTATGTAATTATATATAATATATATATATATATATATTATATATATATGTAATATATATGTATATAATATATATATATATGTATATAATATATATACAGGGTGTCCCATAAGTCCGGCATCATAGGAGAAATTCCTATTTTTCTATTTCTACAAACCATAATTCATATTTTTCTTCTGCTCCGGATGACAATTTCCCGTCCACCATTCTGTTCAGTGACGAGGCTGTTTTTTATGGAAATGGTGAGGTAAATCGACAGAACACCCACTACTGGTCTCAAAACAACCCTCACTGGTATACCTCTCCAAAGGAACAAGGTACATCTCGGGTGATGGTACGGTGTGGCATTTAGAAGGATCGCATCATAGGCCCCCTCTTTTTCGATGAACATGTCACTGGAGGCACCTACCTACGTATGCTCAAGGAAGAACCATTTCCCACTGTCTTGAACGAAGAAGGAAATTTCCCAACGTGGTTCCAGAAAGACGGTGCTCCTACACATTACAGCACCCAAGTAAGGGAATATCTGTACCAACAATTTCCTGGTCATTGGATAGGACGTCGTGGGCCTGTGGAATGGCCAGCTAGAAACCGGGATCTCACGCCACTAGATTTTTATCTCTGGGGCCACTTGAAAGCGCTGTTATACGCAGAGAAAATTAGGAGTGTTGAACATTTGCGGCAGCACATTATTGGGGCATGTAACACCATTACTCCTGACATCATTCACCGTGTGCTTGCTGACTGGGTATCACGTCTGAATTTGTGTATTGAAAACAATGGTGGACATATTGAGCACGTTCTGTAAATAAAAGCTTTTGTTTTGCCTTTTTTTATTATTTTTCCTATGATGCCGGGCTTATGGGACACCCTATATATATATATATATATGTATATATATACATATATATATTTATGTATATATATACATATATATATAATATATATATGTATATATATATACATATATATATATTTATGTGTATATATACATATATATAATATATATATATGTGTATATATATGTATATATATAAATATATATATATATATATATATATATATATATATATATAATATATATGTTATAATGTTACAGACCAAAAAGACCCTAAGATCCACTCATGGTTGGTCTACCTAACTGTGTTCGTAATTGTGTGTGTCCTCCGTGGTGGCGGAGGGAACCTACAATTTTACGTGGGTTCCGAAACACAAGAACATAAGAAATTTATGCAAAAACTGCCTGTACATTGGCAACGACCAATTTTTGCATAACCAATTAATTATCAATTTAAAACTAATTAATTATCCATTTAAAACTAATTAATTATCGATTTAAAACTAAAGATAGAATTTCTGGATCAAGAGGATCAAGTCATAATAGACTACTCTCCACAAATATGTTACACTCTACATCTATTTATTACCGACATGCAAATATATCAGATCCAAAGAATCCAGTCAATTTCATTGAGGTATCCATCAATACTAGTACCTTGACAACGAAAAATAAGTTACGATCCATATCGATTGCGGACCAAATCAAAATTTACATATACATTACAATATATATACTTAGGAGGAAAAGTGTAGGTGTGGCTGTAAAAACTGTACAGTAATGTAGAATGTGTGTGCACCCATTTTGGGTCTCCCATTTCAAGGTGTTTGTGGGGCAAGTGAAGATCATGAGTTTTTCAATACCTCACGGTACTATGGGGGGCACCGCTCGGCAGAGGAATCTCTTTAAATGGGGTGTGTAAGGACAGAGAGTATCCCCTAACCCAAGATGCTGCCTCCCTATATCCCACTACACTTGTTTTGAGCTGTGGGATCGATCACCACAAAGCCTTACTTTTACTACCTTAAACTATACCCAATCTATCAACATATTTGTCTAATCGATTTTTAAACATGTTTATAGAAGTGCTACTAATTACTTCTACCGGCAAACTATTCCAGCTATGTACTATTCTACAGTATGCTTAAAAAGTTTTTGCCAACTGCTGTCTCGAACCTTCTACTTGTCAACTTTCACCCGTTATTTCTAGTCCTATTATATTGAGATATTTCGAAAAAGCTATCTCTATCTACGTTATCGAACCCATTCATAATTTTGAAAAACTGGATTAGATCACCCCTTAGCCTCCTAGTCTCGAGTTTTGTCAATTTTAACTCTTTAAGCCTATCCTCGAACGACTTTGACCTAAGCGACGGAATCATCTTAGTTGCTCGTCTTTGAACTCTTTCGATTTTGTCTATATCTTTGCGCATATACGGATTCCAAAATTGGAACGCGTACTCCAAATGGGGTCTAACTAATGATTTATAAAGAGGAACTATGATATCGCGCGATTTGTACTCAAAATTTCGAGCTGTAAAACCTAACACTTTGTTCGCCTTATTGACCGCTGCTGTACTTTGTTTCGCTGCTTTTAAATCACCAGTGACTATAACTCCTAAATCTTTTTCCTGCTCTACGCATGTTAAAACTTTCCCTGACATACTATATGCAAAAGTACCGTTACGCGAACGTATATGCAAAATTTTGCACTTATCAACGTTAAATCTCATTTGCCATGTGACTGACCAATCAACGATTTTATTCACATCATTCTGGATTTTACCTCTATCTTCGTCATTAATCGCCCTACCACCTAGCTTCGTGTCATCCGCAAACTTTGAAACTGTACTGACTAGGCCGACATCTAAATCGTTAATATATATAAGAAAAAGCAAGGGGCCCAATACAGAACCCTGAGGAACGCCACTCGCTACATTAGCCCAACACGACTCCGCTCCATCAACGACCACCCTCTGTTTCCTACCTCGCAACCACTCTTCTAGCCAATTTATTACTACACCCCTGATTCCATGAGCCTTAGTTTTTTCAATGAGTCTTTTGTGCGGCACGGTGTCAAACGCTTTTTGAAAATCTAAATACACTACATCAACCGCCCGATGTCTATCGTAAACGTCAACCACGCTTTGGAAAAATTCTAAAAGATTAGTTAAGCAAGATTTGTTTCGCCTAAAACCGAGCTGCGTATTTCTAACTAGTTTATGCACTTCTAAGTGTTCGACTATATGATCCCTAATTATTGATTCCACTAGCTTACCTACAACAGACATTAAACTGATTGGCCTATAATTTCCCGCCGCACCTTTATCGCCTTTCTTAAAGATAGGTGTTACGTTTGCTAACTTGAAATTATCTGTGACGGACCCCTCAGAAATAGACGCATTAAAAATCTTTGTTAGCGGCACAACAATGCTATCTTTTAATTCTTTTAGTTGTATGGGATATATGGAATCCGGCCCCGGTGATTTACGCGTTTTCATTTTATCAATATAGCGCATTCCCTCCGCTTCACTAACCACGATATTATCCAAAATATTACCATTATCAAAAGGTATTATGTATATGACCGTAGGGATAATCGTTAGATCTTCTATAGTAAAAACTGACGTAAAAAATTCGATTAGCAAGGTAGCCATTTCCTTGTTTTCAGAAACTAGATCTCCGTTTACATTTTTCAAAGGCCCCAAGACACTATTTGCTGGATTTCTATTATTGACGTATTGAAAGAATCGTTTGGGGTTTTCTTTACCGTCACGAGCTATGGAGATTTCAAATTCGCGGTTGGATTTTTTTATTACACTTTTCGCTTCACGCCTAAGAGATATGTTGTTGATTCGTAAAAACAGATTATCTTTATCGCACTTATATAGCCTATAAGCCCTATCTCTACTCTTTATAATGTCTCCTACTCTAGAAGTAAACCACAAGGGCTTGTTGTTTACATTCGCACGCTTAATTTTGTACGGTACACATTCCTCATTTATAGTCCTAAATACCGTTTGGAACGATTCCCACATTAGTTTTGCGTTGCAGTTCCCCATTACGTTTTCCCAATTGACGTGTGAAAAATTATTTCGAAATTTACTAAAGTCTGCGTGCTGGAAGTTAGGAATTTTAGTCGAGTTAGTTGGTTTCGAGTGACTTACTGAGAGGACAAACTCGACCATATTGGAAAAATTCTAAAAGATTAGTTAAGCAAGATTTGTTTCGCCTAAAACCGAGCTGCGTATTTCTAACTAGTTTATGCACTTCTAAGTGTTCGACTATACGATCCCTAATTATTGATTCCACTAGCTTACCTACAACAGACATTAAACTGATTGGCCTATAATTTCCCGCCGCACCTTTATCGCCTTTCTTAAAGATAGGTGTTACGTTTGCTAACTTGAAATTATCTGTTACGGACCCCTCAGAAATAGACGCATTAAAAATCTTTGTTAGCGGCACAACAATGCTATCTTTTAATTCTTTTAGTTGTATGGGATATATGGAATCCGGCCCCGGTGATTTACGCGTTTTCATTTTATCAATATAGCGCATTCCCTCCGCTTCACTAACCACGATATTATCCAAAATATTACCATTATCAAAAGGTATTATGTATATGACCGTAGGGATAATCGTTAGATCTTCTATAGTAAAAACTGACGTAAAAAATTCGATTAGCAAGGTAGCCATTTCCTTGTTTTCAGAAACTAAATCTCCGTTTACATTTTTCAAAGGCCCCAAGACACTTTTTGCTGGATTTCTATTATTGACGTATTGAAAGAATCGTTTGGGGTTTTCTTTACCGTCACGAGCTATGGAGATTTCAAATTCGCGGTTGGACTTTTTTATTACACTTTTCGCTTCACGCCTAAGAGATATGTTGTTGTTTCGTATAAACAGATTATCTTTATCGCACTTATATAGCCTATAAGCCCTATCTCTACTCTTTATAATGTCTCCTACTCTAGAAGTAAACCACAAGGGCTTGTTGTTTACATTCGCACGCTTAATTTTGTACGGTACACATTCATCATTTATAGTCCTAAATACCGTTTCGAACGATTCCCACATTAGTTTTGCGTTGCAGTTCCCCATTACGTTTTCCCAATTGACGTGTGAAAAATTATTTCGAAATTTACTGAAGTCTGCGTGCTGGAAGTTAGGAATTTTAGTCGAGTTAGTTGGTTTCGAGTGACTTACTGAGAGGACAAACTCGACCATATTGTGATCGCTATTGCTTAACGGTTCTATTACTTGAAGATCAGTAATTAGCCTATCATCCGTAGTTATTACTAAATCTAAAATACTGTCCAATCTCGTAGGTTCCCCAACCTTTTGAATAAGAAAGCTATCCTCGAGAAAATTAACTAAACGATTACCTTCCGCGTCTCCCTGCATTGTATCACGTTGGCGCAATTAAAGTCGCCCATAACTAAAGCCTGCTCACTACCGATTATTCTCTTTAGTTCACGATAATACGCTTCGTCCGTATCAGCTGTTTGATTAGGGGGCCTATATATAACCGCAACAACAAGTTTGAAATCGTTCAATTTAAGTTCTGCTATAGTCGAATCTATCGGTTCTGGAATTGAGTGTTTTACTTCTATAACGTTCGCAATATTATCTTTGATATACAGCATAACACCGACTCCTCGCCTACCTATTCTGTTTTTAGCAAAAAGTCTATAACCTTTAATTTAATACTCCCCTACAAAGTCACGTGTTTCAGTGCTAAGCCACGATTCAATTATCGCAATTAAATCAGTCTTTACAAGCAATTAAAGAAAAAAATTCGTTTATTTTATCTCGTAGGCTACGAGCATTTAAGGATAGAACCCTCAAATTGTTTGTAATTGCGCCTTCGCGAGCGTAGGGGAAATTTGTGGAATTTACGATGGGACCGTTCGGGTTGCGGCAGTCTGAAAAGAAGAGACAGTATTATGAAATAGTTTTTCTAAACGCGCAGCTCCAACGTCATTAAAATTAAGTCCATCTTCGAGGAACAAGTCCCTCCTGACATAGAAACTGTTCCAAAAATTTGCAAAATGCACTCCTTCCTGTTGGCAAAGAGACTTTAGGTTATTGTTAATATAGGTCGCCTTGCTGTAGAAATCGCTTCGTTGGATAATTCGAGGAAGTATACCTGTTAAAACAATCTTATTAGTTTTCTCCTTTAGTCGCTCTAATAAGTCCCTATACCTAGCCAGCAGTTCTTCCGATTTAGAATTTAAAACGTTATTATTACCGATATGAATAACATACGTTGTGTCCTCGGTGGTACCGTCTGTAAAATGGTCAACACTATTAGTTATATCCTCCACCCTTGCACCAGGGTAGCAGTAACGGCGCCTACGACGAGGGTTTCTCCTACAGAATTCCTCGAGCTGCCCTCGAACAATGGAATCGCCAACGAGTCGTATTTCCGGTTCATCAGCATCTTCGAAACCTAAAACAGAAAACCTATTGCTTGTTATTACTGGTAGACAGGTCTTTGCTTTTCTGAATTGGGCTCATTTCGCACTCGAACGAAGGGTTGGGAACTAGGGGAAGAGAGAGGGCTATTAGTACTATTTATATTATTAGTAGAAACTGAGGCAGGAGGGGTCGTAACTGGAGTCTCAAGGGATACTAATTTTGCCGTCAGGAGCATCATGCTTCTTTCAAGTCTCACCCTGGCCTCCCTCTCACGTTTTAACTCGTTCCTCAGCACTTCCATGCTTGAGCACCACCTGCAAACTAACTGTTCATTATTATTAGCCATTGTAAACGCGTAAGCAGCAAATTTCCCTTCACAGCGATTGCAAGTATTTGACGGGGGTGCCATGCTTTTAATTAGTTGAACCAAAAAAACAAAAACAAAAACAAAAAACGAGCGTTTGGAAATTAATAAATTACAACGTAGGTCTACCGCGTTCTTGAAACGCAGAAACAGGTTCTTGTAACACAAATTTATACTAAATTAATATAGAATTAAGCTACCGACAAAAGATCTGTAAAAGAAAAGTATTTATAACACTTATCTGTCCGCGATTCGACCCGATTTTTTCCTTTTTTTTTCACACGGTTTCTGACGACGCACTACCTGACCTCTCGAAGCACGGAAAAATGAACCTTATGACTGCACATTTTCTGATTGATTTGAAAAACAAACAAGGCAAGCCACGTGCAGTAGCCTTGGTTTGATCAAATAATACAGTACTGAATAACGTCAATAAATGAAATATAATCGTTAATGAATGATTAGTAGCACGAAGTAATTTAGTTAAGAATGCACGGAACACTTTTTTTCTTTAAACACTTCAACGAAAACCACTTATTCATTTGCTATCACTTGACACTCGAAAAAACACGTCTGTTCACAAGGAAAGACTGATCACATGTATATATGTATGTAATATATATATATATATATATATGTATATAATTATATATATAGATATATATATAATATATATAATATATATATATATATATATATACAGGGTGTCCGAGAATTATCTGTACAATTTTTGGCTGTTATTAAAAGTCAACCATGAAGTGTAGAAATTCCACTGTTGTCCCATTTTACAGAGAATCTCGTTATGTTTTTTCTGATACCACGTTTTGACAGGTTTTTTAGAAATGTACGCGGGTGACAGACATTGATGATTTAAAAGCAAGAATCACAGCTGCTATTGAGCGAATTGATGTGGATATGCTGTAGCGTACATGGCAACATTTGGAGTATCGATTGGATGTTTTGCGAATCACTAATGGTGCACATATCGAATGTTTGTAACAACGTTACTTTAATAAAAGAAACTTTTGAAAATACGGATTCTAAATAATCTTGTTTAAGAATTTTACGTTTTATCAAGAATTTTATTAAAAGATGAAATTGTAAACATAATGTTCGGACACACTGGAATTTCTAAAAAACTTGTCAAACTTGGTATCAGAAAAAACTTAATGAGATTCTCTGTAAAATAAGACAAGACTGGAATTTCTACACTTCATGGTTGACTTTTAATAACAGCCAAAAATTGTTCAGATAATTCTCGGACACCCTCTATACATATATAATATATATATATATATATATATATATATATATATATATATATATATATATAATATTATAATATATATATATGTATATAATATATATATATATATATATATATATATATATATATATATACACATATAATTATAATATATATAATATATATATATAATAATATATAAATATATATATATATATATATATAATATCACGGTGAACCAAAAGTAGGTGGACAGCAGGTTGAATACGGTTTGTGTTATATTATATTATAACTATGGTGTTCATTATAACTATGGTGTTTGTGTTATATTATATTAAATATTATAACTAAATTTATTTAAATTTTATTTTGTATTATAGTATACAAAAAAATTAAATATGTATTCTCAAAATAAACGTTATCATTTACTGTCCACCTACATTTGGTTCACCCTATATATATATATATATGTATAATTATATACATATATATATAAAATATATATATAAAATAATAATAATATATATTATAAATATATAATATATATTATATACATATATAGATATATATATTATATACATAATATATATATATATATATATATATATATATATATATATATATATAATATATAAAATATATATATATATGTATATAAATATATAACATATATATATGTATATATTATATATATATGTATATAATATATATATATATAATATATAAATATATATGTATATATATATATATATATTATATACATATATATATATATATATAAAATATATATATATATGTATATAAATATATATACATATATATATGTATATATTATATATATATATGTATATAATCTATATATATATAATATATATAATATATGTATATATATATATATATATATATATATACACAATATATTATATATATATTAGGGTGTGCCAATTACATAGAAGTGAATTTTAACTTTTATTTTTTTTAAACGACCAGGGTATATTATTGTTCAATTTAATGTAGAAATGCAACAAAAAAATTGAAGGAGCTGCAGCAATATTTAGGACTTGCTCAACAGCATTTAATGTTACAGTATTTAGCTATGTTTTTAGTAATTTGTCAAGTTCTGCACATTATGTTTCTTGGTAAAGCATTCTTTCTTATATAAGTATTTCACATAAGTGGAGTTATAGAGCTACTGAACAAGTATTAGTTACACATTCTCTACACGTCTGTACAGGTTTAAACGTAAACAAACAAGGAAAGCAGCTATGCACCAGTTGGCACACATGACACGTCAGTCGTTGTTCTCAAGCACTGCTGGTGGGTTGTGTTAAACTGTGTTTTTCTGCTCAGCCACATACAGTAATTGTTCAGTTTTTTTGCTTTTAGTGTCTACCAAGAATGGCAATGAAAACAAGACGCTACAGTGATATTTGGTTAGTTGGTAAATGTGAAGAAAAATTTAGTGCTGCAAAGTTACCATCAAGGCGTGATGTACTAAAAGTGTTATTTAATTTTCATACTGATAAACAAATGAGTCTGAAGGAAAGTGTTAAGAAAACTGTTCGTTTAATTTTGCCGATTTGGGAAAGAGCACGTATACCTACAACAACTGAATTACATGTGCGTGAGAGAGTTGTACGTCTTCATAAAGAATGGCAGTCACTCAAAAAAAACATAAATAGATCAACATCTACTGAAAGCAAGAAACGTGATATTTTTGGCGAGTCACTGGATGATTTATTTGATATTGCACACCAGGATGCCATGAGTTTGATTAAGATTGAGGAAGATCGCTTATTCTTACAAGGTCAAAGAGAAAAAGGCCGTCGTGGATCAATGATAGGAGTAGACATGAAACTTTCAAAGAAAGAAGCTAGCAGAATTGAGCGATCACTAGCATATGAAAGGCAAAAAGAGAAACAGAAATATTTGCAGGAAGCATATACATCATCAGCAGCAACAATTAATGAATCGATAGAATTAGAATCATCAGGAGAATCATCTGATAAAAGTGATCATGCTGATTTTGATCAAGAGATTGCTCATAAGGCTGTTTTGTCTAGGTGTTCTAACAGAGGTCGTGTTCAAGTTGTTACGCAAGAAGTTGCTGCAGCACTAGATCGAACAAAAATAAGTAGCAGAAATGCTGTTCACGTTTTCTCAGCAATGGCTTCATCTAATTTGCTCAGAGCTCCCAGAAGTGAGTTACAGATTAGCCACAGAACAATTCATCGAGCCAGAAAAAACATCGTGAATCTCTAGCAGCAGAAATTCGAGCATCTTTTGATCCAAAAGTACCCCTTACTCTCCACAGGGATGGAAAAATTATGGATGATTATACTGGAGCTGTTCAGAAGACTGTAGAGCGTTTACCAATTTTAGTGTCTGGTAAAGATATTACAAAATTACTTGCTGTTCCAAAGTTCAATACTGGGAATGATTCTGGTATTGCTGATGCTTGTCTGACAGAAATAAGAAAATGGGGACTAGAAAATAGAATAGTTGCATTGTGTTTTGACACTGCACCAACTAATACTGGATTGAAAGGTGGGGTTTGCCTTAAAATTGAAACAGAATTAGAGAAAGATCTGCTGAGTCTTGCATGCCGCCATCACATATTTGAAATTATGTTAGAGAAAGTATTTTCTCTGCATGATGCTGGTAGGTCACCTAATATTGAAGTTTTTTCTCATTTCCGTGAATCTTGGCCTCATATTGATAAAACGCAGTATAAAACTCTACTTAATATAAATACTGGTAACATGGTAGAAGAAGGAGAAAAGGTCTAATTGCATTTGCTCTTCAGCAGTTGCAGTCAAAACACTTCGGGGAGACTATCAAGAGCTCCTAGAACTCTCCATTATATTCCTTGGAGGTACTCCCTCCCAAGGCATCACTTTTCGTAAACCTGGAGCAGTACACCGAGCTCGATGGATGGCACGAGCAATTTATGCCATACAAATGTGCCTTTTCCAAGAACAATATTCTGTTCAGCACCGTCAAACTGCAATTAGGGGATCCCGCCTCTCCTATGTCAGAATGTTAGCAGACCACTTGTTACGAGTGTCACTGTTCGTCACAACTGTGTACATTAAATATTGGTTTACATGTACGTCATCTTGTGATGCTCCAAGAAACGATCTCATGCTTCTAAAAACATTTGAAGACTACGCTGACAAAGAAGTTTCAACTGTTGGTTTGACTGCATTCTCACGACATTTGTGGTATTTATCTGAGATATCAGTAGGTCTAAGTTTTTTTGACAATAAAGTATCCCATGAAGAGAAGAGAAACATGATTTATAACATGAGAGTGCAACAAGGTTCCGAAGAGCCTCCAAAGAGGATTCCCCCTATAAAAATTTTTTCTTCATGTTCATTGGCTGACTTTGTGACAAAATCAACTAAAAACTTCTTTAGTATTTTGAGAATTGATGAAACCTTTCTCGGTAAAGACCCCGCAGACTGGTCCAGTGATGCAACCTACAATGAAGCTCAAGCAATTGTGTCATCTCTTAGAGTAACAAATGATTTGGCAGAACGAGGAGTTGCTCTCATGCAATCCTTCAATGAAAGCCTTACTCGTGACGAGGAACAGAAACAGTTCCTTCTTCAAGTGGTTGAGTATCATCGAAAGAAGTTTGATGAGGCTGTCAAAAATGTTGATTAAAGCTAAGTGTTAATGTTATTGAAAGTAAATGTTTGTTAATTAAAGGTAAATAAAATTAAAGGTAAATTTTTATGTTAATTGAAAGTAAATGTTTATGTTAATTAAAGGTAAATAAAATTAAAGGTAAATTTTTATGTAATTGAAAGTAAATGTTTATGTTAATTAAAGATAAATTTTTATGTTAATTCAAAGTAAATGTTTATGTTAATTAAAGGTAAATAAAATTAAAGGTAAATTTTTATGTAATTGAAAGTAAATGTTTATGTTAATTAAAGGTAAATTTTTATGTTAATTGAAAGTAAATGTTCATGTTAATTAAAGGTAAATAAAATTAAAGGTAAATTTTTATGTAATTGAAAGTAAATGTTTATGTTAATTAAAGGTAAATTTTTATGTAATTGGAAGTAAATGTTTATGTTAATTAAAGGTAAATATATTTAAAGTTCAACATCTTTGAGCAAATCCTAAATACTGTTCAATTTTGATTAGATTTTGTACATTATGTTTTTGCACTGAATACAAAAAAATTACATCCTGGTCGTTACAAAATTTTGAAGTTGCAATTTTAGGCACACCCTAAATTATATATATATATATATATATATATATATATATATATATATATATATGTATATATATGTATATAATATATATATATATATATTATAAAAATATATATATATATATATATATATATGTATATAATATATATATATATATATTATATAAAATATACATATATACACATATATATATATATATATATATATATAATATATATAATATATATATATAAAAATATAATATATATATATATATATATATACATATATATATAATATATATAATATATATATATATATATATTACATATATATATATATAATATATATATATATTATATAATGTTATAATGTTATAATGTTTCAGACCAACAAAGACCCTAGGATCCACTCATGGCTGGTCCACCTAACTGTGTTCGTGTATTATGTATGTCCTCCGTGGTGGTGGAGGGGACCTACAATTTTACGTGGGTTCCGAACCACAAGAACATAATAAATTTATGTAAAAACTGCCGGTAAATTGGCAACGACCAATTTTTACGAAACTAAATAATTATCAATTTAAAACATTAATTATCGATTTAAAACTAAAGATAGAATCTCTGATCCAGAGGATCAAGTCACAACAGACTACTTTCCACAAATATGTTACACTCTATATCTATTTATAAAGGACATGCAAATATATCGGATCCAAAGAATCGAGTCAATTTCATTACGGCATCCATGAAGTCACGGTCCACATCGATAGCGGACCAAGTCAAAATTTACAATCATATACATTACAATATATACACTTACGAGAAAAAGAGTAGGTGTGGTCTTAAAGACTGTACAGTAATGTAGAAATGTGTGTGCACCCATTTTGGGTCTCCCATTTAAAGGTGTTTGTGGGGCAAGTGAAGATCATGAGTTTTTCAATACCTCACAGTACTATGGGGGGCACCGCTCGGTAGAGGAATCTCTTTAAATGGGGTGTGTAAGGACAGAGAGTATCCCCTAACCCAAGACGCTGCCTCCCTATATCCCACAACACTTGTGTTGAGCTGTGGGATCTATCCCCAGAAAGCCTTAATTTGACTACCTTAAACTATACCCTTTCTATCAACATATGCGTCTAATCGATTTTTAAACATGTTTATAGACGTGCTACTAATTACTTCTACCGGCAAACTATTCCAGCTATTTACTATTCTATGCGTAAAAAGGTTTTTCGCAACTGCTGTCTCGAACCTTCTACTTGTCAACTTAAACCCGTTATTTCTAGTCCTATTATATTGAGATATTTCGAAAAAGCTATCTCTATCTACGTTATCGAACCCATTCAATTTTGAAAACCTGGATTAGATCACCCCTTAACCTCCTGGTCTCGAGTGTTGTCAATTTTAACTCCTTAAGCCTATCCTCGTACGACTTTGACCTAAGCGACGGAATCATCTTAGTTGCTCGTCTTTGAACTCTTTCGATTTTGTCTATATCTTTGCGCATATGCGGATTCCAAAATTGGACCGCGTACTCCAAATGGGGTCTAACTAATGATTTATAAAGTGGAACTATAATATCGCGCGATTTGTACTCAAAATTTCGAGCTATAAAACCTAACACTTTGTTCGCCTTATTGACCGCTGCTATACTTTGTTTCGCTGCTTTTAAATCACCCGTGACTATAACTCCTAAATCTTTTTCCTGCTCTACGCTTGTTAAATCTTTCCCTGACATACTATACGCAAAATTACCGTTACGTGAACCTATATGCAAAACTTTGCTCTTATCAACGTTAAATCTCATTTGCCATGTGACTGACCAATCAACGATTTTATTCAGATCTTCCTGAATTTTACCTCTATCTTCGTCATATAGGTATATAATATATATATATATTTATATATATATATATATATATATATATATATATATATTATATGAAAATTATTTCACAAAAGTAAAACGTGAAAAATATTTATGATGAATAAAACCACGAAGGAAAGGAAACACAGAAAGGTGCTCAAGCGCTTTCGTGTAATGACATCCTCAGGAACACTGAAGTACATAGAAGGTTACAGCCTATATATAGGTTACAAAAAAAAAATATATACATATATATATATATATATATATATATATATATACACATTAGGCCTGTTCAAAAATCAACTTTTTTTATTTTCATAGGTTTCTGTACATTTTCCCATGCTTTTTGACCTGAAAAAGCCGAAAATCACAACTATTTTGACCTAGGATGTTGGGAAGCATTGCCGCATGGAGCTTTAATTTTTCTGCCTTGAAATCGGCCAAAGCGCCAATTCCGGGGTCCCTTGAATTATGTTTTGCACTTTAACTTTTGATCTAAACAAGATAGAGCAACAAATTAGGTATCAAATGAAAGAGCATAAAATTAATAAATAATAATAATAATAATAATAATAATAATAATAATAAATAAATAATAATTAATAATAATAATAACAATAATAATAATTTTCTATCATTTTTCAGGAAACAACAGAAACTCAATCAGAATCTAGAAAACCATCTACAAGTTCAACTTCACAATGGCATTAAGCAAGGAGCTGAGGGAGCTCCGTGGGCGCACAGTTGATATCTCAGAACCTCCACGTACTGTCCACAGGCAGGTGTCAACTGGGCCATCTACCAGATCTCTCACTGAAACTTTCCTGGTTGGATACCCTTCAGCTTTTATCAGTGGTTCCCAGCTTCCCACCAACAGACAGGCGTTCCAGTATTTCCTTAATCTTCAGAATTTACCGGAAAATGCAGGGAGGACCATGGTTCAAGACCTTGCATATGAAACAGTTGAATCTATCATCCCATTCTGGCAGATGGCTAGGATCAAGACAATGACCAAGTACAACGCAATGAAGCTCTTCATGAAACTACATGAGAAACATCGTGCTCTGGTGAAAAGCAAAGGAAGAGCAAGTAACCCTGGGGGAAAAAGAGGAGCATTTGTGCTGGAATTAGACAGCCTGTTCGATATAGGAGCTCCAGATGCAATCCAGGAAATACAGAACAACAGACTGTTATCCAGAGAGAAGAAAGATGAGGATATCAGGTTCTACGAAGACCAAAAGACTGAGAAGAAAGGTCATATGTCTGGTCATGACAAGATTTTTGAGACAAGATCCCTGCAGCAAGCAGCGAGGAATGAAAGACTGCAGCATAGACAAGAACAAGGTAAAACTAATTACTTTGAACGTCACAAAAAGTTTTAAGTTTTACTCCATTGCGATATTTAGCATGTACTTAACAATTACTGTCTTAACATGTACTATTTTACAGCTGCAGCAGAACAAGAGGCAGTTGTTCATGTGGATGACATTACCTGGGGTGACTCAACTGACAACGACGCTAACACAGAGGACATGGATTACCATCAGCCTCGTCCTGGATGTTCTCACCATCAAGACACTGTGACTAGTGTGACTTTGACGTTTCCAAGGAAGGTCATGGAATGTGATGTCATCTGCAATACAGCTGATCGTCTTGGTTTATCAGACAATCAAGTTACTGCCATGGTTTCTGCCACCTTGAAAGCTGGAGGGGCTGATCTGGATAACTTCGTCATCTCAACCTCAACAACACTTCGCAACAGAATGCTGTCCAGGTATAATATCAGCCAGAGTCACATGTCCAAGTTTTGTGAAAACCCCCACAGTACGCTGCCTTACACTGGGATGGAAAGTTGCTCAAAGATGTCTTGGGCAGTGAACCTGGAAGTACCTCAGAGACTTTAGCTGTGCTAGTGTCTGGTCCACCTTCATACACTGAAGGAAAGTTATTGGGAGTACCTGTCATCGACAATTCTTCTGGCACAGCTCAGGCTGAGGCTTCAATGGATTTACTGGAGACATGGGAACTTACGGATAATGTTACTGCCCTTGTTTTTGACACTACATCCAGTAACAGTGGAGTTCACAGAGGAGCTGCCAAACTGCTAGAGAAAATGCTGAACAAAAAGGTGTTTTATCTGGCCTGTCGACATCACATCCTGGAAATCCTAGTAGGAGCAGTTTGGGAGAAGCTGTTTGGGAAGGTGAAGGGGCCAGATAATCCCTGGTTTGAGCATCTGAAGGATGTTTGGACGGACTTGTCCAAGGAAAACCCAAAGATGCTGGCTATCAACAGCAAATGGCTGAAGGAAAAGAAGAAGAACAGTGAAGAAATACTCCAAGACATTCTAACAGCAGAAAGGCTTCCAAGAGCCGACTACAGGGAAATGGCTGAACTGACAGTCATTGTTCTTGGAGGAACGCCTCCTCGAGGTATTCACTGGAGTCGACCAGGCGCCATTCATCAGGCCAGATGGATGGCCAGAAACCTGTACCCATGAAAATGCTGATGTTTGCAGATCAACTTGAGTACGACGAAGACACTGTATCAAAGCTGGAAAGACTCAACACCTTCCTTGCGCTGTTCTACACTCCTGTATGGATGATGTCAATGTCTGCTGCAGATGCTCCGGTGAATGATCTAAGTCTAATCCAGGACATGTTGAAGTACAAGAAAACTGACCCAGAGCTTGCTGATGCAGTACTTAATAAGATGGAAAACCACAAATGGTACCTGACGCAGGAAGTCGTGCCATTTGCCCTGTTCAGCAGTAGATTGAGTGACACATTGAAGCACGACATTGCTGCCCAGTTACATGCCACTGAGAAGCCAGACAACTTCAGAACAGGAAAGCCTCTATTCCAGAGAGTCACAGCTAAGACCACCCTGGTTGATCTCATTGGCCCAGAATCACATTTCCTGCTGGACACACTGAACATTGGATCCGAGTGGCTTCTGGAACCTGTCACGTCTTGGCCACAGAATGAGGACTACAGAAAAGCGTTGGACTATGTTAAGAATCTGAAAGCGGTGAATGACATTGTTGAACGTGGTGTCAAGATGATGAGCGACTTTGCAAATGTCATAACAACAGATGCCAAGCAAAGGGACTATCTCCTTCAAGCTGTGGAGTTCAACAGACGCCGCTCTGACAGCTTCAAGAAACAAACTCTCAACAACTGACTGTGTAAATGTCATTATGAAATTAATCATCATGTAATGCTTTCACTTCTTGATCGATTAGACTTGTGACAAAATGTTAATCTCAAATTTGTGTCATGAATAAGGCGCCTTGTCTGCCTTGAGTGTGAGAAAACGAATTTTGTGATATTTCTGAAATCTTTGTATGTACCAATGTGCCATTTCTTATTCCAAGACTATCATAATTGTATAAGTTAGAAAGAGGATTAAAAACACTTTAATTTGGTGCCTATTTTGTTGCTCTATCTTGTTTAGATAAAAAGTTATAGTGCAAAACATGATTCAAGGGACCCCGGAACTGGTGCTTTTGGCCGATTTTTAGCACAAGATTAAATTGTTTCCAACCAATGTTATAAAAAAAAAAAAATACGAATTTATACTGGAAATTTGCCCGGGTTTTATCACTCTACCCATCTTGTATATAAAAATAAATTGAAAAATAAAAGTTATTAAGGTGGCATACAAGTTTACCAAAGATTTAGCGTTCTACCCTTCTTATCTAAATTTTTTCTGAAGGAATTCAAAACAACAGGATCGAGTTGAAAAAGACCTTTGCTTATGTTGAAGTTATTTGAAGTTACTTTGAAGTTACTTTTACTCGGGACATGACACCCCCACTAAGAAGGCCATTTTTTCTTCAATGTTTCTCCGCGCCCTTAGGATTGCCAGTCCGGAATACATCGATGCCGAATTAGAAAAAATCAACGGTATTGGAAGTGATCTGTGTTATCCATCTGCGTTTATGGAATCTTGTCTCAACAAGGCAAAACGAACTTTCTATCGGGGCAATAATAACACTCGTACTTTGTCAAAAAATATTTTAGTACTTCCATTTTTCCCGGGCTTTTTAGGCATTGCTAATGTACTTAAACTTTTGGATATTAATATAGTATTCTCATATAACAATATTGTGAAAAATATCGTAGTAAAAAATAGCCCTACCAATAATTCAGGCATTATCTATAAAATTGGTTGTAAACAATGTGATTCCTTTTACATAGGTCAGACTGGAAAGGATTTGCACACACGTATAAAACAGCATCAATATTCCGTTAGAACAGAACAGTCGTCCAGTGCTCTTCTTGTCCACTTGTCAGAGTTATCCCACTGTATTGATTGGAATAAGGCTTCAGTTTTATTTCACTCTGGCAACATTGTTAATAGAAATATTCTTGAGTCTGCCATTATCCAACTTTCAAATAACTTCAACATAAGCAAAGGTCTTTTTCAACTCGATCCTGTTGTTTTGAATTCCTTCAGAAAAAACTTAGATAAGAAGGGTAGAACGCTAAATCTTTGGTAAACTTGTATGCCACCTTAATAACTTTTATTTTTCAATTTATTTTTATATACAAGATGGGTAGAGTGATAAAACCCGGGCAAATTTCCAGTATAAATTTGTATTTTTTTTTTTTTTTTTATAACATTGGTTGGAAACAATTAATTTAATCTTGTGCTAAAAATCGGTAGTTTGATCTTGTGCTAAAAATCGATAGTGTTTCCTTACAAAGTTGTATGCCCATCCCACAATCTTTTAATAATTTTTTTTTTTTTTAAATTTCATTTCTCCGTTTATTGTATATGTATGTATGTATGTATGTGTATACCTTACCTTACCTTACAACCTTACAAAGGTTCCGCCTGATGATTTCTCATTTCCCGAAGGTCAAGCTTGTCGCCCCTCCTCTCGAGTTGGCCTGGTGAAGCAGTGAGTTGGATTCTTGCGCTCTCCACCTCACCTAGCCAGGTACGCCCGGCTCATCGGGGATTGTTCTGAGCCAGTCGTCTAGTCTTCTTTTGAAGATTTCCACTGCAACTCCCTTCGTGTTTCTTAGGTCTTTGGGCAACTGATTAAACAGTTTTGGTCCTCTCACTACAAAACTATTTTCTTTCAGGGTTAAGGATGTTCCCTGTCTCGCCTTCAATTTGGGAATACGACACAGTCTACCGCTTCTACTTTCCATCGTTGTTTGGGGAGTTATGGGATTCAGAGTAAGATTAGGGACTAGTTTCTCCATTATTTTCCAAGTGTAAATAATGGTGTATCTCTCTCTTCTCCTTTCCACTGAATATAGGTCTAGTTCTCGTAACCTTTCCCAGTAATTTAGTTCTTTGCACCCATTGATCTTAGCTGTGAAGCTTCTTTGGATCCCCTCCAGCTGTCT
>JAJOZX010000101.1:102500-122500 GCA_023014485.1 Bathynomus jamesi
TACAATTTCGAGGGACAGATTAGCCGATGGGATTGTTCAAGTAACTGAATAAATGCATGAGCAAGATATATTAGAAAGCAAAAATGATTAAGATTAAATTACATAGTTAGCACTTACGCGCAATGAAATAGTTTATTGTAATATCCAATGATTTTAGCATAAGGTTTG
This sequence comes from Bathynomus jamesi, assembly GCA_023014485.1. Classification (NCBI taxonomy): domain Eukaryota; kingdom Metazoa; phylum Arthropoda; class Malacostraca; order Isopoda; family Cirolanidae; genus Bathynomus; species Bathynomus jamesi. The sequence continues at coordinate 102,669 of JAJOZX010000101.1, forward strand.
TATATATATAGTATATATAGTGTGCATACATGCATTTTTATTGACTGTTGTGGGTACAAATCGAATTACGTAGTGGATGATGTATAGACCTGTGGTCAAATGTGTATTTATGTTTATTGGGTACATATTGTAGTGGTTGGTGATACGTTCAAACGGAGAAAGGGGATTTATAGTTGAATAGTTGAAGTTATACGTCAGTGTGCAGATGTATCTATAAATATTGGTAAGAAGCGTCTGTAGATGAGTGAGTCGGTACAATAGTATGTAGAATATGAGAGTAATTTGTTCATCCCGTGAAGAACTAGATCATTAGGGGTCATTGGTGGATTAGGATTATATATTTATATGTATACATATATATATATATATATATATATACTTTAAGGAACATATAAAATAACTTAATAAATGCATGAACGAGAATTTATATATAGTAAGCAATAATTATGATGTATTATAATGATGATGTTTGCATACGAGTTTTAATGCAAAAGTGACTGGAGGGACGGAAGGTAAATGAATTCGAATATGTGTCAAAAGTAATAAACTTCAATTAGGATTATAGATTTTACATAATTAATCAGTTACACGTATAAGGTAATTAAAAAAACGAACTTGGAGGACCTTACAATTAATGAAAGTAAATCTAGCGGTATTAAAAATTAAATTTTGAAGATGGTATTAAATTCGACTAGTAACATTCCTAGCTATATATGAACAATATTAACATTAACCAGAAGTATCGGTACGATAATTGAATTAAGAAAATTAAGAATACAAATTAAAAATAGAAATCAATTTATGCATTTTAATGAGCTAAACATAATTTTATAATATTCTTAAAAATAAAGGTAAATCGAACCCTAGATAAGTTTCGGCCAAGAATAAAAAAAGTTATTGAAATGGAAGGAAAGCATTTCGAACAATCTTTTCTTTTAATAATTTCAGGTAAATTTTACATTAAAAATTATTTTTATATAATAAAAAAGTATTAAAAAGGTTTAATAATTTTTGCATGTTAAGTAGAAAAATCATACTCTTTCGTTGAATGTTGATAGAATTTGAATTATTTGATATTTTGACACAATTAATTAAATTCGACTAACACAATTACTCAGTATTCATCGAATAAAAAAAATATAAAAAATATAAAAATTGAAAATAGAAATCAATTATAAACTATAATGAACTAAACATATACTATACTTAAAAATAAAAAAAATCACAACTTAACATAAATTGAGGTTATGTTCCATCGTACAAAAGAGGAATTAACCATGGTTGAACCATTTCTCTGGTTGACACAGTTCTACTGGGGTTGGGGGTGTTAAAATAAAATAAAAAGACAAAGTTTGGAGTACTACATTCGGGGGAATTGAGTGACTAAGCGGGGGGTATAAGTCTGAAATTGACAATTACATCTTTCGTGAGCACTTTGTTCTTTAAAAAAAGATTGCTTGTCACACTACTTAGAACAAAAATTAAAAGAGTTCAAACAAAACGGGGGAACGGCATGTTTCTCCTTATAGTAATTTAAAAAGGAGTCATTGGGACAAGAAATAAAAATGACTTGGGACTCGAAATAAAAATGACTTGGGACTCGAAATAAAAATGACTTGGGACTCGAAATAAAAATGACTTGGAATAAAACTGTCTGACTTGAACTCTATCAAGTATTCTGAAACTAACTTGAACTCTATCAAGTATTCTGAAACTAAATTGAACTCTATCAAGTATTCTGAAACTAACTTGAACTCTATCAAGTATTCTGAAACTAACTTGAACTCTATCAAGTATTCTGAAACTAACTTGAACTCTATCAAGTATTCTGAAACTAACTTGAACTCTATCAAGTATTCTGAAACTAACTTGAACTGTATCAAGTATTCTGAAACTAACTTGAACTGTATCAAGTATTCTGAAACTAACTTGAACTCTTATCAAGTATTCTGAAACTAACTTGCAACTGAAAATGAAACTGACTTGAAATTAACTGAAACTGGAAAATGACTGCACTTGATCTCAATCAAGTGGAGACTATTATCCTCTGGACTTACTTGAAATACAATCAAGTATCTCTATAACTCTATAAACTCTCAAAAAACACTCTCTTTCTTAATTTGCAAGTCAATTCAATTCAATCATTTGAAAAAATTTGCAAACAAAAATAAAAAAATGTAAACAATATTTCACTCTTATGTACATAAAATAAAATTATTCTATACTAACTATAATAGTGAAAATAACTCTTGAAATTAACTCTCTTGAAATTAACTCTGTTGAAATTAACTTCTGTAACTTTTAACTTCTGTTACTTTTAACTTCTGTGAAAATTACTGTTTCACTAAAAAATGTATCACTGGTGTCTGAAGTGTTCACTGTGTTTTGTGTTAATTCTGGCTCAATACTAAATATTAACTGTTAATAATACTGACTTTTCAAATGTTTACAAATTACTTAAAAAAACAAACAGTACTTAGCAAAATTTCTACGGGGAAATCCTTGAGACGTGTCCTGAAGACGTCTTGCTGGCTACTTCTTCTTGGATGAAAACTAGGCATGGAGAACTTGGAGTCGTGACACACCGGTTCAAGGGTGGATGTTACGAACTAGAAGTCGTGACACGCCGGTCAAATGGTTTTATCCTGATGCAGGGTAATTTCTATTCTGGCCAAAGAGTGGCCACTTGTTAAAATCCTCTTCTTAAAATCTTCTTCTTAAAATCTTCTTAAAATCTTAAAATCATCTTCTTAAAATCTTCATCTTAAAATCTTCTTCTTAAAATCTTCTTAAAATATTCTTCTTCTTAAAATCTTGGTAGTAGGGTCTCCAAATGTTTAAACTCTTGCTTCTTCTATGTGTTTATCCTGGCTATAGGGTCGCCACTCTGTTAACCCCTCCGTCTATGGCCCTTGGGTGGTTCGGATCGACGGGGGTTCTAGTTAGGAGGCAGCAACGGATATTTCTCCTATAACATTCTAATTCTTTTCGGTCGCCTCTTGATAAACTCTTGGCTACAGACTCGCCAGACTGTTATGCCAATATCTTCTATGGTGCTTGGGTTGTCTCTTTCTCTCGCTTTATGGGTCGACGATTATTAATTCTTCTCTTGCTATAATACTCTGATACTTTCTCTTGGTACTAAAATTATCGACTTTTCTTTTATAACTTATCGACTTAACTGACTAAATTCCTGAAGAGACAAGGCTCGAAGGAAAAGATAAAACTTTTTCTACTGTGGTTTACTTCTCAAAATGTACAGGTAGTGCTCTGAATTTACAGGGGTAGAGGTTCGACCTCTTTCGACCATGGCTCAGGCCGGAATCTAAAAAGTTAAGGAGGCAAGGGGCCTCTGCCCCCTCCTCGCAGCGAGGCTGCTAACAAAGGAGGCTCGTAATGAAGTGCTATAATGAAGTGACTTAATGAAGTGCTCCAATTTTTCAAATACATGTATAATATAAACCTAAATGTTTGGGGGAAGACAGTTGAAGGTTAAGTTTCCCCCTTTTAAACACATGATCAGATGTTTGAAAGATTCCAAATAAAAATTTAAAAATAAAAATAAAAACTAATCGTATATTTTTGCCGAATCTTCATTTCTGAAGGCGATATCATTTCGTAATAGTACATAAGTACAAATTAAGTACACGACTGAGTACGTATTAATTTTGGTTCATTACAATTACGATTACAATTATGGATTACTTCACATTCGCTTACGATTGTCCATTACAGTTCTATTAAAGTACATTCTTACATTGTAAATTAAATCATTACATTTAATTACAGTTTCATTGAAGTACATTACGTCGTTTACCATTCTTACAGTGTTTTTATATATTTATATATGGTTATAATATATGGTTATACTATATGGTTATACTGTATGGTTATACTATATGGTTATACTATATGGTTATTATATATGGTTATTAGTACAACACAAGTACATGAGCACATACGAGATAATTTATATACGAAATAATACGTTATAATATGTTATAAATTTGAAATCAGAGGGACAGGAGGTTTCCATCTTAGAAGCGCTCACTTATGCTATAGTTCGCGGAATTTGATAACAACTAAGCATTTTCGAGTTCAATGCGGGAGGTGATATAATAAAAAATAATAAATGAAAAAATAATACGAGAACGTATTTTTGCGTTTTCGAACGAATGCCTAAAGTTTTGCGTTTCATAGATTGACACGAGTAAAAATGAATATTTAATAAAATTTATATAGGATAATGATCAAGGGAAATTAATGACGGGAAAATGTGACGTATGGATGAATATGGTTGAATAATAATGTTTATACTACATAACACCACAACATTATTATTAAAGAATTTACCATACATTGCATACGGAAGATGTCCATATACTAAGCACGTGATTTAGTGTACAAGGTATGGGAAACGTAAAGAGAATTAAGTTATTTTATGACGTCATAGTGTATAAGTCATTATTAGAAACGATGAATTAGGGAAATACAGTAATGAATAAAGAAGTACAAATCGAAATTCTATCCAAAACTCGCTTAGGCGATTTTGGTTTCTTATGTAAAAATGAATATGGATTATTCATAGTTCATTTTTTACAGTGTTCCCCCTCTAAAATGATATTAACACAATAATAATACAATTAATACAATACAATTGAGAAAATAACATCTACCGAATTCAAATTAGATGATGACGAATTTTTCTTTACATTACAAATTTTTTTACAGAACAAGTGAGTTATTATATAATATAAAAAAAATTCAAAGATTAATACTTTAATTTAGACAAACAGTTAATTTAGACAAACAATGATATGGTTAAAATTTTTTTACCAAATTTTATTTTTTCTGTGGGGTGAATTACGTACATAATGAATAGTAGATAAAAGGGAAAAATATAAATTTTAAAGTTCATGGATTTTCAAGGTTACCATGATAGTACAATTCATAACTAATTTTATTGACTATTGTAGGTAAAAATAGAATTACGTAATGGATGATGTATAGACCTGTGGTCTAGTGTGTATTTTTGTGTACTAGGTACAAAGTGTGTATCTTACAATTTCGAGGGACAGATTAGCCGATGGGATTGTTCAAGTAACTGAATAAATGCATGAGCAAGATATATTAGAAAGCAAAAATGATTAAGATTAAATTACATAGTTAGCACTTACGCGCAATGAAATAGTTTATTGTAATATCCAATGATTTTAGCATAAGGTTTGTATATATATAGTATATATAGTGTGCATACATGCATTTTTATTGACTGTTGTGGGTACAAATCGAATTACGTAGTAGATGATGTATAGACCTGTGGTCAAATGTGTATTTATATTTATTGGGTACAGATTGTAGTGGTTGGTGATACGTTCAAACGGAGAAAGGGGATTTATAGTTGAATAGTTGAAGTTATACGTCAGTGTGCAGATGTATCTATAAATATTGGTAAGAAGCGTCTGTAGATGAGTGAGTCGGTACAATAGTATGTAGAATATGAGAGTAATTTGTTCATCCCGTGAAGAACTAGATCATTGGGGGTCATTGGTGGATTAGGATTATATATTTATATGTATATATATATATATATATATATATATATATACTTTAAGGAACATATAAAATAACTTAATAAATGCATGAACGAGAATTTATATATAGTAAGCAATAATTATGATGTATTATAATGATGATGTTTGCATACGAGTTTTAATGCAAAAGTGACTGGAGGGACGGAAGGTAAATGAATTCGAATATGTGTCAAAAGTAATAAACTTCAATTAGGATTATAGATTTTACATAATTAATCAGTTAGACGTATAAGGTAATTAAAAAAACGAACTTAGAGGACCTTACAATTAATGAAAGTAAATCTAGCGGTATTAAAAATTAAATTTTGAAGATGGTATTAAATTCGACTAGTAACATTCCTAGCTATATATGAACAATATTAACATTAACCAGAAGTATCGGTACGATAATTGAATTAAGAAAATTAAGAATACAAATTAAAAATAGAAATCAATTTATGCATTTTAATGAGCTAAACATAATTTTATAATATTCTTAAAAATAAAGGTAAATCGAACCCTAGATAAGTTTCGGCCAAGAATAAAAAAAGTTATTGAAATGGAAGGAAAGCATTTCGAACAATCTTTTCTTTTAATAATTTCAGGTAAATTTTACATTAAAAATTATTTTTATATAATAAAAAAAATATTAAAAAGGTTTAATAATTTTTGCATGTTAAGTAGAAAAATCATACTCTTTCGTTGAATGTTGATAGAATTTGAATTATTTGATATTTTGACACAATTAATTAAATTCGACTAACACAATTACTCAGTATTCATCGAATAAAAAAAATATAAAAAATATAAAAATTGAAAATAGAAATCAATTATAAACTATAATGAACTAAACATATACTATACTTAAAAATAAAAAAAATCACAACTTAACATAAATTGAGGTTATGTTCCATCGTACAAAAGAGGAATTAACCATGGTTGAACCATTTCTCTGGTTGACACAGTTCTACTGGGTTTGGGGGTGTTAAAATAAAATAAAATAAAAAGACAAAGTTTGGAGTACTACATTCGGGGGAATTGAGTGACTAAGCGGGGGGTATAAGTCTGAAATTGACAATTACATCTTTCGTGAGCACTTTGTTCTTTAAAAAAAGATTGCTTGTCACACTACTTAGAACAAAAATTAAAAGAGTTCAAACAAAACGGGGGAACGGCATGTTTCTCCTTATAGTAATTTAAAAAGGAGTCATTGGGACAAGAAATAAAAATGACTTGGGACTCGAAATAAAAATGACTTGGGACTCGAAATAAAAATGACTTGGGACTCGAAATAAAAATGACTTGGAATAAAACTGTCTGACTTGAACTCTATCAAGTATTCTGAAACTAACTTGAAGTCTATCAAGTATTCTGAAACTAACTTGAACTCTATCAAGTATTCTGAAACTAACTTGAACTCTATCAAGTATTCTGAAACTAACTTGAACTCTATCAAGTATTCTGAAACTAACTTGAACTCTATCAAGTATTCTGAAACTAACTTGAACTCTATCAAGTATTCTGAAACTAACTTGAACTCTATCAAGTATTCTGAAACTAACTTGAACTCTATCAAGTATTCTGAAACTAACTTGAACTCTATCAAGTATTCTGAAACTAACTTGAAGTCTATCAAGTATTCTGAAACTAACTTGAACTCTATCAAGTATTCTGAAACTAACTTGAACTCTATCAAGTATTCTGAAACTAACTTGAAGTCTATCAAGTATTCTGAAACTAACTTGAACTCTATCAAGTATTCTGAAACTAACTTGAACTCTATCAAGTATTCTGAAACTAACTTGAACTCTATCAAGTATTCTGAAACTAACTTGAACTCTATCAAGTATTCTGAAACTAACTTGAACTCTATCAAGTATTCTGAAACTAACTTGAACTCTATCAAGTATTCTGAAACTAACTTGAACTCTATCAAGTATTCTGAAACGAACTTGAAGTCTATCAAGTATTCTGAAACTAACTTGAACTCTATCAAGTATTCTGAAACTAACTTGAACTCTATCAAGTATTCTGAAACTAACTTGAACTCTATCAAGTATTCTGAAACTAACTTGAACTCTATCAAGTATTCTGAAACTAACTTGAACTCTATCAAGTATTCTGAAACTAACTTGAACTCTATCAAGTATTCTGAAACTAACTTGAACTGTATCAAGTATTCTGAAACTAACTTGAACTGTATCAAGTATTCTGAAACTAACTTGAACTCTATCAAGTATTCTTGAAACTAACTTGAACTCTTATCAAGTATTCTTGAAACTAACTTGAACTCTTATCAAGTATTCTTGAAACTAACTTGAACTCTTATCAAGTATTCTGAAACTAACTTGAACTCTTATCAAGTATTCTGAAACTAACTTGAACTCTTATCAAGTATTCTGAAACTAACTTGAACTCTTATCAAGTATTCTGAAACTAACTTGAACTCTTATCAAGTATTCTGAAACTAACTTGAACTCTTATCAAGTATTCTGAACTAACTTGAACTCTTATCAAGTATTCTGAAACTAACTTGAACTCTTATCAAGTATTCTGAAACTAACTTGAACTCTTATCAAGTATTCTGAAACTAACTTGAACTCTTATCAAGTATTCTGAAACTAACTTGCAACTGAAAATGAACTGACTTGAAATTAACTGAAACTGGAAAATGACTGCACTTGATCTCAATCAAGTGGAGACTATTATCCTCTGGACTTACTTGAAATACAATCAAGTATCTCTATAACTCTATAAACTCTCAAAAAACACTCTCTTTCTTAATTTGCAAGTCAATTCAATTCAATCATTTGAAAAAATTTGCAAACAAAAATAAAAAAATGTAAACAATATTTCACTCTTATGTACATAAAATAAAATTATTCTATACTAACTATAATAGTGAAAATAACTCTTGAAATTAACTCTCTTGAAATTAACTCTGTTGAAATTAACTTCTGTAACTTTTAACTTCTGTTACTTTTAACTTCTGTGAAAATTACTGTTTCACTAAAAAATGTATCACTGGTGTCTGAAGTGTTCACTGTGTTTTGTGTTAATTCTGGCTCAATACTAAATATTAACTGTTAATAATACTGACTTTTCAAATGTTTACAAATTACTTAAAAAAACAAACAGTACTTAGCAAAATTTCTACGGGGAAATCCTTGAGACGTGTCCTGAAGACGTCTTGCTGGCTACTTCTTCTTGGATGAAAACTAGGCATGGAGAACTTGGAGTCGTGACACACCGGTTCAAGGGTGGATGTTACGAACTAGAAGTCGTGACACGCCGGTCAAATGGTTTTATCCTGATGCAGGGTAATTTCTATTCTGGCCAAAGAGTGGCCACTTGTTAAAATCCTCTTCTTAAAATCTTCTTCTTAAAATCTTCTTAAAATCTTAAAATCTTCTTCTTAAAATCTTCATCTTAAAATCTTCTTCTTAAAATCTTCTTAAAATATTCTTCTTCTTAAAATCTTGGTAGTAGGGTCTCCAAATGTTTAAACTCTTGCTTCTTCTATGTGTTTATCCTGGCTATAGGGTCGCCACTCTGTTAACCCCTCCGTCTATGGCCCTTGGGTGGTTCGGATCGACGGGGGTTCTAGTTAGGAGGCAGCAACGGATATTTCTCCTATAACATTCTAATTCTTTTCGGTCGCCTCTTGATAAACTCTTGGCTACAGACTCGCCAGACTGTTATGCCAATATCTTCTATGGTGCTTGGGTTGTCTCTTTCTCTCACTTTATGGGTCGACGATTATTAATTCTTCTCTTGCTATAATACTCTGATACTTTCTCTTGGTACTAAAATTATCGACTTTTCTTTTATAACTTATCGACTTAACTGACTAAATTCCTGAAGAGAACAAGGCTCGAAGGAAAAGATAAAAACTTTTTCTACTGTGGTTTACTTCTCAAAATGTACAGGTAGTGCTCTGAATTTACAGGGGTAGAGGTTCGACCTCTTTCGACCATGGCTCAGGCCGGAATCTAAAAAGTTAAGGAGGCAAGGGGCCTCTGCCCCCTCCTCGCAGCGAGGCTACTAATAAAGGAGGCTCGTAATGAAGTGCTATAATGAAGTGACTTAATGAAGTGCTCCAATTTTTCAAATACATGTATAATATAAACCTAAATGTTTGGGGGAAGACAGTTGAAGGTTAAGTTTCCCCTTTTAAACACATGATCAGATGTTTGAAAGATTCCAAATAAAAATTTAAAAATAAAATAAAAACTAATCGTATATTTTTGCCGAATCTTCATTTCTGAAGGCGATATCATTTCGTAATAGTACATAAGTACAAATTAAGTACACGACTGAGTACGTATTAATTTTGGTTCATTACAATTACGATTACAATTATGGATTACTTCACATTCGCTTACGATTGTCCATTACAGTTCTATTAAAGTACATTCTTACATTGTAAATTAAATCATTACATTTAATTACAGTTTCATTGAAGTACATTACGTCGTTTACCATTCTTACAGTGTTTTTATATATTTATATATGGTTATAATATATGGTTATACTATATGGTTATACTGTATGGTTATACTATATGGTTATACTATATGGTTATTATATATGGTTATTAGTACAACACAAGTACATGAGCACATACGAGATAATTTATATACGAAATAATACGTTATAATATGTTATAAATTTGAAATCAGAGGGACAGGAGGTTTCCATCTTAGAAGCGCTCACTTATGCTATAGTTCGCGGAATTTGATAACAACTAAGCATTTTCGAGTTCAATGCGGGAGGTGATATAATAAAAAATAATAAATGAAAAAATAATACGAGAACGTATTTTTGCGTTTTCGAACGAATGCCTAAAGTTTTGCGTTTCATAGATTGACACGAGTAAAAATGAATATTTAATAAAATTTATATAGGATAATGATCAAGGGAAATTAATGACGGGAAAATGTGACGTATGGATGAATATGGTTGAATAATAATGTTTATACTACATAACACCACAACATTATTATTAAAGAATTTACCATACATTGCATACGGAAGATGTCCATATACTAAGCACGTGATTTAGTGTACAAGGTATGGGAAACGTAAAGAGAATTAAGTTATTTTATGACGTCATAGTGTATAAGTCATTATTAGAAACGATGAATTAGGGAAATACAGTAATGAATAAAGAAGTACAAATCGAAATTCTATCCAAAACTCGCTTAGGCGATTTTGGTTTCTTATGTAAAAATGAATATGGATTATTCATAGTTCATTTTTTACAGTGTTCCCACTCTAAAATGATATTAACACTAATAAATACAATTAATACAATACAATTGAGAAAATAACATCTACCGAATTCAAATTAGATGATGACGAATTTTTCTTTACATTACAAGTTTTTTACAGAACAAGTGAGTTATTATATAATATAAAAAAAAATTCAAAGATTAATACTTTAATTTAGACAAACAGTTAATTTAGACAAACAATGATATGGTTAAAATTTTTTTACCAAATTTTATTTTTCTGTGGGGTGAATTACGTACATAATGAATAGTAGATAAAAGGGAAAAATATAAATTTTAAAGTTCATGGATTTTCAAGGTTACCATGATAGTACAATTCATAACTAATTTTATTGACTATTGTAGGTAAAAATAGAATTACGTATGGATGATGTATAGACCTGTGGTCTAGTGTGTATTTTTGTGTACTAGGTACAAAGTGTGTATCTTACAATTTCGAGGGACAGATTAGCCGATGGGATTGTTCAAGTAACTGAATAAATGCATGAGCAAGATATATTAGAAAGCAAAAATGATTAAGATTAAATACATAGTTAGCACTTACGCGCAATGAAATAGTTTATTGTAATATCCAATGATTTTAGCATAAGGTTTGTATATATATAGTATATAGTGTGCATACATGCATTTTTATTGACTGTTGTGGTACAAATCGAATTACGTAGTAGATGATGTATAGACCTGTGGTCAAATGTGTATTTATGTTTATTGGGTACAGATTGTAGTGGTTGGTGATACGTTCAAACGGAGAAAGGGGATTTATAGTTGAATAGTTGAAGTTATACGTCAGTGTGCAGATGTATCTATAAATATTGGTAAGAAGCGTCTGTAGATGAGTGAGTCGGTACAATAGTATGTAGAATATGAGAGTAATTTGTTCATCCCGTGAAGAACTAGATCATTAGGGGTCATTGGTGGATTAGGATTATATATTTATATGTATATATATATATATATATATATATATATATACTTTAAGGAACATATAAAATAACTTAATAAATGCATGAACGAGAATTTATATATAGTAAGCAATAATTATGATGTATTATAATGATGATGTTTGCATACGAGTTTTAATGCAAAAGTGACTGGAGGGACGGAAGGTAAATGAATTCGAATATGTGTCAAAAGTAATAAACTTCAATTAGGATTATAGATTTTACATAATTAATCAGTTACACGTATAAGGTAATTAAAAAAACGAACTTAGAGGACCTTACAATTAATGAAAGTAAATCTAGCGGTATTAAAAATTAAATTTTGAAGATGGTATTAAATTCGACTAGTAACATTCCTAGCTATATATGAACAATATTAACATTAACCAGAAGTATCGGTACGATAATTGAATTAAGAAAATTAAGAATACAAATTAAAAATAGAAATCAATTTGCATTTTAATGAGCTAAACATAATTTTATAATATTCTTAAAAATAAAGTAAATCGAACCCTAGATAAGTTTCGGCCAAGAATAAAAAAGTTATTGAAATGGAAGGAAAGCATTTCGAACAATCTTTTCTTTTAATAATTTCAGGTAAATTTTACATTAAAAATTATTTTTATATAATAAAAAAAATATTAAAAAGGTTTAATAATTTTTGCATGTTAAGTAGAAAAATCATACTCTTTCGTTGAATGTTGATAGAATTTGAATTATTTGATATTTTGACACAATTAATTAAATTCGACTAACACAATTACTCAGTATTCATCGAATAAAAAAAATATAAAAAATATAAAAATTGAAAATAGAAATCAATTATAAACTATAATGAACTAAACATATACTATACTTAAAAATAAAAAAATCACAACTTAACATAAATTGAGGTTATGTTCCATCGTACAAAGAGGAATTAACCATGGTTGAACCATTTCTCTGGTTGACACAGTTCTACTGGGTTTGGGGGTGTTAAAATAAAATAAAATAAAAAGACAAAGTTTGGAGTACTACATTCGGGGGAATTGAGTGACTAAGCGGGGGGTATAAGTCTGAAATTGACAATTACATCTTTCGTGAGCACTTTGTTCTTTAAAAAAAGATTGCTTGTCACACTACTTAGAACAAAAATTAAAAGAGTTCAAACAAAACGGGGGAACGGCATGTTTCTCCTTATAGTAATTTAAAAAGGAGTCATTGGGACAAGAAATAAAAATGACTTGGGACTCGAAATAAAAATGACTTGGGACTCGAAATAAAAATGACTTGGAATAAAACTGTCTGACTTGAACTCTATCAAGTATTCTGAAACTAACTTGAAGTCTATCAAGTATTCTGAAACTAACTTGAACTCTATCAAGTATTCTGAAACTAACTTGAACTCTATCAAGTATTCTGAAACTAACTTGAACTCTATCAAGTATTCTGAAACTAACTTGAACTCTATCAAGTATTCTGAAACTAACTTGAACTCTATCAAGTATTCTGAAACTAACTTGAACTCTATCAAGTATTCTGAAACTAACTTGAACTCTATCAAGTATTCTGAAACTAACTTGAAGTCTATCAAGTATTCTGAAACTAACTTGAACTCTATCAAGTATTCTGAAACTAACTTGAACTCTATCAAGTATTCTGAAACTAACTTGAACTCTATCAAGTATTCTGAAACTAACTTGAACTCTATCAAGTATTCTGAAACTAACTTGAACTGTATCAAGTATTCTGAAACTAACTTGAACTGTATCAAGTATTCTGAAACTAACTTGAACTCTATCAAGTATTCTTGAAACTAACTTGAACTCTTATCAAGTATTCTTGAAACTAACTTGAACTCTTATCAAGTATTCTTGAAACTAACTTGAACTCTTATCAAGTATTCTGAAACTAACTTGAACTCTTATCAAGTATTCTGAAACTAACTTGAACTCTTATCAAGTATTCTGAAACTAACTTGAACTCTTATCAAGTATTCTGAAACTAACTTGAACTCTTATCAAGTATTCTGAAACTAACTTGAACTCTTATCAAGTATTCTGAAACTAACTTGCAACTGAAAATGAAACTGACTTGAAATTAACTGAAACTGGAAAATGACTGCACTTGATCTCAATCAAGTGGAGACTATTATCCTCTGGACTTACTTGAAATACAATCAAGTATCTCTATAACTCTATAAACTCTCAAAAAACACTCTCTTTCTTAATTTGCAAGTCAATTCAATTCAATCATTTGAAAAAATTTGCAAACAAAAATAAAAAAATGTAAACAATATTTCACTCTTATGTACATAAAATAAAATTATTCTATACTAACTATAATAGTGAAAATAACTCTTGAAATTAATTCTCTTGAAATTAACTCTGTTGAAATTAACTTCTGTAACTTTTAACTTCTGTTACTTTTAACTTCTGTGAAAATTACTGTTTCACTAAAAAATGTATCACTGGTGTCTGAAGTGTTCACTGTGTTTTGTGTTAATTCTGGCTCAATACTAAATATTAACTGTTAATAATACTGACTTTTCAAATGTTTACAAATTACTTAAAAAAACAAACAGTACTTAGCAAAATTTCTACGGGGAAATCCTTGAGACGTGTCCTGAAGACGTCTTGCTGGCTACTTCTTCTTGGATGAAAACTAGGCATGGAGAACTTGGAGTCGTGACACACCGGTTCAAGGGTGGATGTTACGAACTAGAAGTCGTGACACGCCGGTCAAATGGTTTTATCCTGATGCAGGGTAATTTCTATTCTGGCCAAAGAGTGGCCACTTGTTAAAATCCTCTTCTTAAAATCTTCTTCTTAAAATCTTCTTAAAATCTTAAAATCTTCTTCTTAAAATCTTCATCTTAAAATCTTCTTCTTAAAATCTTCTTAAAATATTCTTCTTCTTAAAATCTTGGTAGTAGGGTCTCCAAATGTTTAAACTCTTGCTTCTTCTATGTGTTTATCCTGGCTATAGGGTCGCCACTCTGTTAACCCCTCCGTCTATGGCCCTTGGGTGGTTCGGATCGACGGGGGTTCTAGTTAGGAGGCAGCAACGGATATTTCTCCTATAACATTCTAATTCTTTTCGGTCGCCTCTTGATAAACTCTTGGCTACAGACTCGCCAGACTGTTATGCCAATATCTTCTATGGTGCTTGGGTTGTCTCTTTCTCTCGCTTTATGGGTCGACGATTATTAATTCTTCTCTTGCTATAATACTCTGATACTTTCTCTTGGTACTAAAATTATCGACTTTTCTTTTATAACTTATCGACTTAACTGACTAAGTTCTTCTGAAGAGAGCAAGGCTCGAAGGAAAAGATAAAAACTTCTTTTACTCTAGTTTACTTCTCAAAATGTACAGGTAGTGCTCTGAATTTACAGGGGTAGAGGTTCGACCTCTTTCGACCATGGCTCAGGCCGGAATCTAAAAAGTTAAGGAGGCAAGGGGCCTCTGCCCCCTCCTCGCAGCGAGGCTGCTAACAAAGGAGGCTCGTAATGAAGTGCTATAATGAAGTGACTTAATGAAGTGCTCCAATTTTTCAAATACATGTATAATATAAACCTAAATGTTTGGGGGAAGACAGTTGAAAGTTAAGTTTCCCCCTTTTAAACACATGATCAGATGTTTGAAAGATTCCAAATAAAAATTTAAAAAATAAAAATAAAAACTAATCGTATATTTTTGCCGAATCTTCATTTCTGAAGGCGATATCATTTCGTAATAGTACATAAGTACAAATTAAGTACACGAGTGAGTACGTATTAATTTTGGTTCATTACAATTACGATTACAATTATGGATTACTTCACATTCGCTTACGATTGTCCATTACAGTTCTATTAAAGTACATTCTTACATTGTAAATTAAATCATTACATTTAATTACAGTTTCATTGAAGTACATTACGTCGTTTACCATTCTTACAGTGTTTTTATATATTTATATATGGTTATAATATATGGTTATACTATATGGTTATACTGTATGGTTATACTATATGGTTATACTATATGGTTATTATATATGGTTATTAGTACAACACAAGTACATGAGCACATACGAGATAATTTATATACGAAATAATACGTTATAATATGTTATAAATTTGAAATCAGAGGGACAGGAGGTTTCCATCTTAGAAGCGCTCACTTATGCTATAGTTAGCGGAATTTGATAACAACTAAGCATTTTCGAGTTCAATGCGGGTGATATAATAAAAAATAATAAATGAAAAAAATAATACGAGAACGTATTTTTGCGTTTTCGAACGAATGCCTAAAGTTTTGCGTTTCATAGATTGACACGAGTAAAAATAAATATTTAATAAAATTTATATAGGATAATGATCAAGGGAAATTAATGACGGGAAAATGTGACGTATGGATGAATATGGTTAAATAATAATGTTTATACTACATAACACCACAACATTATTATTAAAGAATTTACCATACATTGCATACGGAAGATGTCCATATACTAAGCACGTGATTTAGTGTACAAGGTATGGGAAACGTAAAGAGAATTAAGTTATTTTATGACGTCATAGTGTATAAGTCATTATTAGAAAAGATGAATTAGAGAAATACAGTAATGAATAAAGAAGTACAAATCGAAATTCTATCCAAAACTCGCTTAGGCGATTTTGGTTTCTTATGTAAAAATGAATATGGATTACACTGGGGCACAAATTTCAAATTTTTGTCTATTGAATTAGATTTGACAGTTACTTCTAGGTAATTTGGGTGCGCTGAGCACGAATTTTTACTCGGTTTTGCTCTATCAGGTCCTGATTTTGCTCAACACCCCTCCTCTTTCGTCGTATTCATAAAAAGGTTTTTTTCTCAATACTCGCTGTCTTTTTGCAGTTACACATTATGCAACTAGGTTTTTATCTAGGTATTTGTACCTATTGTTATGGTATTGTTGTATTATGTATATATTTATATGTAACACCCTAAAAATATTTTTAATTTTGTCATTTTTAACCCATTTTAATATTAGTAAATTAAGCTAAAAATATCATAGAATTCTAAAATTTTCTCGAGCGTTCCTGTTCTCTGTAGAGTATTCTAGAGGGACAACTAAAATATATAAAAGCGACTCGTTTCCAGAGTTAATCAGTCAATTCAATCAGTCAGTCAGTCAGTCGAGTTAGTTAATTAAGTTTGGGCATTAACATAATTTTGAATTGGCATATGATTTAGTGAGTAATTTTGTCATCGTGATTTAATATAGTTGAATTAATTAGACGTAATTTATATTGTACCTACTCATCCGTGTTTCTAGTTTAATTTCATAGATTGTAAGTACCTATTTCATAATAAGTACCTATTTAAACTAATTTTTGTGTTTATATTTCAGATTTTCTTAAATTTATATGAATTAAGGGCTTTAATACCTTTACAAATTGGCAGAACAATCGAGCAATATGTCATCAAGCACTAGAAAGTTCAAATGCAAAAACAACCCTGATTCCTTCTGTTATATATGTGGAAATTTTACACTTCACATCAACGAGCAAATATAACTGACTTCGTAAAAAGAGCTTACTTAGCTTATTTTGGCATAAAACTGGGGGACCAAGATAAATCGTGGGCTCCACATAAAGCCTGCACTATATGCATTGAAAGACTGCGACATTGGACGAAGGGTTCGGATTCAAAAATACCTTTTGGAGTTCCGATGGTAAGTTTATGATTTCATAAAACTACGTAATTTAATCACTAGTATACTGTAACTTACCTAAATGTAATTGTAACTTAGGTACATAAACAAAAATTTACAGAAAATGTTTATAAGAATCTCAAATATTGCATAAGGTTGAAAAACACAGAAATGTTAAATGTTTGGGTGATAACTTTTGATAAAATTCATAAAAACAAGTCTCTCGTCGCTTTTGTTAACGCTTTACAATTTTTTTTCCATATCAGGTGTGGCGAGAGCCTACTAACCAGGAGACCGATTGCTACCTTTGCTTTGTCAAGACTTCGGGCTTCACTAAGAAAAATAAACATTGTATCGAGTACCCAAATTTCGACACCGCGATACGACCTGTGCTACATTCAAATGAGATCCCCATTCCAAAATTTAAGGGTCTGCCAACTCAAGAATTAGTTGAAGATGTTCCTGAAAATATGTTATGCACTTTGAGGAGTCAGACACCGATTTTGACCCCAGCGTATTTGAAAGTCAAAACCATCCGCAAAAGTTTAACCAGGCCGAGTTGAATGATCTTGTAAGGGATCTAAATTTGCCAAAAAAGGCTGCGGAAATTTTAGCTTCAAGACTTAAAGAGAAAAACTTGCTTACTTCAAACACATACATTTCATTTTACAGAAAAAGAGAAGAAGAACTTGTTAAATATTTTAGAACAGAGGATAGTTTAGTATATTGCTGCGACATAGTTGGTTTGTTAAAGAAGATCGGGGTTGAGTCTTACGATGCAAATGATTGGCGCTTGTTTTTAGACAGTTCGAGAAGAAGTCTTAAGTGTGTGTTGTTGCAAAATGGCAATCTATACGGCTCGATACCGATTGGGCACTCAACAAAATTAAAAGAAAAGTATGAACATATAGAAAAGGTTTTAAATCTTATCAAATATAGGGAGCACGAGTGGATCATATGTGTTGACTTAAAAATGGTTAATTTTCTGCTAGGACAACAAGGAGGGTATACTAAATATCCATGCTTCCTTTGCTTATGGGACAGCAGAGCCAAGGAAGAACATTATTTCAAACAAATCTGGCCAGCACGAACATCACTTACTGTCGGAGAAAAAAATGTAATTAATCCACCTTTAGTGAGCAGAGATAAAATCATATTTCCTCCTCTGCATATAAAACTAGGCCTCATTAAATAATATGTAAAAGCTTTAGATACGAACGGCGAGTGTTTCAAATACATAACTTCAAAATTTCCAAGTTTAAGTTATGAAAAAATCAAGGCGGGAATTTTCGACGGTCCACAAATAAGAACAATGATTAAAGACAGCAATTTTCCTAATGTCATGAATGAACGCGAAAAAAATGGCTGGTTCTCATTCGTGGACTTGATAGAAAACTTTTTAGGCAATTATAGGGCAGATAACTACGAAGAAATCGTAAAAAAACTTTTAAGGGACTACAAAGAGTTAGGTTGCAATATGAGCATGAAAATGCATTTTTTGAATAGCCATCTTGACCAATTTCCAAGTAATTTAGGTGATGTAAGTGACGAACAAGGGGAGAGATTCCACCAAGATATCAAAATTATGGAGGAACGGTACCAAGGCCGCTGGGATTCCCACATGATGGCTGATTACTGCTGGTGCTTGAAAAGAGACCTGCCATCAACAAGCAAATACGCTAGAAAGTCTTACAAAAGAAAATTTTTGCCACAGTGAAAGCTTCATATCTGTTTGTTTTTTTATTTTAAGTCATTTCTATCGTTATAATGTAATTTTACTGTAGTTTGAACTGCTTGTATTCATGAAACTTGAAAAAAAAATTTAACACATGACTTAATTTTTTAGTCCTAATTTGAAAAATCTGGAAAATGGCACATAGGCTGTCGACAAGAATCAGGACCTGATAGAGCCAAACCGAGTTGAAATTCGTATTCAGCGCACCCAAATTACCTAGAATCAAGTGTCAGATATCATTCAGTAAAATACGTGTTGCCCAGTGTTATTCATTGTTCATTTTTTACATATATATATATATATATATACATATTATATACATATATATATATGAATAGAAACGACATAAGTATTAAGGAACGTTTCCGCACACGAGGAGGAGAGATAACGAAATAATGAAAAATGAGGCGAACCGCCTGGGAATCGAACCCAGGGCCTTCCAATTGCCGGTCGGACGCTCTACCATTATGCTACGGACCTCACTCAATCACAAATCGAAATTCTCCCAAATAGGGCAGAAACCAATGCCCTCAGAGAGCACCCTCGCAAATCGTGAATATGCGCAAATAACTGCAATGACCGCGCAGTATATAAATGAATAGAAACGACATAAGTATTAAGGAAC
>JAJOZX010000101.1:125000-140000 GCA_023014485.1 Bathynomus jamesi
GGCCAGTGTTATCAATTGAATAAGTGTTTTCCGTTGAAGTGTTTTAAAAAAAAGTGTTCCGTGCATTCTTAACTAAATTACTTCGTGCTACTAATCATTCATTAACGAATATATTTCATTTATTGACGTTATTCAGTACTATATTATTTGATCAAACCAAGGCTACTGCACCTGGCTTGCCTTGTTTGTTTTTCAAATCAATCAGAAAATGTGGAGTCATAAGGTTCATTTTTCCGTGCTTCGAGAGGTCAGGTAGTGTGTGTTCACAAACCGTGTGAAAAAAAGGAAAAAATCGGGTCGAATCGTGGACAGATAAGTGTTATAAATACTCTTCTTTTACTGATCTTTTGTCGGTAGCTTAATTCTATATTAATTTAATATAAATTTGTGTTACAAGAACCTGTTTCTGCGTTTCAAGAACGCGGTAGACCTACGTTGTAATTTATTAATTTTCAAACGCTCGTTTTTTGTTTTTGTTTTTGTTTTTTTGGTTCAACTAATTAAAAGCATGGCACCCCCGTCAAGTACTTGCAGTCGCTGTGAAGGGAAATTTGCTGCTTACGCGTTTAAAATGGCTAATAATAATGAACAGTTAGTTTGCAGGTGGTGCTCAAGCATGGAAGTCCTGAGGAACAAGTTAGAACGTGAGAGGGAGGCCAGGGTGAGACTTGAAGAAAGCGTGATGCTCCTCACGGCAAAATTAGAATCCCTTGAGACTCCAGTTACGACCCCTCCTGCCTCAGTTTCTACTAATAATATAAATAGTACTAATAGCCCTCTCTCTTCCCCTAGTTCCCAACCCTTCGTTCGAGTGCGAAATGGAGCCCCATTCAGAAAAGCAAAGACCTGTCTACCAGTAATAACAAGCAATAAGTTTTATGTTTTAGGTTTCGAAGATGCTGATGAACCGGAAATACGACTCGTTGGCGATTCCATTGTTCGAGGGCAGCTCGAGGAATTCTGTGGGAGAAACCCTCGTCGTAGGCGCTGTTACTGCTACCCTGGTGCAAGGGTGGAGGATATAACTAATAGTGTTGACCATTTTACAGACGGTACCACCGAGGACACAATGTAAGTTATTCATGTCGGTACTAATAGCGTTTTAAATTCTAGATCGGAAGAACTGCTGGCTAAGTACAGGGACTTATTAGAGCGACTAAAGGAGAAAACTAATAAGATTGTTTTAACAGGTATACTTCCTCGAATTATCCAACGAAGCGATTTCTACAGCAAGGCTACCTATATTAACAATAACCTAAAGTCTCTTTGCCAACAGGAAGGAGTGCATTTTGCAAATTTTTGGAACAGTTTCTACGGCAGGAGGGACTTGTTCCTCGAAGATGGACTTCATTTTAATGACGTTGGAGCTGCGCGTTGAGGAAGATTATTTCATAATACTGTCTCTTCTTTTCAGGCTGCCGCAACCCGAACGGTCCCAGCGTAAATTCCACAAATTTCCCCTGCGCTCGCGAAGGTGTCGCAATTACAAACAATTTGAAGGTTCTATCCTTAAATGCTCATAGCCTACGAAATAAAATAAACGAATTTTTTTCTTTAATTGCTTGTAAAGACTATGATTTAATTGCTATAAATGAATCGTGGCTTAGCACTGAAACACGTGACTTTCTAGGGGAGTATCAAATTAGAGGTTATAGACTTTTTGTTAAAACAGAATAGGTAGGCGAAGAGGCGGTGTTATGTTGTATATCAAAGATAATATTGCGAACGTTATAGAGGTAAATCACTCAATTCCAGAACCGATAGACTCGACTATAGCAGAACTTAAATTGAACGATTTCAAACTTCTTGTTGCGGTTATATATAGGCCTCCTAATCAAACAGCTGATACGGACGAAGCGTTATATCATGAACTAAAGAGAATAATCGGTAGTGAGCAGGTTTTAGTTATGGGTGACTTTAATTGCGCCAACATGAATTACGATACAATTCAGGGAGACGCGGAAGGTAATCGTTTAGTTAATTTTCTCGAGGATAGCTTTCTTATTCAAAAGGTTGGGGAACCTACGAGGTTGGACAGTATTTTAGATTTTGTAATAACTACGGATGATAGGCTAATTACTGATCTTCAAATTATAGAACCGTTAAGCAATAGCGATCACAATATGGTAGAGTTTGTCCTCTCAGTAAGGCACTCGAAACCAACTAATTCGACTAAAATTTCTAACTTCCAGCACGCAGACTTTAGTAAATTTCGAAATAAATTGTCATACGTCAATTGGGAAAACGTAATGGGGATCTCCAACGCAAAACTAATGTGGGAATCGTTCGAAAGGGTATTTAGGACTATAAATGAGGAATGTGTACCGTACAAAATTAAACGTGCGAAAGTAAACAACAAGACCTTGTGGTTTACTTCTAGAGTAGGAGACATTATAAAGAGTAGAGATAGGGCTTATAGGCTATATAAGTGCGATAAAGATAATCTGTTGTTAGGAAACAACTACATATCTCTAAGGCGTGAAGCTAAAAGTGTAATAAAAAAGTCCAAACGCGAATTTGAAATCTCCATAGCTCGTGACGGTAAAGAAAACCCCAAGCGATTCTTTCAATACGTCAATAATAGAAATCCAGTAAAAAGTGTCTTGGGGCCTTTGAAAAATGTAAACAGAGATCTAGTTTCTGAAAACAAGGAAATGGCTACTTTGCTAAACGAATTCTTTACGTCAGTTTTTACTATAGAACATGTAACGAATATCCCTACGGTCATAGACATAATACCTTTTGATAATGGTAATATTTTGGATAATACCGTGGTTAGTGAAGTGAAAGTAATGCGCTATATTGATAAAATGAAAACGCGTAAATCACCGGGGCCGGATTCCATATATCCCATACAACTAAAAGAATTAAAAGATAGCATTGTTGTGCCGCTAACAAACATTTTTAATGCGTCTATTTCTGAGGGGTCCGTACCAGATAATTTCAAGTTAGCAAACGTAACACCTATCTTTAAGAAAGGCGATAAAGGTGCGGCGGGAAATTATAGGCCAATCAGTTTAACGTCTGTTGTAGGTACGCTACTGGCATCAATAATTAGGGATCGTATAGTCGAACACTTAGAAGTGCAAAAACTACTTAGAAATACGCAGCACTGTTTTAGGCGAAACAAATCATGCTTAACCTATCTTTTAGAATTTTTCCAAAGCGGGGATGACGTTTACGATAGACATCGGGCGGTTGATGTAGTGT
The DNA here is from genome assembly GCA_023014485.1 of Bathynomus jamesi. Lineage (NCBI taxonomy): Eukaryota > Metazoa > Arthropoda > Malacostraca > Isopoda > Cirolanidae > Bathynomus > Bathynomus jamesi. The sequence goes on from JAJOZX010000101.1 coordinate 128,211, forward strand.
ATTTAGATTTTCGAAAAGCGTTTGACACCGTGCCGCACAAAAGACTCATTGAAAAAACTAACGCTCATGGAATCAGGGGTGTAGTAATAAATTGGCTAGAAGAGTGGTTGCGAGGTAGGAAACAGAGAGTGGTCGTTGATAGAGCGGAGTCGTGTTGGGCTAATGTAGCGAGTGTCGTTCCTCAGGGTTCTGTGTTGGGCCCCTTGCTTTTTTTTTTTTTCTTATATATATTAACGATTTAGATGTTGGCCTAGTCAGTACAGTTTCAATGTTTGCGGATGACACGAAGCTGGGTGGTAGGGCGATTAATGACGAAGATAGAGGTAAAATCCAGGAAGATCTGAATAAAATCGTTGATTGGTTAGTCACATGGCAAATGAGATTTAACGTTGATAAGTGCAAAATTTTGCATATAGGTTCGCGTAACGGTAATTTTGCGTATAGTATGTCAGGGAAAGATTTAACAAGCGTAGAGCAGGAAAAAGATTTAGGAGTTATAGTCACTGGTGATTTAAAAGTAGCGAAACAAAGTACAGCAGCGGTCAATAAGGCGAACAAAGTGTTAGGTTTTATAGCTCGAAATTTTGAGTACAAATCGCGCGATATTATAGTTCCTCTTTATAAATCATTAGTTAGACCCCATTTGGAGTACGCGGTCCAATTTTGGAATCCGCATATGCGCAAAGATATAGACAAAATCGAAAGAGTTCAAAGACGAGCAACTAAGATGATTCCGTCGCTTAGGTCAAAGTCGTACGAGGATAGGCTTAAGGAGTTAAAATTGACAACACTCGAGACTAGGAGGCTAAGGGGTGATCTAATCCAGGTTTTCAAAATTATGAATGGGTTCGATAACGTAGATAGAGATAGCTTTTTCGAAATATCTCAATATAATAGGACTAGAAATAACGGGTGTAAGTTGACAAGTAGAAGGTTCGAGACAGCAGTTGCCAAAAACTTTTTTACGCATAGTAAATAGCTGGAATAGTTTGCCGGTAGAAGTAATTAGTAGCACGTCTATAAACATGTTTAAAAATCGATTAGACGCATATGTTGATAGATTGGGTATAGTTTAAGGTAGTAAAATTAAGGCTTTGTGGTGATAGATCCCACAGCTCAACACAAGTGTTGTGGGATATAGGGAGGCAGCATCTTGGGTTAGGGGATACTCTCTGTCCTTACACACCCCATTTAAAGAGATTCCTCTGCCGAGCGGTGCCCCCCATAGTACTGTGAGGTATTGAAAAACTCATGATCTTCACTTGCCCCACAAACACCTTGAAATGGGAGACCCAAAATGGGTGCACACACATTTCTACATTACTGTACAGTCTTTACAGCCACACCTACACTTTTCCTCCTAAGTATATACATTGTAATGTATATGGTTGTAAATTTTGACTTGGTCCGCAATTGATATGGACCGTGACTTATTTTTCGTTGGGCAAGGTACTAGTATTGATGGATACCGTAATGAAAATGACTGGATTCTTTGGATCTGATATATTTGCATGTCGGTTTTAAATAAATATAGAGTGTTACATATTTGTGGATAGTAGTCTATTATGACTTGATCGTCTGGACCCAGAGATTCTATCTTTAGTTTTAAATCGATAATTAATTAGTTTTTAATTGATAATTATTTAGTTTTGCAAAAATTGGTAGTTGCGAATGTACAGGCAGTTGTTACATAAATTTCTTATGTTCTTGTGGTTCGGAACCCACGTAAAATTGTAGGTCCCCACCGCCACTACGGAGGACATACACAATACACAATTACGAACACAGTTAGGTAGACCAGCCATGAGTGGATCGTAGGGTCTTTGTTGGTCTGAAACTTTATAAAATTATATATAATATATATATATATATATATATATATATACATATACACAGTGTTGCGCACTAAAGCGTTAATCCGATAACAGTTAATTAACGAAGTTAACTTTTTTAACGGACTATTAACGGAAGTTAATTTCCATTTATCGTTATCGGACCACTCAACTTCCGATAACTCGATATTTAGTCTCGATATTTAGTCTCTCGGCAAGGACATCCTGAGGCCCAAGAGGTCAAGACTGGAAGATGGGCCTAACTTTTAGAAGTTGGTCTTTCTGAAGGGCAACCAGCACATTGTGTCATAGTCTTTAATAAATGTGCCTAAAATTTAATTTTACCTTTCAGTTCCCGCCATAATAATTCTCTGGTAAATTAAAATTTAGTTAATGGTTAGTGGTTACAAGGGTTTCAAAACATGTAATCAGTACATTTTTTATTAAAAACAAAAAAAAGTTATTAAGCAAAACAGCTGCAAAACTTCATAAAAATACAGTTAAATACCTATTTGTTGTTGGATTTTGCATAAATAAACATTTTCTATGGGTTTTAAAGCTTTTTTCCTTGATTTTCTTAAATGTTAGTAAAGAAATAGTTATCGTTAACGGATTATCGTTAACTTCCGTTAACTTTGTAGTAAAATTATCGCATTATCGTTATCGGAGTTAAAAATTGGGGTTAACGGATTATCGTAATCGAAGTTAACTTTTTGGTTAACGGTGCCCACCACTCTATATATATTATATACATATATATATATATATATATATATATATTATATATATATATATATATATATATTATATATATATGTGTATATATATACAGTAATTATATATGTATATATATATATATATATTATATATATATATATATAATAATATATATATATATATATATATATATATATAGTATATATAATATATATAATTATATATATTATATATATTTCTACAGCAAGGCGACCTATATTAACAATAACCTAAAGTCTCTTTGCCAATAGGAAGGAGTGCATTTTGCAAATTTTTGGAACAGTTTCTACGGCAGGAGGGACTTGTTCCTCGAAGATGGACTTCATTTTAATGACGTAGGAGCTGCGCGTTTAGGAAGACTATTTCATAATACTGTCTCTTCTTTTCAGGCTGCCGCAACCCGAACTGTCCCAGAGTGAATTCCACAAATTTCCCCTGCGCTCGCGAAGGTGTCGCAATTACAAACAATTTGAAGGTTCTATCCTTAAATGCTCGTAGCCTACGAGTTAAAATAAAGGATTTTTTTTCTTTAATTGCTTGTAAAGACTATGATTTAATTGCGATAATTGAATCGTGGCTTAGCACTGAAACACGTGACTTTGTAGGGGAGTATCAAAATAAAGGTTATAGACTTTTTGTTAAAAACAGAATAGGTAGGCGAGGAGTCGAGTCGGTGTTATGTTGTATATCAAAGATACTATTGCGAACGTTATAGAAGTAAAACACTCAAATCCAGAACCGATAGATTCGACTATAGCAGAACTTAAATTGAACGATTTCAAACTTGTTGTTGCGGTTATATATAGGCCCCCTAATCAAACAGCTTATACGGACGAACCGTTATATCGTGAACTAAAGAGAATAATCGGTAGTGAGCAGGCTTTAGTTATGGGCGACTTTAATTGCGCCAACTTGAATTACGATACAATGCAGGGAGACGCGGAAGGTAATCGTTTAGTTAATTTTCTCAAGGATAGCTTTCTTATTCAAAAGGTTGGGGAACCTACGAGGTTGGACAGTATTTTAGATTTAGTAATAACTACGGATGATAGGCTAATTACTGATCTTCAAGTAATACAACCGTTAAGCAATAGCGATCACAATATGGTAGAGTTTGTCCTCTCAGTAAGGCACTCGAAACCAACTAACTCGACTAAAATTTCTAACTTCCAGCACGCAGACTTTACTAAATTTCGAAATAAATTTTCACACGTCAATTGGGAAAATGTAATGGGGAACTCCAACGCAAAACTAATGTGGGAATCGTTCGAAACGGTATTTAGGACTATAAATGAGGAATGTGTACCGTACAAAATTAAGCGTGCGAAAGTAAACAACAAGCCCTTGTGGTTTACTTCTAGAGTAGGAGACATTATAAAGAGTAGAGATAGGATTTAGAGGCTATATAAGTGCGATAAAGATAATCTGTTGTTACGAAACAACTACATACCTCTAAGGCGTGAAGCGAAAAGTGTAATAAAAAAGTCCAACCGCGAATTTGAAATCTCCATAGCTCGTGACGGTAAAGAAAACCCCAAGCGATTCTTTCAATACGTCAATAATAGAAATCCAGTAAAAAGTGTCTTGGGGCCTTTGAAAAATGTAAACGGAGATCTAGTTTCTGAAAACAAGGAAATGGCTACCTTGCTAAACGAATTTTTTACGTTAGTTTTTACTATAGAAGATCTAACGAATATCCCTACGGTCATAGACATAATACCTTTTGATAATGGTAATATTTTGGATAATATCGTGGTTAGTGAAGCGGAGGTAATGCGCTATATTGATAAAATGAAAACGCGTAAATCACCGGGGCCGAATTCCATATATCCCATTACTAAAAGAATTAAAAGATAGCATTGTTGTGCCGCTAAGAAAGATTTTTAATGCGTCTATTTCTGAGGGGTGCGTACCAGATAATTTCAAATTAGCAAACGCAACACCTATCTTTAAGAAAGGCGATAAAGGTGCGGATGGAAATTATAGGCCAATCAGTTTAACGTCTGTTGTAGGTAAGCTACTGGAATCAATAATTAGGGATCGTATAGTCGAACACTTAGAAGTGCGTAAACTATTTAGAAATACGCAGCACGGTTTTAGGCGAAACAAATCTTGCTAAACTAATCTTTTAGAATTTTTCAAAAGCGTGGTTGACGTTTATGATAGATATAGGGCGGCTGATGTAGTGTATTTACATTTTCAAAAAGCGTTTGACACCGTGCCGCACAAAAGACTCATTGAAAAAACTAAGGCTCATGGAATCAGGGGTGTAGTAATAAATTGGCTAGAAGAGTGGTTGCGAGGTAGGAAACAGAGGGTGGTCGTTAATGGAGCGGAGTCGTGTTGGGCTAATGTAGCGAGTGTCGTTCTTCATGGTTCTGTATTGGGCCCCTTGCTTTTTCTTATATATATTAATGATTTAGATGTCGGCCTAGTTAGCACAGTTTCAAAGTTTGCGGATGACACGAAGCTGGGTGGTAGGGCGATTAATGACGAAGATAGAGGTAAAATCCAGGAAGATCTGAATAAAATCGTTGATTGGTCAGTCACATGGCAAATGAGATTTAACGTTGATAAGTGCAAAATTTTGCATATAGGTACGCGTAACGGTAATTTTGAGTATAGTATGTCAGGGAAAGATTTAACAAGCGTTGAGCAGGAAAAAGATTTAGGAGTTATAGTCACTGGTGATTTAAAAGTAGCGAAACAAAGTACGGTACACGTAACAGTAATTTTGAGTATAGTATGTCAGGGAAAGATTTAACAAGCGTAGAGCAGGAAAAAGATTTAGGAGTTATAGTCACTGGTGATTTAAAAGTAGCGAAACAAAGTACAGCAGCGGTCAATAAGGCGAACAAAGTGTTAGGTTTTATAGCTCGAAATTTTGAGTACAAATCGCGCGATATTATAGTTCCACTTTATAAATCATTAGTTAGACCCCATTTGGAGTACGCGATCCACTTTTGGAATCCGAATATGCGCAAAGATATAGACAAAATCGATAGAGTTCAAAGACGAGCAATTAAGATGATTCCGTCGCTTAGGGCAAATTCGTACGAGGATAGGCTTAAAGAGTTAAAATTGACAACACTCGAGATTAGGAGGCTAAGGGGTGATCTAATCCAGGTTTTCAAAATTATGAATGGGTTCGATAACGTAGATAGAGATAGCTTTTTCGAAATATCTCAATATAATAGGACTAGAAATAACGGGTGTAAGTTGACAAGTAGAAAGTTCGAGACAGCAGTTGCCAAAAACTTTTTTACGCATAGAATAGTAAATAGCTGGAATAGTTTGCCGGTAGAAGTAATTAATAGCACTTCTATAAACATGTTTAAAAATCGATTAGACAAATATGTTGATAGATTGGGTATAGTTTGTGGTAGTAAAAGTAAGGCTTTGTGGTGATCGATCCCACAGCTCAACACAAGTGTTGTGGGATATAGGGAGGCAGCATCTTGGGTTAGGGGATACTCTCTGTCCTTACACACCCAATTTAAAGAGATTCCTCTGCCGAGCGGTGCCCCCCATAGTACTGTGAGGTATTGAATAACTCATGATCTTCACTTGCCCCACAAACACCTTGAAATGGGAGACCCAAAATGGGTGCACACACATTCTACATTACTGTACAGTCTTTACAGCCACACCTACACTTCTCCACCTAAGTATATATATTGTAATGTATATGCAAATTTTGACTTGGTCTGCAATCGATATGGATCGTGACTTATTTTTTGTTGTCAAGGTACTAGTATTGATGGATACCGTAATGAAATTGACTGGATTCTTTGGATCTGATATATTTTCATGTTGGTTATAAATAGATGTAGAGTGTAACATATTTGTGGATAGTAGTCTATTATGACAGGATCCTCTGGATCCAGAAATTCTATCTTTAGTTTTAAATCGATAATTAAATAGTTAATAAATAAATAATTAATTAGTTATGCAAAAATTGGTCGTTGCCAATGTACAGGCAGTTTTTGCAAAAATTTCTTATGTTCTTGTGGTTCGGAACCCACGTAATATTGTAAGTCCCCTCCGCCACCACGGAGGACAGACACAATTACGAACACAGTTAGGTAGACCAACCATGAGTGGATCCTAGGGTCTTTGTTGGTCTGAAACATTATTATCATTATTATTATTATATATATATATATATATATATATATATATATATATATATATATATGTATAGTATATGACGCGTTCGGTGGAGAAGGGGCGAACGCAACATTTTCGAATTATGCCACAAAATGTAGTTAAAGTTTGTAAACTTTAAACCTTTGTATTTTCCCGGTTTATTGAAATGTTGTATGAATTTGAACACATATTTGAGTAAAATATTGTTGTGTAATATGTCGATATAAAAAACGCCAAGAAATTTTACAATATTATTTATTGATAGCTTCTGATGTTAACTGGTGTAATCCATTATTTGGTCCTCTTCGTCGAATGTTGTATTACCTGCTTCAACTGTTTCGGTTTCTTCCAGTTCCTTTAACAATCTTGTATAATAGTTCACTGCAGTTGCAGGCATTAGGTTTGATAATTCTTTGAGATCTTTTATTTTTTCCTTAGTTATTGGCAGCAATTGGGAATACTTTGGTTGCAGTGTCTGCTGGGCTAGATTGAATAAACTGACACTGTAGGATTTTTTCCCTTTCTGCAGTCTGACGGGATGGCTATTATCTGGGGTTGTGCGGTATGCAGTAGATATTACGTAGCCTTCTTTGTGTTGAAAGTCAAATATTAACTTTCTTGCATCTGTAAATTTAGTAGTTGTTGATGTCCTAATGACAATGCACGTTTTTAGGACGTCAAAATCGAGAAAATCAGCCTGTTTCATTTCTACAACTAGGAAGCGCTGCGAAACGGCTGTAGTTATGGCCGTAACATAATCTTTTTTGGTGTAAATAATATTGCTGTAATTATTTTTTATATTTTGTTCAATTTGGCCAAATTGAGCATCACAGGGCATTGTCGAGTGACCAGAAAGTAGATAGATGTGTTCAATGTGAAGCAATGATGCGGAGTGAATTTCTCTGAGATACATTAAAACCTAAATTTTACCATGAAAGAGTGCAGACTAACATCTAATTTTTTGCATAGGTAAAGCAAAGGTTTTAAAGGATAATTATACGACAAAAAACTCATTTTTCGAATTTTGTGGCGTTCGCCCCTTCTCCACCGAACGCGTCATATATATATATATATATATATATGTACCGTATATAGATATATATAGTATATGTATATATATACATAATATATATACACATATATATATATATATATATAAATAGATATATATATATATATAGTATATATATATATGTATAGTATATATATATATATATGTATACTATATATATATATATGTATAGTATATATATATATATATATATATATATATATATATATATATATATATGTATAGTATATATATATATATTTGTATAGTATAGATATATATATATATGTATAGTGTATATATATATGTATAGTATATATATATATGTATAGTATATATATATATGTGTATATATGTATATATATATATATATATATATATATATATATATATATATATTATATATACAGTATATATATATATATAGAGATATATATATGTATAGTATATATATATATATATGTGTGTGTATAATATATATATATATAATATATATATATATATATATATATATATATATATTATATGTAATAATGTTACAATGTTTCAGACGCACAAAGACCCTAGGATCCACTCATGGCTGGTCTACCTAACTGTGTTCGTAATCGTGTATTGTGTATTAGGGCGGATCGAAAATGAGGTTTTTAAACGTTTTTTCGAAATTCAAATATGGCTAGTGCGGAAAATATGTGGCTGCTATAGATAATGACGGTGCATAAATATTAGTCCTGCGAAATTATATCTTCAGGTGCCACAAAGCCGTCGAAAAAAGTGAAATATAATGATTTTCTTATATTCTGCATTAGTACAATAACTGAAACTTACTTGTTATTATTATATATTAAGTGTTCCAATTACCAAAATAGTTACTGAATTACGCAGCTCTTAGTTTATTTAGATCAATGTTCTTTTGATTAATGATTTAAATAATCCAGAACTCACCACGAGGAGGTGGCTGCGTGTCGAGCTCCACCCATGCCCTCCCAACCACCCATCCTTGCGCATGTTTTTTTCTATTAACGTTTTATTTAAACTTTATATTCAGCTTTACTTTCGAATGATGGCATTTTTTTACGTGACTGAAGTGTTGATCTTATGAAGCCATCTCGCGCGTTCAATCCAAATACTTTTGATGATGCTTCAGTCACTAATTTTACCATTCTTTCTACTACTTGTGTATGACAAGGGAATTTCTCGAATGGAGGGGTACTCTTGTTTTCTATGAATTCTTCAATCTCATTTTCTGTCAGGTGTCTTGTCACAGGTGGTTCAGTGACAATGCATTTTTGCCAATTAATTAAATCAGTATAATCAGTAGCTTCAAATTGAACAACAGGTACTGTGAAACGCCTCACAACTTTTTCCTTGTTTGTTTGCCTTGCTTTCTTTATTCGCCTCCACGCTAATTCTCTTATGGCGCTGCGGTCATCATGAATCATTGATGCTAGAATATTTTCTGGATTTGCAAAAATGCATTTCTTTGTATGACAGGGTTTACAATATCCTTTACTTCGTCATTCAGTGTTCTTGTTAGTTCAATAGTTTTGAAAACATGTTTTGAGCCATTGACAAAAAACGTACTTTGCTTAATAGAAAACCACATTGGGATGTAGACCTTCATTATAAAAGAAGCAATGTTCATGAGGTTCTCAGATGGACTTACAGTTGAAACGTATAGACGAAGCAAACGATTTGCTGTAGTCAGCCATCGTGAATGTGCCATTTTGCCTGGACTACGATGAGCAAGATCTGGAGAGCAATATCCCTTTGTTATGGCCTGATGAATATCAATTAGATATTTTTGGTCGGTGCTAAGATCTTCACAGTCTACAGTTGGTTCCTCAGCATCAATCCTTTCAAACTCGACAATAGGAAGACTCTCACAGTTCTCTAATTCCCTGCCAATAGGACCGGTGAATCCGCGGGGGCCAGATGTTTTTCCATCCAGCTTTGCAACTAAATGGCGTAATGGCAATTCATTGGCATGGAGCTGGCACACTAAATGTTGAACTGGCTTCTTTAGCTTCAATTCTATAAGCCTTATAACGCCTCCCTTTTCTCCAGTGTTGACTGCTGCACCATCGCATCCAATGGCAACAAGGTTTTCCAGGTTCATGTCATTATTTGCAATATACTCAAACATTCCTTTACATATTTCTTCAGCTGATCCAGAATTCACAGAATAATGGCCCAAATAATCTGAACCAGGTTCTCTCACTAAAGTGATATGTTCTTCTGTTACCTTCTTCTGATATACTTTGGACTCTTTTTTTTCTTGGAAGAGTGTAGAATCTTTTCGACCATCAAAATAGATTCCTCTGATTGGGACCTGATTTTGATCTTTCATAATTTCTGATCTCTTCTTTTGTCTTTCTCTTCTGATTTTACTCCTATCCACTACTTCAGATGTGTTGTCAATAGAAACTTCTCCAATATCTTGCAATACTGCACTAACAATGAATGCTGCAGCTCGATCTGAAACTGCAGTCCTGTCACAAGCAGTAGCCACTGAAGGTAGATTTGTAGTTTTCCTTTTCTTGAATAATTGTTCTTCAGGTTGTTCGAGCTTTCTCTTCGAGCTAACTGGCTCTGGAAATGTATCGTCTGATATTTCGCCAGATTCACTTTCACTGTTTGATGTCGATGATGATAATTCAACATTTGTATCCTGCAATTTCTCCTGTGAAGATTCTTTGGTGAGCCTCAGCTTCTTTTTGCTTTCTTAGCAACGTAGATGCTTTTTTCTTTGAGAGTGTAATATCTACTCTATCAATAAACAGTTTTCTTTCACTCCTTTGATCTAAGAGGAACGTCACTTCTTCCTTTGGAACCGTTTTTTCTTTGGGACAAGAACATTGTGTTAGTACTTTGCACTTGCACGCTGCAATGTCAAAAAGTTTCGTGTTTGCTTCTTTTTTGAACATATCAATCTTTGCTTTGTAAGCTTCAGAATTTTTTCTGCTTTGGTATGGCTTCATAATGACACGATACTTTTCGTGGTAGCTTCTGAACATTGTTTCAATTCGCCTGTCTGACAGAATTGGGACGGAGGCACTTTCCCAAATTGTTTTCAATTTATCAACAACTTGTTCTAATATTTGAGATATTGAAGGATCTTTATTAGTATTCTGTTTCAAATCGTTTCTTACAAACAAGTAATATTTAAAAACTCCTTCGTATGTAGGAAGATTCCTGTGCCACAAATCTTCCCCCATACCAAACATGGGGCACTCAGTTGAGGCCCTGGTTGATTTTGCACAAACTCGAGACATTTTGAAAGTATACAAATCTGAAAAGAAAGAGCTAATATCAATTATACGTTAATTTCAGTTAATAGTACATGGCAAACTTAGGGCAACACAATACAGAAATGCAAAATATATAAGAAAATAGTTTAGACTATCTGAGTAACGCCAACAACAGAACACCCACATGCTACGAGAGCGACAGCTACACTGAACCGAGGTACTCACGTGACAGCTGAGTGAGCTGACTATAGAAAACTGTTTTTAGAGAATAGAAACTTTTTTTAAAGGTTGACTGAGCTATTTTTATACAAGTGTGAATAAATTCTTGTCTATTGTGCATCGTGGACTCTTCTGTAATTATTGGTTAAAATCTGCTTTTTTCAATTTTTTTCAATATTGAAGGTCATTGTGGCACCTGAAGATATTAATGTTATGATTTTAAATTTATACCAGCTTATTTTCTCACTACTCCACACATTTTCCACACTAGCCAATTTGAAAATTCGAAAAATGTGTTTTTCACTCCGCCCTATTGTGTATGTCCTCCGTGGTGGGGGAGGGGACCTACAATTTTACGTGGGTTCCGAACCACAAGAACATAAGAAATTTATGTAAAAACTGCCGGTAAATTGGCAACGACCAATTTTTACGAAACTAAATAATTATCAATTTAAAACTAATTAATTATCGATTTAAAACTAAAGATAGAATCTCTGGATCCAGAGGATCAAGTCATAATAGACTACTATCCACA
>JAJOZX010000101.1:145000-197500 GCA_023014485.1 Bathynomus jamesi
CGTTAAATCTCATTTGCCATATGACTGACCAATCAACGATTTCATTCAGATCATTCTGGATTTTACCTCTATCTTCGTCATTAATCGCCCTACCACCCAGCTTCGTGTCATCCGCAAACTTTGAAACTGTACTGACTAGGCCGACATGTAAATCGTTAATATATATAAGAGAAAGCAAGGGGCCCAATAGAGAACCCTGAGGAACGCCACTCGCTACATTAGCCCAACACGACTCCGCTCCATCAACGACCACCCACTGTTTCCTACCTCGCAACCACTCTTCCATCCAATTTATTACTACATCCTTGATTCCATGAGCTTTAGTTTTCTCAATGAGTCTTTTGTGCGGCACGGTGTCAAACGCGTTTTGAAAATCTAAATACACTACATCAACGGCCCGATGACTATCGTAAACGTCAATCACGCTTTGAAAAAATTCTAAAAGATTAGTTAAGCTAGATTTGTTTCGCCTAAAACCGTGCTGCGTATTTCTAACTAAGTTATGCAATTCTAAGTGTTCGACTATAGTCCAGGGGTCCCCAACCTTTTTGTGCCGAAGAGCACATTCAAGACCTCCGGTAGTGCAGGTGCAGCGGGCACCATTTACTTTTTCAAGACAAATTTATAGTTGGACTTAATAATGAACATAATACACAAAAAAAACATTTAATTCCTATGTAAAATAATGAACATAATACAAAAAATAAAACCATTTAATTCCTACGTAAAATAATGAATATAATACACAAAAAGAAACAAGGATGGGCTAACTAAGAATCTTAGAAAAATTATCAAAACGATAACTTAATTTATTTCTAAAGAAATAATTATTTTCAAATAAATGAGCATCTGTTTCTGTAATTAACTACTAAAATTTAATAAAATGTTAAGTATGTTACATATTGTAAATATTTAGTAACTAAATATTTAAAATATGTAACATACTTAACATTTTATTAAAAATTTAAATAAAAACTTACCAATCGTAGTCAGTCAGCGACGGGCACACGCAAAAGGGTCGGCGGGCACCATGGTGCTCGCGGGCATAGGGTTGGGGACCCCTGGACTATACGATCCCTAATTATTGATTCCAGTAGCTTACCTACAACAGACGTTAAACTGATTGGCCTATAATTTCCAGCCGCACCTTTATCGCCTTTCTTAAAGATAGGTGTTACGTTTGCTAACCTGAAATTATCTGGTACGCACCCCTCAGAAATAGACGCATTAAAAATCTTTGTTAGCGGCACAACAATGCTATCTTTTAATTCTTTTAGTTGTATGGGACATATGGAATCCGGCCCCGGTGATTTACGCGTTTTCATTTTATCAATATAGCGCATTACATACCCTTCACTAACCACAATATTATCCAAAATATTACCATTATCAAAAGGTATTATGTCTATGACCGTAGTGATATTCGTTACATCTTCTATAGTAAAAACTGACGTAAAGAATTCGATTAGCAAGGTAGCCATTTCCTTGTTTTCAGAAACTAGATCTCCGTTAAATTTTTCAACGGCCCCAAGACACTTTTTACTGGATTTCTATTGTTGATGTATTGAAAGAATCGCTTGGGGTTTTCTTTACCGTTACGAGCTATGGAGATTTCAAATTCGCGCTTGGACTCTTTTATTACACATTTTGCTTCACGCCTTAGAGATATGTATTTGTTTCGTAACCACAAATTGTCTTTATCGCACTTATGTAGCCTATAAGCCCTATCTCTACTCTTTATAATGTCTCTTACTCTAGAAGTAAACCACAAGGGCTTGTTGTTTACTTTCGCACGCTTAATTTTGTACGGTACACATTCCTCATTTATAGTCCTAAATACTGTTTCAAACGATTTCCACATTAGTTTTGCGTTGGAGTTCCCCATTATGTTTTCCCAATTGACGTGTGACAATTTATTTCGAAATTTACAAAAGTCTGCGTGCTGGAAGTTGGGAATTTTAGTCGAGTTAGCTGGTTTCGAGTGACTTACTGAGAGGACAAACTCTATCATATTGTGATCGCTATTGCTTAACGGTTCTATTATTTGAAGATCAGTAATTAGCCTATCATCCGTAGTTATTACTTAATCTAAAATACTGTCCAACCTCGTAGGATCCCCAACCTTTTGAGTAAGAAAGCTATCCTCGAGAAAATTAACTAAACGATTACCTTCCGCGTCTCCCTGAATTGTCTCTTAATTCACGTCGGCGCAATTAAAGTCACCCATAACTAAAGCCTGCTCATTACCTATTATTCTCTTTAGTTCACGATGTAACGCTTCGTCCGTATCAGCTGCTTGATTACGGGGCCTATATATAACCGCAACAAGAAGTTTGAAATCATTCAATTTAATTTCTGCTAGAGTCGAATCTATTGGTTCTCGAATTGTGTGCTTTACTTCTAAACGTTCGCAAATATTATCTTTGATATACAACATAACACCGCCTCTTCGCCTACCTATTCTGTTTTTAACAAAAAGTCTATAACCTCTAATTTGATACTCCCCTACAAAGTCACGTGTTTCAGTGCTAAGCCACGATTCATTTATCGCAATTAAATCAGTCTTTACAAGCAATTAAAGAAAAAAATTCGTTTATTTTATTTCGTAAGCTACGAGCATTTAAGGATAGAACCTTCAAATTGTTTATAATTGCGACACCTTCGCGAGCGCAGGGGAAATTTGTGGCATTTACGCTGGACCGTTCGAGTTACGGCAGCCTGAAAAGAAGAGACAGTATTATGAAAGAGTCTTCCTCAACGCGCAGCTCCAACGTCATTAAGATGAAGTCCATCTGCGAGGAACAAGTCCCTCCTGACATAGAAGCTGTTCCAAAAATTCACAAAATGCACTACTTCTTGTTGGCATAGAGACTTTAGGTTATTGTTAATATAGATCGCCTTTCTGTAGAAATCGTTTCGTTGGATATTTCGAGGAAGTATACCTGTTAAAACAATCTTATTAGTTTTTTCCTTTAATCGCTCTAGTAAGTCCCTGTACCTAGCCAACAGTTCTTCCGATCTAGAATTTAAAACGTTATTAGTATCGACATGAATAACATACGTTGTGTCCTCGGCGGTACCGTCTGTAAAATGGTCAACACTATTAGTTTTATCCTCCACCCTTGCACCAGGGTAGTAGTAACGGCGCCTACGACGAGGGTTTCTCCCGCAGAATTCCTCGAGCTGCCCTCCAACAATGGAATCGCCAACGAGTCGTATTTCCGGTTCATCAGCATCTTCAAAATCTAAAACAGAAAACTTATTGTTTGTTATTACTGGTAGACAAGTCTTAGGTTTTCTCAATGGTGCTCCATTACGCACTCGAACGAAGGGTTGGGAACTAGGGGAAGAGAGAGGGCTATTAGTACTATTTATATTATAAGTAGAAACTGAGACAGGAGGGGTCGTAACTGGAGTCTCAAGGTATTCTAATTTTGCCGTCAGGAGCATCACTTTTTCTTCAAGCCTCACTCTGGCCTCCCTCTCACGTTCTAACTCATTCCTCAGGACTTCCATGCTTGAGCACCACCTTCAAACTAACTGCTCATTATTATTAGCCATTGTAAACGCGTAAGCGGCAAATTTCCCTTCACAGCAACTGCAAGTACTTGACGGGCGTGCCATGCTTTTAATTAGTTAAAATACAAACAAAACAAAAATAACACGAGCGTTTGGAAATAATAAATTATAACGTAGGTCTACCGCGTGGTTATTGCGCCACCTGCCCAAACCCGCAAAAATGTTCTTGAAATGCAGAAACAGGTTCTTGTAACACAAATTTATACTAAATGAATGTATAATTAAGCTACCCACGAAAGATCTGTAAAAGAAAAAGTATTTGATAATACTTAGCTTATCGCGATTCGACCGACTTTTTTCCTTTTTTTCCCACGGTGTGTGACCACACACTAACTGATCTCCCGAAGGAAGGGAAAATGAACCTCGTTTTCTAATAGATTTGAAAAACAAACAAGGCAAGCCACGTGCACTAGCCTTGGATTAATCAAATAATATAGTACTGAATAAAGTCAACAAATGAAATATATTCCTTAATGAATGATTAGTAACCCGAAGTAATTTAGTTAAGAATGCACCAAACACTATTTTTTTTTAAAGACACCTCAACGAAAACCACTTATTCAATTGATAACACTGGACACCACTCGATAAAACACGTCTGTTCACAAGGAAAGACTGATATATATATATATATATATATGTATAATATATATATAGAGTATATATATATATATATATATATATATGTATAATATATATATATATATGTGTGTAATATATATATATATGTATACATTTTAACTGCAAACAACACAGTATAATTAATGTAAAGAACGACGCTTGTGTAGAAGAGCGTTCCGCACAAGATGAGGAGGGAGAACGAACAAATGAAAAATGAGGTAGCACCCGGGAATCGAACTCGGGATCATCCGATTGCTGGTCAGATATGCTATCCACTACACCATGGACCTCGATCAATCAGAAGTCGTAATTCTCCTACATACGAGCAGAAACTAATGCCCTGAGGGGGCACCGTCGCATGCCGTACATATATACGGGTGGTACCTCATTTTTCATTTGTTCACGCCGTGTAAACTTATTTTCTGACCGCCCCTCGTATTACCTATTAGAAAAGAAAGATTTTTGGAGAGCCACTTGGCAAGTTTATAATTATGAAAAACTATATAGGGTTATGGGTTGATTGCTATCAGCCTGGCGATCCGGTGAAAATTTCCACCAGATTTAATGACCAGAGTCAACGACAAAGGCCCTATGGCTTTTCGTTAAAAAGTTGTGAGCTTGTGGAGGTTTTCGAAAGACCTTGTTAAGTAGGGTTTTTTTTTGTTAAATTATTAAATTTATTTGTCTTCGGTATTTAGCGTTGTTTAATGGTAAAAATGGAAACTACCATAACTTCTTATTTCTTTGGATCTTGCTTCTGGTTGTAGGTCGCGCGGTTTTCCATCTCGCTTCTCTATCGATGTAGGCAATAAGGTTACGCAAGGAGTTTATTCTGTCTAATTAATACAGGCAATTCACCATGCCTAAATACCTGAAGGGATAGGCCTATCCTTTGGTTTTATTAGTTTTATCTTATTAGTGTTTCACTCAGAACTTGTAGGAAGATTAAACACATCTTCCTTGCCTACAACGCTCGTAACTAGATAGCTCTGAACTGAATTAAATCTTTTGTCTTAAATTCGCTTACTTTACAAACGAAAATTCCCAGTCACCTAATTTTTGTATTTTCATAATTTTTCTTCTCGAAGTAATTTTTCATGAATCAGCGATGGAAAATTTCAGACAAAAAAGTACGTTTCTCTTGTTATGTAGGCCCAATGCCTACATATTTGGTTTTATGTATAGCAATTTTTTCCATTTCCAATGGGCTTTGTCGCCAATCCCGAAGCAATTTTGTAGTTATTTAATATAATAAATTAAGAATTTGTATTTAATTATGAAATAAAGGTACCATATACGACACCATATTGTAGGCGTGTATAAGCCTGGGTGTGAATTAGGGTTTGTTGTGAACTTTAACGTAAAGTGTATGACAGGCATATAGAGTTTTTTCATAATAATTAGCACTACCTATTTTGGATATAATTGGCCTGAATTGTTTTAAATTGTTCAAAAAATTCTTAAATAAAAGTTTAAGACCCTTATTAAGAATGTGTTGAGAAACTTGAAGGGGAATGAACTCGACTGATCATAGCTAGTTAGTTCTATCTGAAAGCAACTCCATAACTTTGTGGATATAATTTTCCTTATCCATTAAGACTGTTATTCCCCTTGTCTGACTCAGTAATAACAAAGTTCTAATTTGACTTCAGACCTAAGAGAGCAGGTTCTTTTTTTAATATTTAAGCCACTTCTAATATTATTCCAAAGTTCACCAAGGATAAATCCTTCAAACAGGATAGATCTTCGGAAGATAACTTAGACTGTGAACGAAATTATTCAAAAGAAATAATAAAATTAAGAACAGAGTCTTTCAAAGAAATAACCCCAAAAGAGTTACCGGATCACCTGAAGATCAGGGCCCCCAGCCTTCTTTAGTTAGCTTTATAAGGCTAACTAACGAAAATATCACGACCTAACCTAACCCATCGTCAAGGGCGTACAGATGACCTAACGATTAGTTAGGTTAAGCTATGATATTTTCGTTAGTTAGCATTATAAGGCTAACTAGAAAAGGCTGGGGGCCCTGATCTTCAGGTGATCCGAGTTACCATAACTAACATAACCTTCTCATATAAGGAGAGATTATGGAATGAAACATTAATAACCAAATCAGGGTTAGAAAGTTTAACCCAGGGGATCTCATCAAAGAGCAATTCAAACTTTCCATCAAGCTTAGGTCTTAGAGGGTTTATCTTGTCACGTACAATAAGATAGCAATAATCCAAAACTGAGTAAGGGCCAAATCGCCCAAATTGAGAGACTTAAAAGAAAGTAAAAATTCGTTAAAACAACGTCTAACACCATAAAATTTAGAGTTAACAGCAAATTGAATTGAATAAATTGAATCACGGATCATCCCTTCATAAAAAGAGGGAAATGGATGTTTCATTTTCTGTCGAACTCGTTTAGAACCAAAGGAAATAAGAATAATCTTGTTGTCTAGGTCTAGACACGTCATAAAAAAAGAGAAAATCTAGTTTTTGCTTGTGTGTCATTATAAGTACATCAAGATAACTGAAAAAAATTAGGTTTCAGAGTTACTTAAAAGAGACGAAATAAACAGACGAAGAGGTCAAGGGATCGTATTCATAACTTAGAAAACACTGTAGTCGTAAAAATTCAATAAAAAAGCAAAGTTCCCAATGCAAAATTTAAAAGGAATCAAAGTTAAATTAAAGAGTAACTGCGAAGCTTTCCAAAAATACTCCTTCGTTCGGGCAGGAGTAGAAACTGGAGAGAAAAGGTACATGAAGAGAATTCAAGGAATGTTATGCCTCTGGCCCCTGGAAACGTCTGGATACAGACCGTACTGAAAATTCTTTGGATAAAGAGAAATTGGTAAAAAAAAAATCTAAGTTAAATAGACCGTTTTTAACATTAACCCTTTATCACGCAGTGTTACTTTACTGATTTTGTTCTGGCTAACGCCAGACGATTTTATTCAGTCTCGGAAAGACCTTTGTGCAGTAAAGGATTAACAGACGTTTGCTTAATCCCTTACTGCACAGAAACCTTTTCAAGACTGAATAAAATCGTCTGGCATTAACCATAACAAAATCACTAAAGTAACACTGCCCGATAAAAGGTTAAAGTTATCAGCATTTTTTATCAAATAGGATTTGACCAACTTCCTCCGATCACTGTTATCAGCATTAAGAATAAGATAGTAATTAGCAATATCTATGTTATGACCGCACTCTAAACGATGCTAATGTAAAGCTGAGTTATCATCGGCAATATTTAGACTACTTTATGTGCTGATAAAGACGACGTTTGAAGTCAATGGGCTCGCGAACGTAATACTTAGAATAGTTCAAACATGGAATTTTCTAAACCCCGGTATTAAAGGCAGTGTTTAATGCTGTACTTACACTTACAATAAAGGGAATGGGAATCACATTGAGTGGGAATACTAAGTATTTCACATTCCACTGTTAACGTAGAGAGGGTTTCCAGCCAGTTGAATTTCGTTAAGACAAAACTAAGAAATAGGCTCCAATGCGAAATGCCATTCTTTCAATTAAATATGGGATGAAAAGCGAAAATAAACATCGTTTTGAATTTGAATTGCCACTAAATGCCGTGAATTCAATAGGAATTTTGCGGACGTGGAAACCCGCAAAAGGCAACTCAATTGAAGAATTTGACATTCCTTTTGAAATATACTTGTAGTATTTGTGCGACAAGAAAGCTAAAAGCGGATTTAACATAGTATCACTTGTGAATTAGATTTTCGACAGTTGTAATCATCATTGAAAGGTAGATATTAAAATTCTTGTTTACGTTTATGTTTGTTTATGCTTTATTTTTTTATGTGATAGTTATTTCATTTATACAGGTTGGCGCATATACTGACACGTATATAATTAATGTGTTTTAAGAGTTAGCCTGTATTATGAAATGGTTTAGTTGAGTTTTAGTTGATTTCTCCTCATAATCTAGTTGGCATTGTATAATGGGAATCACCAACCATGATTAGAATTAGAAACCTCTCCAGTTGTTGGTCTCTTCCTAAAAAGTACGAGTAGCGTAAGGCACTTTAGTAACTGTTAAGAAGATCGAGGTTAAAATATTACGAAATGACTCGGAACTAAAAGGAGCAATTAAAACATCTTTAAAATCGTTAGTAGAGGCGTTCTTACTATAAAAATTTTTATAGCAGCACCAAGTACTTTTTCGGTAAAAATATTGGCGTAACATATTTCAGTAAAACATCCTTTAATATAAGCGAACCCAACATCCAAATACAATGGGCTGCAAAACATAAAAGCATCGCTCAGAGTGTGATCATAACATAGTGTACAGTAGATATTAATAATTCTTAATTTTTTTACCAATTTGTATTTGTCCAAAGAATCTTCAATACGGTCTATATTCAGACATTTTCAGCCGCCAGAGGCATAACTTTTCTTGAATTCTCTTGCGTGTCTAGGTCCATGTCCCAAAGCTGGATCCTGTCTGCTTTGCAGATAGCTGGTGAGGGAAGCTATATTTATGGGATCTCTTTGCGAGAGACCCGTTGCCCACGTCGGGCTAGCATCATGAAAAAGAAAAACTATGGTATTTGTCGTTTACCATTACTTATTCGGACTATAGTGGATTTAATTTTCCCAGAAGAGTTCCTTGTTCCATGCACGGTCTGTGTTTAACATATAAATTTCTCAGGGGACCATTCTGAGTTTGTATATATATATGTGTGTATATATATACACGTTTATAATGTCTTCATCATTCTTCTAATATATAATTTACTGTTTGAAGCAATCTACGAATCTTATTGATCACTTTCATGGAATCGTGGCACTACATATATACACATACAGTGTGTGTGTGTGTGTGTGTGTGTGCGTGTGTGTGTGCGCGCGCTTCAATGCGTAAATAAATAAATCAGTTTACGGTGCCTTTTAAAACCAAACGTCTCAGATGTGCATAAATATGCATTTAATTTATCTTGCCAGAAGATTTTTCATTTAATGAAGGTTACTTCCAGTAAATTTATAATTACATACTGTGATAGGTAAATATTTCCAAATGTTAATTAAGTAAAGATAGGGTATCCATACGTCCCGGTTTTCAGAGAGCTGTCTCGGTCTTTAGAAAAAAGTTTTCTGGACAAACAAATGACTAAGGTGTGTATTATTATAGCTAGTATTCATTTACTCTGTTAAAAAGTGTTTTCAAACTAAGCCTATAGGCTATAGGGCATAGATCCGCCCCTGTCCCGGTTTTTCCAAGCACAAATGTGGACAACCTAAGCTGTAAAAATCATTTTATTAAGTCTATCATTATTACCTTAAATATATCTCTGAAATCCTAATACCTTTTCAAATTAATAGTTTGGTTTAGCGTTTAAAGCTAAATTTCGTTCCCAAAGATTACCCATCGTCCTTTTTATAATTAACCAGCTTGCCACTCAAACATGTTACTACACCTGTAAGAGTTTTATATACGGCTTTTATGTGCCCGTATGGGATTTAATAATATATTTGCTAATTGTTCAGTGGAATCTAATGAAAAAAGTTGAATAAAACTTCCCAGCTCGCAAAATTATAACTTATAGAAGAAATTGCGAGAGACTAAAATAAAACGTGAGTTTAACCACAACATTTTATTGGGTTTCTGGCTAGAAACACGCAACGCCGCAATCCCGCGCCCAATAAAAAATCTCAAAGAGGTAAAGAATTGGGGGTACCGGAGGGCGCGAGTGTTGCTGTGCGCCAACTTCAACAGGACAGCGCTGTAATACATTAACCGCCGGTCAACGCTAATAAGAAACAATAGGTTTGGGGAGTAGCTGGATGGAAGTCTTCCTTTTCAGTTAGATGATGTAATGATCTAGAGTTTTCCACTCTTACATCCTTGAACGGTTTAATCTTTATTAATGTTTACAAAACACATTGCGAGAGTGGAGTTTCAGATACATTATTGCAATTCGAGTCATAGTCAAGCTTGTAATAACGGTTCTCCTATAAATTTAAAATTAAATGTTTTTAACCTTTGCTACGATATTTTTATTATTATAGTAGTATGATGGCATTTGGTTCGACAGAGTGGATTAATTTGAAATTTTTCTGCTCAGGTTCCTCACCGTCTTTCATGAGTAGATCCCCCTCCTCCTTGGGTTCCTCACCTTCCTTTATGAGGTTTCATGGTCTTTCAAGAGAGATATTTGGAGGTTTAAAACAAAAACCAAAAAAAAAGAAGAAAAAAAGGAAAAACAAAAAGATAAACGAAAAAGAAAAAAAAAGAAAAAGGAAAAAGGAAAAACAAAAACAAAAGCAAACACAAAAGAAAAACAAACAAACAAAACAAGCAGAATGGTTCAATTTAAGAATTTCCTCACAGTCCCTCCTGAGGGGTCCCTTGAGGGGTCCTCCTTGGGTTCCTCACCTTCCTTTATGAGGCTCCACGGTCTTTCATGAGATATTTGTAGGTTTAAACGAAAAAAAAGAAAAAAGAAAAACAAACAAACAAACATTCCTTGTATTTGAGACCGGGGGTAGGTAAGGGTAGGTTGAGTTCAGTAGGAAAAGGTTCATGGCTCTTTTACACATCGTTCTGGAACCCGGCGCGTCCGGTTTTGCGGTCCCCGTTAGTTTTATCTTACACAACACTTCTGGTCGTTTTCAAGGAATTTATGCATGCAGGAGGGGGGATTTCTCACGCATCAGGTTTCTGCTGTGTACACACACACACACACACACATATATATATATATAGTGTATATATATATATATATACATATATATATATATATATATATATCGGGTGGTCCGAAAAAATGACGCATTTTTTAAAAATTAATATCTCAGTAACCCCCTTCCTTATCATGACAATTTTATATGCAAGATACTTTCAAACTTCTTTTTTGAATGCAAGAAACGGAATTCTGATATCTTTTATAGTTTTCTCGCAATTAACAAAAGTAACAACATGGGTCAAAAAAACGAATATCATGAGAAAGGAAAAATTTAATCAGAAATTTAACTAATTAATTTACAGTAAATGATAGATTGGACCACCACTCTGTTGACACACTAATCTAAGTCTTTTCTTCCACACAAAAATAATACTTCTTACTTCATTAATGCCAATTTCTTGCCAAGATTCAAGTATTTTACTTTTTAATTCTGACGGTGAATTTTTCTCGTCGACCTCGGTAAACCTTCTCTTTTAGTAACTCCCAAATTGAGTAGTCCATAGGATTACAATCTGGGCTTTGTGGTGGCCACTCATTTTTCGTTATTAATTTTGGTGTATTGCTAATCAGAAACGACTGTGTGGCGTAGCTTGTATGCGACGGTGCTCCATCTTGTTGAAATATGAAATCATTTTCTTGATACAGGCGACGACAATCCGGCAACAATTTTGTTCTTAAAAGTTCAATGTAATTTGCAGAATTCACCTTTGTCTTTTCAGTTTCAATAAAATAAACATCTGTCTTGCCATTCCAAGAGACCCCTGCAGATATCATAACCTTTTTGGAGAATCTTGACGTTTCATGATACAATCTGTTTATTGAAATGTCACACTTTTTACCACGCCCGTAGACATCATTTTGACGGTTTCGCGGAATTTCTAGAGTGAAATCTTTTTCATCCGTGACGACTATCTTTTTAATATCAACGACAGAGAAATTATCAAGTAACTTTCTGCACCTTGTTTTTCTTTTATCCTTAACAGTATCATTTTTCTAGAAGATACTATTCTTTTGAAGGCTTTTAGTTTTTGTGCTTTAATTATTCGGTGTACAGAAGTCTTTCCAATATTCAAATGTTTAGCAATTGTTCTTTGTGACAAATGACTTCCTGGTTTATCTTCTTGAGAGCAGATTTTATCGTTGATGTAATCCACATTTTCTGGAACCGAAGCTGTTTCAGGTCTACCGCTTCCTGGTTTTCTGGCAGTACTTCCCGATTCGCGAATCTTCTTTAAGAGTCTTTCCACTGCACGCCTTTTCCACTTTTTGCCGGGAAACTCTTGCAATAACCTTCCAGTCTTCCATCCTTTTTCACAGTAACAATTTTTAATGAGAATACGATCTTCCTCTGACAACATCATTAAGGGTACTGACGAATTGTTAAAAAATAAAAATATCCACAATTTGACTTGTTCATTCCTGTAGAGTTTTGTAATAACTTGCAAAAATATCGCATGATATCGTATAAAAATGATACCGTATAAAAAACGGATATTATATTGCGATTTTTTTTTTTTTGACCCATGTTGTTACTTTTGTTAATTGCGAGAAAACTATAAAAGATATCAGAATTCCGTTTCTTGCATTCAAAAAAAGAAGTTTGAAAGTATCTTGCATATAAAAATTGTCATGATAAGGAAGGGGGTTACTGAGATATTAATTTTTTAAAAATGCGTCATTTTTTTCGGACCACCCGATATATATATATATATATATATATATACTAGTAAATAGAAACAACGTATATATTATGTATATAAGAAGAACTGAAAGGGAGTAAAAGGCATGTACTGTATATATAGTGTCTGACAAATATCAAAGATTTAAGCTTTCTTTAACTTTTTAACGCCAACCGTGGCCTTATGGCAACATGAGCTTGACAAGCGAATTTGAGCCTTATAATCTGAATATAAGAAGTTATTTTGGCTTAAATAAGAACAAATCTTAAAATAAAATTCAACAATTCAGGCATGAAAGGGTTAATAGTTATACATAACAGTCGAAAGACAACCTATTCTACCTAATACGAAGACGTGTAAGGTCTCAAAAAGTACAGCAGAGATTGGGCACGCCAATATCTTCGCAGAAGGCCATAAAAATAATTTTTGGCCAACTGAGTGTAGATTCATCGTTTCGCTTTAATATGTTAATTAATGCCGATACCACACAAAATAAAATTAGAATAAATACAGTTAACTCATAAACAAATTTTGTTTTGTTCTGATATTTGTATTAGGAAACAGATCCTGCATGCATCAATTCCTTGAACGTGACCAGAAAAGTCGTGTTTTAAGATAAAACTAACGGGGACCGCAAAACGGGACGCGCGGGGTTCCGGAACGCTGTGTAAAAAGAGCCATGCTTTTTTTTCTATTGAACTCAACCTACCCTTAGGTTAGCTTAACCTATCGCATTTCTCATATAAAAGGAATATTTTTTTTTTAAACCTACAAATATCTCATGAAAGACTGTGAAGCCTCATAATTACTATTAAAGCCACACATTACTATTAAAAAAAAACAATTCCTTCCCTTTCCTGTTTCCATCCATTTCCTGTTTAAATAAAAAAAATGACCCCTCTCCAGTGTTTCAACCATTTTCCAGTCGGTCAATAAATTTGCAAAACAAAGGGGGGGAAGGGGGGAGAGGGTTATGCACAAGGGGGTGGGGGTTAGCCCCAAAGTTGCATAAAGGGGGGTGAGGGTTTTTTGGGGGGAGAAAGTGCACTCGCCGTAGGCGAGTAGGCACGGAGCCTAAGGCTCTGCTAGTCTGCTTGTTTAAATATATTTTAATATGATATTTTCTTAAGTTCTCATATCCTAATATGCAGTTAACTTAAATTAGACAAAGTATGAAATTAGATTTGATTTTACAAAAACTTTATTTCTTACAAATATATGGATATATAACGAATGACTTACATATATATATATATATATATATATATATATTAGGGTGGTCCACAACAGCGTTTTCTGGAATTTTAAATTCGGTCACATCTGCACTTATTCTATTCCCCCACAAAAATAAACATGCCAATTATCTTTGCTCTAGGAACTTTTTATGCACTCGCTCAAAATGAAACAATTTGAATAATTACTTGACAATTTATGACTGGAACATTTATTGAACAAGGATAATGACTTGACAACTTATGACTATATTATATATATATAATATATATATATATATATATATATATATATATATTGTATATTAATATATTATGAAATTATAACAGCGGAACAAATAATGCACACAGTTGAAGATCTTTAGGTCTTCTTGAGACCAGTTTTAGTCGGCTCTTTGAATTCCTTGCGGTGCTGAGCGACTGGTCTCGAGAAGGTACTGCTTTTGCGCTTCATCCTTCGTGATTGTGCTGTTGAAAGCCTTAATGAGCGCAACTCCTCTTTCTGCGCAATCGTTAACCACTGCCATCTTCTTTACACGTTCCTTCATTCCTTGGTAAGCTGGATCTGTGTTCCAATCATTTGGTGTCTTGGACAGGAATGATTGCGCCTGTTCACTTCCGTGCTGCATGACGAGGTTGAAGAAGATTGCTGAACGTTTGGTGGCATAGAATTCCAAGGGATTGCTCGAGGAGAACGTTTTTCGTCCACGCGCTTGAGTCCTATTCTTTTTTCGGGAACAGCTACGATGTTGTGAGCAATCCTCTCCTTCGTGGACGCGTGAACTCGAGGGTCAAAGAGTGCCAAGGGGATTAAGTACTCAGAAATGAACTACAAATGGCACTTCATCGCGGCAAATGCCGCGTCGTTCGTCTTTCCTGGGTGAACGTTCAGCTGGCGCAAGAAAGTGAGGTCATTCAATGGAGCCATGTATGCAACACTGGCCTCGTTCCAGTAGCGGCGGTAAAGGAGCGTGATAAACAGGCTTAGTTCCTCGATGTTCCGTTTCTCGGTCTGAAGCAAGGTGAATTGATCTCTGAATAGGAATACCTTGAGCGTGTCGGCAAGCGATCCACACCAGATCAATACCCAACTCCTTTTCAATGAGAGTACAAGCTCCAGCATGAAGTCCCGTGTTGGACGCAGTTGTATCAAAAACAAGACCTCGAACGTTGCCCCTCAAAGACCAGTCGTCCACAAGCTTCAGGCACGCCTGAGCCTGAGATGCTCCAGTTGCAGCAGCTACCATTGGAACTCCAAGGAGTTTCTCTTCCCCGTTACCGGTTACAAGCACAGCCACACTGTCCACCACCTCTAACCCATGGGAGATATCTGTAAGCAGCTTACTATCCCAGTGCAAGAGAAGGGGCTCATGGGTCTTGAAAGTGGCCTGATCTTCGCGGCACACCGCTTCACGTGTACATTGTCTCACGCGACGAATGGTGCTGCGTGAGATTGACACTTCGTCCAAGTTGTGCCCAACGATTTAATAGTTGCTGCGACCACTGCCATTCCTTTCCTGTCACTGGTGTTGTGGCGATCCAAGGCTAAGGAAATGTCAGGCGTGATCACAGACTTCAATCGCTTAAGAGTGGAACGTTTTCGTGCTGACTCCTTAAAAACTACAGTATCTGAATCTGATGATTCAGATGTACTTGAACTAGAAGCCTCCAGTTCTCCCTGGGACCATCTCGCATCCGCCTCGCGCTTGGCCTTCTCCTCTCGGTTCATCTCCGCCTCACACCGAATCCTCTTCCTCGTTTGTTGGTCAGCCATTTTCTTGTCAATCGGGCCAAAGCTGGAGGAAGTGGGATTATCGAGCTGAACGACAAGGAAGTTCTTGTCCTCCTCATTCATCATGGTCTCGAGGGCGTCATGACGTGAAAGATCGAACACATCGTCAAGGTCTCCGCGAAATATGTCCTCCTTCATTCTGTAGGATGGGAAATTCTTTGTGCGGTTCTTCTTCAGCCCCTTGTATTGCTCGTACAGTTTCAGGAGCTTCTTCTCAGCGTATCTGGTATCCGTCATTGGAACGTTTGCTTTTGTCCAAAATGGGATCAAAGCCTCAATGGTCATCACCGCACTGTTATATTCTGTCTTCCTCTCCTCCAGATGGTGGAACATGAATTTCCGGAGGACTTGAAGCTTGGTAGGGAGTCCTGCCCTAGTTAACTTCTCCTCCGCCTTCCCTAGTAACCACACCTCACTGCTAGACCGTGTTTTTGATTGCTTCGGCGGCATTTCTACACATTCCTACAAAAGAAGAAGGCAAATTTAGTCATACTATAATAATCAGTCATTAGTGAGACACGTCATGCATGATTGAGCGACCTCTTAACGACACCGTAGACCAACCATACTTCACAAAGTTATTCACACTAAGTGTAGGAACAAAAGCAACAATGACCCAAAAGTGAAATCTCAGATGCTAAATTTTCCCTATGCTTGTGAACCACCCTAATATATATATATATTATGAACAGAAGGACCAACACAACGGCAAACATTTTCATTTATTTTTTGTACTTCAGACGTTTCGACAAATCTTTTGTCATCATCAGTGAATTAAGTCTTAAAACCTTAAAACGAAAGTAAAAAGTGAAAATTACATCAATACAATATTAAAACCATTAAAATTAAAACCTTAAAACAAAATGAAAATTGCATCAATACAAAATTAAAATCATTTAAATTTTATCACTACAAAAATTAAAATTAAATTAAATTACCTCAATAGGTAAATACACAATGTTTACATCAACCTCCATACTTGGCAAAGCCTAAGAGAAAACTGAATGGTCAGAGGATTAGAAAGTATGTCTATGAGAATCGGTTGGTTAGTTAAAAGAGCTGTAATTTGTAGGATGAACTATTATTGTTAATGGAGGGTTTGTTTCTATAGATGTACAAAGATTCTAAAATTCGGAGTTCTGTGAAGTTATTGGATCTAGTTAAAATTTCAAACTGAGTTTTGTGAAGGGGATGGTTGTTTTCATTACTATGGTTTGTAATTGCGGATTGTGGAGGGCTACTGAGGGGACGGTTGGTACGGACTGACAAGCCCAAATGTTGAGAAAGCGAGCCTTACAGCTGTCGCACGTGTATTTGTAAACAACATTGGGGCATACAGTTTTGGGGAATTCATCTTTGAACTTTAAAAAATTTGATAATTTAAGTGGGTTGACGAAGGCGAATCTAAAATTTATTTGGGGATAACTAGACTTGAGCAGTTTGGACAATTCACCTCGAATACGCAATGATAGATAACCATAAAAAGGTAATTTAATATATCTGGTTTCTTTTTGTACTGTAGTTATGGGGAGTTTAGTATTAAAAGTGTTATTTAAAAATTTCTTTAATTGGTTATCAAATAGATTAGAAGGGTAGTAATTGTTAATAAAGTACTGTTTTAAAAATTTAAATTCTTCGTTTAACGAAAAGTAATCCGAACAAATACGGTAACTTCTTGTTAATAATGTTACTATAGCACTAATCTTATATTTATAAAACATACAACTTAAATAATTGGTTCCCAAGCCAGTAAAAGTTTGTTTTCGAAAGTGAAGTTTGGAACTTATTATGAGCCCGTTTAACTAAAACATCCTGGAAAGGTAAACTATTATTTGTTTCGTTTTCACATGTGTACTTAATATTACTATGTTGTTTTCTAAGATAATCAAGAAAAAGTTTTACGTGTGAGGGATGGTTGAATATTAAGAAAGTGTCATCCACGTATCTTCTGTAATATATGGGTTTAAAACTACTAGGACAACTTTTCAACCAAATTTCTTCGTAATGGCAAAGAAATGCATTTGCTAGTGTTGGGCTCAACGGGGAACCCATA
Organism: Bathynomus jamesi; assembly: GCA_023014485.1. Taxonomy (NCBI): domain Eukaryota; kingdom Metazoa; phylum Arthropoda; class Malacostraca; order Isopoda; family Cirolanidae; genus Bathynomus; species Bathynomus jamesi. The sequence goes on from JAJOZX010000101.1 coordinate 162,660, forward strand.
GCTACCCCATCAATTTGGCTGTAAAGGTTGCTATTAAATAAGAAAAGATTATCAAAACACACTATTTCGAGAAGGTTTTTAAATTGAGTCTGAGTGAGGCCATTAATAAGAGTATTATCAGTAGTGAATAACTTATTTAGTATGATATTTAATGTTTCTTTTAACGGGACATTAGTAAACAATGACGAGACATCAAAACTGGCCATAGTAAGAGAATCGGCATGATTGATCTCTTTTATCTCTTTAGCAAAATCAAACGAGTTGTTAATAGAATAATCATTAAAGGTGAGTTTTGAAAGCAAGGGAACGAAGAATTTGGCTAAATTATAATTAAATGTACCACAGGCCGAAAGAATAGGTCTTATTGGGAAATTTGGCTTATGGACTTTAGGTAAACCATATAGAATTCCTGGATTAGAACCAGAAGCAAATAAAAAATTGTATGTATTGTCAGCAATAATATTACTATTTTTTAGTGTAGTATAGCTTAGTATAGCTTTAGTATAGCTTTAGTATAGCTTTGATATATATATATATATATATATATATATATATATATATATATATATATATATATATATATATATATATATATATATTGGCATAGACCCACAACACATTTGCAAGCAGATCAGTATCTTTCTTACAACATTACTTCTTTAAATACAGGATTTCTAGTTATTCTTTCACCAAAGACTTTAACAAAATCAAAACTTTTCACTCTAGAAGGGTATTATTCTACTATTACACCCGTCTAACGTCCAGCAATTATTATATGTTCATTAAGTAGATGTTTTAATTCTAAGACACTTTCCTTCTATAGCGTTTCCGTCGCAAATGCTTCGTTTTCGAGATATAAACATTTTTTCGGTGTGTATCTAGTGTGTTCGTACGTTCGTTTGTGTTCGTACGTTCGTTTGTGTGTTCGTTTGTGTGTTCGTTACATGTCTGCCCAATCACTGCGCTCCATCCATTTCGAATTTGAATTACTTTCGTACCGGAATGGAACACTCATTCCACTCATTCAGAAGTACATTAGGCCTGGCTCTGTGACTTATAGTGATTCCTGGGCTGCCTACAAGACTATAAGTGATTTAGGTTAGGATAGGTTAGGTTAGGTCAATTTTGAAGGTGAAATTTGTTTTTCCTATGGTTTTTGATGTGTTTTAAACGAATCTGACCTTCAAAACCGTCGGAAATGACTCGTTTTCGATTGCCGGGGGGGGGAGGGGGGTTATCTCAAAAACGAGTCATTTCCGACGGTTTTGAAGGTCAGATTCGTTCAAAACACATCAAAAACCATAGGAAAAAGATAAATTTCACCTCGAAAGGGAGACGGGTGTAATACTGTACATTTACCCTAGAAAGAGCTACATAAAGCTTTCCATGTGTAAAGCCAGGTTTAGGAATATAAATATAAAACTTCTGCGGTTCAATTAGTATCTTTGTCAAGCCTGCCCGAGAGCAATGCAACAAAATTATCAACACGCTATGGCAATTGTCGGAAAATTTAGGGAGCCGGATGTATTTATTACGTTTACTCGCACCCCCAAGATGGACTGAAATCGCTGAAAGCTTATCAAAGACCAGAACATAGCCAGTTATTGTTTCAAGAATTTTTCGCATGAAACTGAAATAGTTGCTTCATAATTTAACAATAAAAGATATACTCGGGAAGCCAAGTGCAATTTTTGTGTAGTTCATGCACCTTCAAGTTTCAGCTGGGGAAACCCGCCAAAAAATGACGGGTTAAAGTTTCCCACATGACCCACCCCACCCCACCCCACCCCACTCCCACACCCTTCTCCGCCTAAGAATACCAAAAGAAACATTTTTTCTTCTATAAACTTCTATGAACTTTTTTCCCATCTGGCTTCGTTGAAAAGTTGTCCATGCGCGGACGCGTGTGCAAACGAAAAAATAAATATCCTCAGGATCCTCCCAGAACAGAGACCTTTCCAACGGTGTAAGGATGAGTGCGCAACATTGAACGGTTTCCGAGAAAAACGCCGGACAATCATAACCCCAGACAGTAGGACAGAAACTGCAAATTATTATTATTATTATTATTGTTATTATTATTATAATATATATATATATATATATATATATATACATATATATATATATATATATATATATATATATATATATATATATACACACTGTATATGGAGTTATATGACAAACATTCGTGATAAATCAGAAACTATTAACATATCGCCTTCCATGCAAGTTTAATTATTAAGGTTTCAGATTTTTCTTTGGTTTCTGAACTCTTCTTTGCAATTAATATAATTATTTTAAGTAGGTTTTCATACAAAGTAAACACGACGTGAGCTTCAGGTTTGAAAGCATTCTTTTGTATAAGAAGCTGCAAGCTTTATGCTTTATTTTATTTCATTTATATTAGATGGAGAGAGAGAGAGAGAGAGAGAGAGAGAGAGAGAGAGAGAGAGAGAGACTTTGCTGAAAACTTATCTTGAAGAAAGCTTTTTGAAGTCTTAGTGATAAAATGGAGAGGGAAGATTATCTGAAAAGCGCACACACACACACACACACACACACACACACACACACACATATATATATATATATATATATATATATACATACATATATATATATATATATACACACATATATATATATATATGATGCAAACCCACAAGGAAAAAGAAAAAAAAAGAAAACCTTGTGAGTTTGCATCATTCATTCATTTCACGTGTTTAATTGTGAAATTCATCCCATATATATATAGTTTTTTATAACAGAGATATCTCATAATATAACAGAAGGCAATGTGCAAAAAAAAGGATATTTCATTATTAATATAAATCTTCTTTGTTAATGAATAAAGCATCATCTCTAAACCCAAACGAACGGTTTCTACAAGACTAAAATTTATTAGGAATGCATACCACATGCAAGATAGCACACACACACACACACACACACACACACACACACACACACACACAAACACACACATGTGGACAGGATGTTCCATAACATGTGGGACGCACTTTTAGGATGGATTCAGGACCTGAAAACAATGAAAAAAGTATATATATACATATGCCCGAAATCGCTTTGTTTCCGAGTTACAGCCCGTTTTGCGTTCCAGCAATTCTTTCCGCAAATTGTTTACAAACACTGCCTGACGACAATGTTTGTGAGTGTGTACGAGACTTATTTCATGTATGGCCTTTGCGATTGTAATGTTTCGTACACTCTATGACATGTTTCAATATAGTTGAGTGTAGAGCCATCAGTCAGTCAAAGGTGCATTGGGGTGTTTCACTGTTCGTATTCGTAACTTCTTACTGTGAATAAGTGCAGTCCAGTGAAAAAGAAAACCTTAAAAGTTTTTGTGCTATTCAGTGATAGTGTGCATTTGAAGTGAGAATGGAGGCTTATTCAAAGAGAGAAATGGCAGACATGCATCTCATGTATGGACTTGCCGAGTGTAATGCGGCCGCAGCAAGACGTCTGTATGCGGAAAGGTTTTCGAATCGCCGTCTGCCAGATAAGAAGACCTTTTAAAGAATAGACGAGCGTCTAGGTGATACAGAAGCATTAAACAAGCGAGTTTCAGATGGTGGTAGACCAATCAGCGCCATAAGTGTTGAGTTGGAGGAGCGGGTTCTGAATCGCGTGGAGGAACATCGTGATGTCAGCACCCGAAGGATAGCAGCAGCAGAGGGTGTAAGATACACAAATGTGTGGAGAATTTTACGGGAACAACAGCTTTACCCATATCACATTCAGAGAGTACAAGGCCTTACTGAAGCTGATTTCTCACCACGAGAGGCTTTTTGTACTTGGTTCCTTCAACAGTGTGCTCGCGATCCTCTCTTTCTACCTCCGTGTTGTTTTCTGATGAGGCTGCTTTCACAAGAAATGGCGTGATCAATTTTCACAATACTTCCCACTGGGCCGAAGAGAATCCACATGCCCATCATCCAGGCAAGGCACCAACAACAATTTAGTATCAATGTGTGGGCAGGACTTATTGCCGACAACTTAATCGGTCCTTTTGTTTTGCCTGGAAGATTGATAGAATTCTATTTTAATTTTTTAAGGAGTGATTTAAGCGATTTACTAGATGAAGTTCCTCTTGGTGTCCGACGTCGTATGTGGTTTATGCATGAGGGCGCTCCGCCTCATTTTAGTCGAGTAGCCAGAGACTATTTGGATGACCATTTCCCTGATAAATGGATAGACCGTGGAGGGCCCATTGCGTGGCCTGCTCGCCACTTTTACGTGACACCCATTGACAACGTTGAAATGCTTCCCCAACGTGTAGAACAAAGATGCCAGAAAATCCGAGCAATACCTGGAATGTTTGAACGCGTCAGGCAGTCTATGACGAGGCGTGTTCAGGCGTGTATTCAAGCGCAAGGCGGTCATTTTGAGAACTTCCTTTAAAGGTAAGGGGGATACGTGGTGGAACACAACGGGCTGTAACTCGGAAACAAAACGATTTCGGGCATATGTTTAAATAAATTTTTTCATTGTTTTCAGGTCCTGAATCCATCCTGAAAGTGCGTCTCACATGTTATGAAACACCCTGTATATGATACAACTCAGAATGGTCCCCTAAAAAACTTTTATGTTACACACAGACCGTGCATGGAACAAGAAACTGTTCCTCACTCAGTGAATCCTTACTCAATCCATCAATCAGAAAAAACGACCATTAATCTTAACAGCCACTTCTCCCGTGTTGCACGCGTGTTTTATCTGAATGCCTGTCTGTTGTTGTGCATGAGCCAGTAAAGGGTTTTATATCCGTAACTGCATGGTTTGTTCCTGGATTTGATGGCAAGTGTATCTGTCGGCATGAAGTGGTTCTTGAAGACAGTAAAGCAAAGAGAGGTAATCGTAGTTGCGGCCTGAAAAGGGTCGCAACTGAATCGGGTAATATTTATATTTCTAAAGGTTGGGAACCATACTCTAAACACACGCACATCGTTCACACAATAACGTTCACACTCATTCGCTATATTTTGTCGGATTTTCTTCAATGAAGCTGTTGTAATAACGATCAAAGTCTTCTCGTTCACTTACAATCATTCTGTCGTAGTTAACCCTTCATCGGAAGTGTTACTTTACTGATTTTGTTCTGGCTAACGCCAGACGATTTTATCCAGTCTCGGAAAGACCTTTGTGCAGTAAAGGGTTAAGAGACGTTTGCTTCATCCTTTACTGCACAGAGGTCTTTCCGAGACTGAATAAAATCGTCTGGCGTTAGTCAGAACAAAATTAGTAAAGTAACACTGCGCAATAAATGGTTAAAGTAATGTTTTTTTTGGGGGGGGGGGGGGGGTAGTCCAACGTAATTTAAAGTGTCATGAGTGTATAAAGTGTAAGGAAATACCCTTTTGAGATCTCAGCATCCACCTCTATTTCCTTGGGTAGCTTGGCTAGCTTACAAGCTAGGGTGTATTCCTGAACTGAACATTTTCTCTTATTTGCATTTGTGAGGTTATTACCTCTTTTCTAGAGATTACCCATGAATAGGGTTGCTGTCTCATGTTCAAGCAGTTCCTTATAAAGAAATTGTGTATGAAATTTTGCGTGCGGCGTTTTGCGTTAAAAACATAAACGGTAATTTTTTTGAACTGATCAGCAACCGGCCAAGGGGTTCTCAACCCACTTACTTCCATTACCTACACGAAGCATTGGCGCTCACCCCGTTACCCCTAATGACGCGTAAATTAACCAAACGTTAAAGAAGTAGTTTATATTAGTAGTGTGGGTGCAAAAGGGGAGAGTGCAATGCAAGTGCAAATGTTGATCAATGTTGCATAAGTTCTACAACAAGTTGGCTTATCTGGCTGAGTTGCCAGTTTGCGCTTATTTATTCAATTAAAGCATATATTCTGGCTTAATCAGCCAGTTGGCATAGAAGGTTGATCTGCCAGATTGCACTATTTATTTAAAGTACATATTCTGACTTAACCTACCAGTTGGCGGATCTGGCTGAGTTGCCAGATTGCGCTATTAATTTAATTAAAGCATATATTCTGGCTTAATCCGCCAGTTGACTAAGAAGGCGTAAATGGCTTGTTCAGTTGTACAGGTTGAGTTGCCAGATAGCGCTATTTATTTAATTAATGCATATATTCTTTACAGTTAGTTTAGAAATCCACTATAGATCCAGCCAATTGATAAAATTAAATACTGTGTACAACCAAAAGAATTAAATAAAACACCATTACATCGTTCTGCTTATTTAGGCGAATTAATGGAAATATATAGAAAATAAATATACAATCGAATATATATGATCAAAAATAATAATAGCATACGGACGATGAATAAATAATAAATATGCAATGGAATATATATATATGATAAAAAAATAATAATAGCATAAGAAATACGAACGAGAAATATATAATCAAAAATATAAAAAACGTTGTATTATTAATATATTAGTACAGGAAAAAAATATATACAGGGTGTCCCATTAGTCCGGCATCATAGGAAAAATAATTAAAAAAGGCAAAACAAAAGCTTTTATTTACAGAACGTGCTCAATATGTATTGTTCCGTAGCCCATTCACAAAATTCCATCCGCCGGTCGGGATCATCTTCGCTTAATTTCTGTAGGATCTGAAGTTTATATGGATGCCATTTGTGAGCCTGAAGAATGCGATGGATGCTACTTTTCGACACTCCTGTCTCGGCGGACAATCGCCGAAGAGACTTATTGGGACTTCTGTTAAAATGAGCCAGGATAGCTGTCGCTGTATCATCGTCAGTGGACCTCCTTGAAGGTCCACTGCGTGGTTTATCTTCTATGGATCCTGTTTCCTTAAACTTTCCAACAAGTCTGCTGACACAACTCTGCATATTAGTACAGGAAATATATATATATATATGATGAATAAAACCACGAAGGAAAGGAAACACCATTTTGTGTTTCCTTTCCTTCGTGGTTTTATTCATCATAAATATTTTTCACGTATTACTTTCGTGAAATAATTTATATAATATATATATAATATATATATATATATATATATATATATAATTAAATAAATAAATATACATCCTTTATGTAGTACGGGGCATATTAAATAATTAAAAATAATAATATACGAAACGTATAATCAATTGCATATTAGTACAGGAAATATATATATATTTATACATATACACACAATTAAATAATTAAATATACATCCTTTATGTTCTACGGCGCAAAACGCTAATCTCACACGTAATCGAGTCTACATTCACATCATTATTACTTTGTACTACACGGTAAAACCGTCCAAGCAACACTTCAACGTTTAACTTATACGGATGCCTATACTCGACATAAATGGCTTTCATATCGTTCAATACTCTTTTTGTGTCCACTTTACATTCGGTTGGCAAGTTACCTTTAAACACGGCTAGAATACAATCATAAGCACGCACAAAGAGGTCATCGTTAACCACATCATTATTAAATACAAGTTTATAAACACGCCTTTCCAATCGAGGGTTTTTTCTTACCGTCCCGAGCTTTTCAATCGTGAACTCTTCTTCACTCTGCATAGAGGCAATTGAAATGATCTTCCAAGTCGTAACGACAGCTACTCATTATATAGAGATACAGCTCTTCAGGGTGAACAGTGTAAGCAAGCTCTGCCCTGTACCGCTCAAGTGCTTTGTACCAAAGTTCAGGATATTTCGAAGAATCTAAACCTTTTAGATATGCATCCAGCTGTAGACCATTCTCGCCTTGTTCATTCCTACATTCGATATATCCGTCGAGCTGAGCGGTGTATGCGTATTCAAGAACCGTGTCAAAATAAATCATATCCGCAACACGAGCGTCTAATGTAGGCTTCAGCTTGCGGAATCCGACGATTTCAAACATTCTGTCGAGGATGAAACGGTTTCGCGTAGGGACAAGAACGTTATTATCAGATGCATTTTTCCACATCAGTCGTATATCAATGCATGGCTGTTCGTTATTTATACACAACGTGCAAACAACGGCATATGAGGGGGCGTCACTAATCTGCTCTCTTCTTGTACCTACACCTGCAGGTATTTTATAACGGTCCTCTCCCCACTTCTCAACTATCACGTAGACTCTATTCATCTCCTCAACACTTAAGTAAATAACATTACGTTTACCAGAGTTTGCATGCTTGCAAATCGTTTCAAAGTACATAGTTAATGGTGACGGTTTCACGCCTGAAAACGCGCAATGACTTCGTCACGGAGACATCGCACGAGGCGTTGAGAATGCTTCTCAAAGGAAGTTCCATCGTATTCGCACGTCCACTCGGTTCAAACTCTGAGATGACTATGAGCCACAGGTGGACGGATCGGCTCGACGGGCGGAGTGAGTCACGCTGATGAAACGTGTACGGGTTTGTTCGAACTCGTGTGTTTCGTGAGGTACACGGGTGGCCGGCTCGCTGGGGGGGAGGAGTCACACCATAAACTGCTGAAGCGTGTACAGGCTTGTTCGAACACTTGCGCCATTGGACAAACAGAATTTTCCGCTACATGAAACAATACCGGCTGTCTGAAATACTTAGACAGTAGGTTCAAAAAATTTTAAAATATACCCCCAACGGCATAACAGTTATCAAAATACTGGGTGATCCAGATAAATGGGACCCATAAAAAAAAGCCAAATATTCTTAATATTTAATTCCTTTCATAAAAACTATATATCATTCGAAAGAGTAGAGTTACAAGTTTATTATGAAATATTTATTTTTTTAAAATGACTCCTTTCAAATGTGCTCCATTAGTTGCCAAGCATTCCAGTGTTCTCGCTTGTAAGTTCTGCATCACTTTTGCAAGAGTGTGCGGTGGTATGGCCTGTATCTCATTTGTGATGGCGGCCTTCAATTCTTGCAAGGTCGTTGGGTTATTTCTGTAGACCCTACTCTTTAAATATCCCCAGAGATAATAATCTAAGGGAGAAAAATCTGGAGACCTTGCGGGCCATTCAACGTCTCCAAATCTTGAGGTTAACTCGCCTGGAAACGTTTGACGCAAAACTGCCATGCAGTTCCTCGTGGTATGGCAGGTAGCTCCGTCTTGTTGAACCAGTGGTTTTCTAGACAAAGATCTCTTAATTTAGGAATAAGGAAATCGGTCAACATTTTTTCGTAGCGATCACCATTTACAGTGACCGTGTTTCCGGTGGAATCCTCGAAAAAGTACGGCCCTATGATCTGAGATGCAGTAAGATCACACCAAACAGTTACACGCTGACTATGCAACGGGACTTCGGTAATATTCAATGGATTTTCTGTTGCCCAGAAACGACAATTTCGTTTGTTTACAGTTCCATTCAAGTGAAAATGGGCTTCGTCTGACATAATCAAAGTTGCTAGAAAATTGGTGGTGTCATTTACCTTCTGTTGGATCCATTGACAGAATTGTCGTCTACGTGCGAAATCTCCATCGTTTAGTTGTTGCACTGTTTGAATTTTATATGGAAAGAGCATTAAATTTTGCTTGAATATACGGTGTGTTGTTCCATATCCAACTCCTAACAGCTGAGAAGCACGTCTGATGCTTATGTTAGGATTATCCTGTACAATTTCATGAGTTCTGTTAATGATCTCGTCTATCCTTGCTGTGCGCACTCTTCCAGTTGGTTTTCTTTTTCCAATGCTGCCAGTTAGGGAAAAATTTCTGACACACCGACGGATTACTTTCTTAGAAGGTGATTTTGACATCTGAAAATTTGTCTTGAAAGATCTTTGAGCTGAAACTACACTTCTTCCATGCTCATAATATTGCTCAGTTATGAAACGCAGCTGTTCCACAGTCCATGCAGTCATCTTGAAGGGTTAGTTTTAACTAACACTTTTATTTTTTGTATCTTATCTTGTCTTGTATTGTCAAAACCTATACAATCCTGTACAAACTTGTAACTATCCTCTTTCGAATTATGCGTATGATTTTATAAAAGAACTTATACTTTAAGAGTTACAGGGGTTTCTTTTGGGTCCCATTTCTCTGGATCACCCTTTATATTAAAAAACAATTAAAACCTATTAAAACATAACCACAAACCAACGAAAATCAACGAAAATAAATAATTAATTCATATTCCATCATAATAATCATGTACTCTACTAAGAGTCTATAAATCCATAATATTAAATAACTGATAATATATGTGTATATATACTGTTTCGTTTTCTTCCGAAATTGTATAAATCGACTACGAAGCTTCTAGAAGCGGAAGTCGTAGGTTAGATTAGGTTCTTAGGAGTCTCTTCTCAGCCTTCGCTTTGTGAGGAAGTCTCCAGTTTGCCCTGATTCAAAGTGTTCAGTTAGGAAATTTATTTGCTTTTAGCTTTGATTTAAAGCTTTAGCACTTTAATTAAGTCTAAAATCTAAAATCTAGTATCATTTTTTGTGCTTTATCTAAATTATTTTGTATAATAATTCAGTTTAGGAGTTTTTGAATTGTTAAGTTAGGCTAGTTTCTTAGGATCAAATTCTTGAGGACTGTAAGTAATCAATACTTTAATTATTTGTTGGCTTTGTGTCTAAGGTAAGCACATTCTGGTATTAATCTAATCTGGTCAGTATAATTAATTTTGACTATTATTTATCCAAGATTTATCTTGGAACAAAATCTATAACATTTTATATAAGTACAATCCAAGCTTAGTATCCAAAATTTTAAAACCTGTTAAGAAAGGTGGGTCCTTTCGTTTTGTATGACCTATCATAGCATAACCATTATTCCTTATTTATCATTTTTCTTTGCGTTTTTTATATTTTAAAGTATTAAAGAAAACTAACTTATTAATTAATTCTAAATATAAATCTACCCAACTTCAACCTAAATTAAACAAATTTATTTCTAATTATTTACTTAGTTATTTAACGCGTGGCTTGCTTTTCCTATATCTAACCAATTAATTTAAATCTATCAAATCAAGAGGTTAAGCTTGTCTTACTTGTTATTTAATTGTAAGTAAATATAATTAAACATTTTGATCCATTGCATATTGTGCCAAAATGTACAGCGAATTATATCTTACCACATGGTAGATATAATGGGACTCTATGAAATATAGTTTAGTACATATACGATTTATGTACTACCCTTTATTCTAATATTAAGTGTGGTTACGAGTTAAAATCCAAGGATAAGATTAAGTTAGGGTTAAGGTTAGGATTAGGCTGTGCATATCTTTTCTGTATATATTTAGGGTTAAGGTTAGGATTAAGCTGTGCATATCTTTTCTGTATATATTTAGGGTTAAGGTTAGGATTAGAATCTGCATATCTTTTCTGTATATATCTAATTATTTAAGGTATAAATATATTATACCAATTCAACTCTATAAAGGCGAGCAAGTCAAGAGTGTTGGCAATAAAATTAAATCTATTAAACCTATTTACCATCATTATTTTGTTAATAGCGTCCAAGTTGGAAGAACCCTAAGTTTAAGGTTTAATTTAACCGATACCTTGTCGAACTTAAAGTAAGGGTGGACGCGGGTAGCCGTAAATATACCTTTTAGGCTGCTGAATTTTCCACACCGGCTTTAATGTTTTATCACTCACCAGACGTTCATTTCCACAAACTAAACATCTTCACAATCCGGTGCACTATTTGAGAGAAACATATGCCCATATTTATCCTTTTTGTTTAACAAGCGATACTCGTCTCCAAAATCTGTTAAAAACTCACACAGCCCATTATCCACAACCTCACTACAAACTTCGTCATGATATATATTAATATAGTGGTAAAAATACTTAAGATTCTCCATGATGACAAGATTTACATTCTCAACCGTAGGGTACGAGTAGTTGGTATGGTGTAACATGACATAATATCGCTTATCACACCACTCATCAACAAGACTCACTATCCATAACCGTTGCTTATCTTCTGAACATGGAGGCACTTTGCCGAATACCACTTCATAAACGTTGAACACGCAATATTAAAGGTAGCCATTACTATTTTTCGTCTACGTGGGAGAATACACGTCTGAGCTCAAGGGTATGCAGAGGTCAACTGAGCATGCAGGGATAGAGATATGCTCAGGTAGTGGCAGGACTCACGTTGCCGATCTTACAGTGGGCGGAGCTTAGCATTCTACTGCACACACACGCACACGCAAGCACGCAAAGGAGAAAATGAAACCTTAATTGAAACAAATATACGTGATAAAGAAACATATCAATACACATATATATAAATACAATCAAGGATTATAAGGTAGCCAAAGGGTACGGTATCATAGGTACCAGGCACCTGGTGACGCTTCCTATAGGTGTTACGGCATACCTTCGTGCCCCTAAGTTCCTTCACACACCCGAGTTTCTGCACCCGAAAATTGTGCGTCCCCACACTCAGTGTAGCTGGTCACCCCCGTCTTCCAAGCACACTCGATCCTTCAACGAGTCAAAGTTAACGACTCAACGGTTCGCATGGTTAAGCGTGATACCCTTAGCCTTCACGATATACTTCATACCATCCCCTACCCTCACCCGTACCTGGTAGGTTTTTGGCCCTGTTGAGACGAACGAGTCGGCGCATGCACCATCACCATACTCGTCCTTGATCTCGTCAGTTAGCTCTCCGAGGAATTCCCCAATAGCGGGCATGTATTCACCCTCCCTCGCTGTGAATATCACGCTATCTGTGTCAGCGTACAGCACCCTCCGGCCAAGAGAGTGCAATAGGCCCCAAAATTTGATGCGGGCGTTCGACGTTGTGAAACTGGCTACAGGTATGTTTGTAACCCGTGAGGTATCTGTGGCCAGTTCGGTGATGTTGTACTTTATTATGTAACTATTACCTACATTCACGATCTCCATAACCTCTTTATCGGGAGCGTTGGCATAATCCCAGACTTCACTATAACTTTGTGCCAAATGGACGTTCCCTTTGTCGGTATTCTGTGCAAACTTCCCCCAAAGACTGTTTAGACACAACTTTGCACTAAAGCGCTTGCTAGGATTCTTAACAATTTGGAGTCGGTCAAGCAGTATACCTTCATGGGCACGGTAACGCTGAATATAAGCCGTTTTTTTCATCTTCGGTATCAACCCCTCGTGGATATCCTGACGCCTCAACCTTATCTTTCATAAAAGCGTTTATATATGATGGAAAAGGTTGGGCAGCTTCTGAAACCTCCACACCTCATGTATCTTCAATATTCTATACCCATGGCGAAAGGCTAGGGCCAGCTCAGGGCTTGTATATACACCTCTGATCTTACGCTGGTTGGCTGTATGGTCACAATCACCGTTGTTCTCTTCTGCGCACTTCACGCACAGGGGAAACATGAGCTTGTGATCTATAACGACGGGTAAGATTGTCATCCATAAATCGCGATGGGGGAGCACGTCTTCGAAAGAGAGTCCAAAGTAGCGCTCATTCATTTAGCTGAAAACTCCTGGATGGTTGGTATGGTGGGACCCACCAGTTTTTCAGGTGCACCTACGGAGTACGGATTGTTCTTCATCACGTAGGCGTATAAAGAGCAGAAGTCGTAGTAATGGAGTTTCACGCCCTCCGTAGGCAGAAAGTATAGCTTCATTGGGTTTGTGCGCCCTCCAAACAAGCTGTCACCGCATGTGAGGGGGTCCAACACCATTGGACGTTTGATGGTCCTTATTTCTTCACGGTACTGGGCATCTGTTTCCAACCGTGCATCATACTCATGCTTCCACACGATTTTGTGAGTGAACTGGTAGCCTATAAGTTGATCACGGTTACGGGTCCATGCAAGGCTCTCGGTGGGGGATCTTCCATAAAGGTCCCCTATGACGGCATATTTAGCGCGCGGGCATCCATGCCACCAACAGCCGTTAAAGGAATACACGGTCTTCTCACCAGTGGCTGAATCCTCACTTAGGCGGTCAACCCAACAAACACGACCATTAACCTTAATGGGTACTTCACCCGTGTTGCGGGCATGGATTATGTATACCCCGGTCTGTTGCTGTAGGTGTATGAGCCAGTAAATAGCCTTGTGCCCATAATTGCCGGGGTTTGTTTCTGTGAATGATTGCTATGGTGTCTTTGGCCATGAAGTTATTCTTGAACACTGTAAAACATAATGAGGCGATCGTGGTCGTGACTTGCAGCGGATCGCATTTGAAACGGGTTATGTACATCCTTCTAAAGGCTTGAAAGCATACTCCAAGTACACGTACGTCATTCACGCAATAACGTTCAAATTCATCGGCTATATTGTATGGACTAGCTTCATTTAAACTGTTGTAGTAACGGCCAAAATCTTCACGCTCACTATCACTCATGTTGGTGTAGTCAAAGTAATGTTTGGGTGGAGGTAGTCCTACGTAATTTAAAGTTTCGTTAGTAACGAATGTGTAAGGGAAATATCCTTTTGAAACTTCAGCGGCTACGCCCATGACCTTGGGCAGCTTTGCTAATTTACAAGGTGTAAACAGTAGGGTGTCTTTCAACTGTACATTACCTCTCATCTGCATCTGTATTAGTTTGTTGCCTCTTTTCAAGGGATTACCTGTAAATATCGCAGACGACTCGTCTTCAAGCAGCTCCTTATAAAGGAACTGTGTGTCAAATTTCGCCCCGTTATGAGCAAAAATATATACAGTCATTTTTTTTAACTTGCCCGCTAATTTGATAATACAGGACACAAAGAGCTTCACAGGGCTGTTGTGTGCATTCGTTTTAAATAAGTTTGTCCGTTTTCCACATTTGTGGCACTCATCACACTCGAGCTCCATGTACTCATCACAGATAGTCTGGCTTAAGAGTAAATGCGGTATAACCTCTTTGGTTTCAGCGTTCGTGTAAGTTTCTATCGTAGTACACGGTTATACAAGGCTATTTTTAGGTTTAGCATCTTTCAAGTAACATACATGCTTCACTCCATCCGCTTTATATTTTTCATGACATGTAGAACAGTGAATTTCATCGCATTTATTTTTGAAATTCCCCCAATTATCCATCATGTGAAACACCGCAATTACTAATCTTCATTTTCCTGCAAGTGCCATTTGATTTATGGAGCTCAAAGCATTTATTATTGAAAAATGTACGTCTACACACATTACATTTCATCTTCTCGATTTCAAGTACATGACTTTCACATTTGGGGCTTTTACACAGCTCACATACGATGTAGCAATCCTTACAATGTTTCACCATATTATCAGCAAACTCGAGACAACCCTGACACAAATCATGATGCCTTCCATATTTTCGGCTTTTATCATAACTGGCGTAGAGAGCCATTATGTTACGGATGGGGAGATACGATGTTCCTGACAATCCTAAAATAAGTAGAGGTCTTGTACGATCTCTCACACTGCTTTTAAAAACATCCACAGTCCTACGACGATCATCCATTCCAAATATGACTATACGTGCATTCATTTCTTGCTCAGCCCTTCTCAGTTCTTCAGGACCCATATTACACTCAAACTCAAACTTACAATATACAGCTAGTTTACGAGCACGCTGCACAACCGTGGGCAACCAAATTTTTCGAGTCCAAGTATTTAACACAGTGAACATATGAGCTAAGATTATTGCTATAAAACCACAACCACGATCGACGTTTAAATGCTTTCTGTAAATAACCGGATAATTGAAATTAAGAGTATAAGGTGTGGCACTATGACCCGCAACCCGGAATACTCTGTCAATACTTACCATGAAGTTGTCCATTTTGAAGGATGTACTACTTTGAGAGGCTTGCATGATACGCCCCAAGATATAGTCTATATCTACAGCCGCCAAACGTCTGAACGATATTACCACCCAAAAATCGTCCCCCTCATCTGACCCGAACCTGAAAGATAACCTCGTCCGGACTTCACGTTCGTCTCGGTTCTGAAGGGCAAACTTCACATTACGTTCAACTACGCGCCGCAGTCAATTGGTATACAAGGACCCGGGGCCAATCCTGACCACGTACCGATTTCTAGTCAGGGCAGGTGTGGGGGTAACGGTGCGCACCAACTCGAATGTTATACCATCCTCCACAGTATGAGCTGTTGTGGAGGATGTACCCGGATCTGAACAATGGGGAATATTTGAGGAAGGTACTATTGTGGGGTTGTGTCGTAAGACGTTGAGGGTTGGGGATCTATTACTGGGGATCTAACAACCGGCAATCCTGGCACGCTTTATACCTGACGTGGAGGGTTCTTCATCATGCTTCCGCTTCGAACTGTCGCATGCAACAGTTGTCGCTGGTGAGGGCTCAGCGACGAAGGGTTCTGTAGCTGCACGGTCAACGGGTTTGTCTGTGATATCGATGATGGGGTGCTGTACATCGTCGTCATTCACGGTTCTGTGGAAGAAGAAAACAAAATATAAGGAACAGCACTCAAAATTTGTAATATTTTGTAAATGACCCACTTAGGGGTGTGACGTGTTAGAGATGGAATCTGTAGAAAAATTCAGGTTCACAAGCCCCTCCACATGTATTATATCTGGCCCTACAGGATGTGGAAAAACTGTATTTATGCTTAAAATCATTAAAGATAAGGGGGAAATGTTCTCAAAATTTGTGCATATTCAACATATCAGTCAGTGTTTAACGAGTACCAAGATGAAATTTTGTTCCACAAGGGTGTCTATGACGTTAATTCGTTAAAAGGTAATAAGCATACAGTTATTGTAATTGACGATCTCATGTTGGAAATGGATAAAACGTTTGCCGAGACATTTACAGTGTTCTCCCACCATCTTAACATAAGCGTATTCTTCATCAACCAGAATCTATTTTTCAAAAATAGATACATGCGCGATGTGTCGCTAAATACACAATATCTAGTCTTATTCGCACAACGTAGAGATGTGTCACAAATTGGGGTATTAGCCAATCAAATGTTCCCGAATCAGCGTAAGGAGTTTTTGGAGGTTTATAAAGAAGCCACAAACCAGCGTTATGGATATTTGCTTTGTGACCTTCACCCGCGAAACACGTTTAGGGTGCTTCTAAGAACGAATATATTCCCAAGCGAACCTGAAACGGTGTATATTCCAGAATGACAAATAGGCTGAAGAAATATCGTGAATTAATAAAAATCTATCAACGATTGCCCCGGGCTGCAACAGATGTTTGTTAAAAATATCGACTCTGACTTTTTAAAATGCATCTGTGAAATCTGTCTTAATGTTATAAAATGTAATGTGCCAATGAAACCCTCAGAAGGCTCGCTTACGTCGTTACAAGAACATAATACGAGCGCTCGCTCATAAAAGTCAAACTGTGGGTAAGAAAAAGCGAATTATTGTACAAAGAGGAGGATCATTCCTACCCATCTTATTTTCAGTTTTGGGTCCTTTACTGACTAGATTAATATAATGAAGAAGGTGGTTGTGATTCCGCACGAGGTGTATGCTTCATTGCAAAGTTCAAAGATTCCAGACACGGCTCTAGAACCCCGTAAAAGTAGGCTTAAAAGAATGGAAAGCGAGTTGCTAGCCCTATTAAACAGTGAAAAGTCACCTGATGAGAAAAGGATCTTGTACCAAGAGGCTTTGCAGAAATTTCTTCATGAGTACGAAGATTATAAGAATCCGACAGAGCTCCCCGTGGTTATTAGGCACAGCGCGAGTAGCGCTGAGCATGGCGACACAGGACCTGGCCCCGACGTTAGAGATGACCAACCAAAGAACAACGGAACACAACACATCGAACATGTGTTAAAAAACAGTCTCCCACATACATTGAGGAATAAAGGCTTAAGTCTTTATAATCTATTGAGTAAGGACCCCATCATACATTGGGCCGATACAGGCGAGGTCATTGTTGAAGGAACAAGGGTACAAGGATCCAACATTGTTGATATTGTTCATGATCTGGTGAGAAAGTGAGACAGGCACTCACCAACAGGATGGAAGCATATTAAAGCAAGACTACAACAAATAAATGTCCCCAAAACATTGATAGGTAATCTGTATAGGTTAAACGACCTGGATCAAGTCTCTCATGTGTAACAGCTGAGTACGCCATCGCCCCTAGCAGCAGCGTCTCTGAAGAGGAGAAAGAAGAGGCTAACATATTAAGTAAACGCTCTTATGACATTTCTAACCCCGCTTCGTATGGTGGCGTTTATAGACTGTACAAAGTGTTTACGGTGTAAGGAAAAAAGATGTTGAGCGGGTTTTGCGGGAACAGGATGCTTATACAGTTCATAAACCGGTGAGAAAAAGGTTTAAAACGGCCAAGACAACCGCGGATTCGATTGACTCTATTTGGCAAGCGGATTTAACAGACATGCAAAGATATTCAGTGTATAATGACGGATACGCTACATCCTATTCATAATAGATGTATTCTCTAGAGATCTGTGGCTAATTCCCCTGAAAAATAAATCGCCTGAAACAGTTGCTAAAGCGACCAAAACATTGATGTTAAAAGAAGAAAGGGTTCCTGGCTATTTTTGTACAGATATGGGGAAAGAATTTATAAGCCGCGCTTTTCAGAACATGCTGACAGAGTTTAATATCAGTTACTACACTAGCAGTTCTATACATAAGGCCTCTTTAGCTGAAAGAGTTCGACGTACCATAAAGTTGCGCATGCATCGTTATTTTGCACATAAAAACATATACAGATATATAAAGTTCTCGGGTCATTGGCTTCATCATAAAATCGTTCACACCACCGTACGATTGGCACAACACCTAACGATTTTTAGAAAGTGGTACGCGCGCAGAGGTGAGAAGAGATGGAACACCACCACCACCACACTGTACACATTTCAAAATCAATGATTATGTAAGGCTATCACGTTCGGGAAATAAATTCGCGAAGGGATTTGAGCAAGGATGGACACGTGAGATTTTTAAAGTTCGTGCTATGAGACCTAAAGGTGAGATAATGATGTATTACGCTGAAGATTTGAATGGGGAAGAGATCGCTGGAGGCTTTTACCGCGAGGAGTTGCAGAAAGTGACATTTAATTTAGGAAAACGTGCGTTTAAAATTGAAAAAATTTTAGGCAGCAAAGGGAAAGACAAAAATGTGCATAGTGAAATGGCTGGGCTACCCAGAAAGCTTCAACACCTATATAAAAGCTGCTGCAATAATGAAGCTTAATTAGTAATCATCATGTCGCCTAGCCACTTCTTTGTCACACTTCCGTCCTCTTCTTCTCTATCTGTACATCCTAACAACACCCAAGCCAACTTTGTGACACAACTCCTCGGACCCATTGAATTGGAGCGTGATTCGTATGAGGTGGGCTTATGTGAACTCCAGTTAGTCTACAAATTTTTAACTCTTGAAAATGAGCAAATCACATTTCTGATCCTTAGAAGAATCGATGAGTGCGAAAAATTAGGCATAACCTTAGACAATACTATGCGTTCAGTCCTGTTCGGCGAGGAACAGTACTATAGCACAAATGTTTCACTAGGAATCGGCCATTATGATACAGCCATGGACATTGTGATGGGGTTAAACAAGAGTCTTGAAAAGTCGTACCTGACAAACGATTTACTTTTTGAAGTCGTAAACATAGACACGCCTACATGCACAATGAAGTTAAAGTCAACGCTTAGTAGAAATATTAACGATAAAGAGCTGTTCACAATTGTGGCTGAGGGCCGATATAGCGCAGCTCTCCAAAGAGATACCTTTCACTAGGCACAGCATGACTTGTCCAGCTTAATGTATCAATTGAAGATGGAGAAATTGAGTGAAAGCTCTTCGCCCCCAGACATGTGCTATATTTACAGCAATATCGTAGGGCACCAATTTGTTGGGAACACCCAGGCGCGCTTGCTGCGCATTGCACACATCCCAAACCATAGAAGGAAAAGTTTGAGCATTACATATGACAAGCCCCATTATGTGAATGTTGCGACTAATCTATTAACCAACATCTCACTATATATAAGAACGAAGAGATCTGCCAGGAAGAAGGGGTTACCATCACGTGGCGCTAAACGTAAAAGGAAATCAAAAAAGAAGTGCTCTAAACGTATGAAGCCCATGGCTGATCGTTTTTTTAACTGATATAAGCTGAGGACACTACTCTCACGAATCATAGGCTGACTAATACTTGTCGAGGGAGGTGGCACTATTTCTGACTCGTCATGGCGCGTTTCATCCATCCGTGTAGTTCACAATGCTGTAAATCGGAACTGTCCCTCTTTGATATGCCCCTCAGGTCTCTATTGAGCATCGAGACTTTATTACAATTAACCCATTAAACACAATTAGTTCGCCAAGTGCCCCTATAGAATTCGTGATACCCAGCTCAGGCCCTTACTTTTTTCACCCGAGCTGCATGCACATGTACGCTAAACTCCGTATAGCCCATTCTGATGGAACGGACTGCGATGATAGTTACTCTGCCTACCCTGAAACCAACTTTTTACACTCCATATTCAGCCTGTGTGAGGTGTATTTAAACCAGGTTAATATCTTGGCAGGAACGGGGTACTACCACCTACGAGCCTATCTGGAAAATGTCCTCAACTTTTCAAAAGATGCGAAGGACACCTTTTTAACCGCCGAGGGATATTACCATACTAATGAAAATGGTATAAATGATAAATTTAAAAATTCTAAAAAAAGTATATACGAATGTTTTGGACGTCTTCATACAGATTTCACATTCCAGGAGAAACTGCTTATGAACGGAGTGGATATGAAGATGAAGCTCACCCGCTCGATTCTTGAGATCTGCATAAATCTGGGGTCTGATCAAGAAGAGGGTGCGAAACCCGTTGTGATTCACATCATGGAGACGTATTTGCGTATACGTCGAGTGAAATTAAGTTCGCCAAAACAAATATAAATTGAGAAAGACTCAATACACGCCACAGTAAAATACCCAATTAACAGGGTACAGATCAAACGATACACGGTGCCCACCGGGTTGGCCTCGAAGCAACTAGAAAACGTGGCCCTTGGATTCCTGCCTAAAAGGATATTAATTGGAATGCAGGACCTGGACCACGCCTCGACGAATGGAAAATATAAAAAGTGCCTTTAAATTCGAGAATTTCGGCCTTAAAAATATTACTCTATACGTAAATGGCATCGCTTTGGGAGGGACCATGATTACGTACTACTCATCAGACGCTGCGTTCCCGCGCTCTGCGCGAGAGCATATAGTAGTCTGGCTCGTAATACAGGCGCCTGTGACGAACTTGGGTTTGGTGTGACGCAGAAAGAATTTGTCGAAGAATTTAACATTTATTCATTTGACATTACGCCTGCTTCTCTGCTGGCACAAATACGCATTTAAGTCCATAGCAGAGTGGGAATATCTCAGTCAGGTTGGAATTTGCCAAGCTTATAGACATGCTTATTAGTGTCCTCGTGTACCTCGAATCACAGGCACTAATAGAAGTTGATCTTTTCAGGAACGTGGTCACAGACTTTTAAAATGGACGCGAATACACTCCAGAGACTAATGAAAAGTGACCGTTTCACATGCTCAAAATTTATCGGTGTGTTTGCGAAGAATGAAATATTGAAGCAGCCAAGTACGAGAAACTGGTGCGGGATTATCGTTAACACCGACATTGTGGGGGTTGAGGGGATTCATTGGTTTGCAATCTATTTTAAAAATAGGGAAAGAATGTACTATTTTGACTCACTGAGATTGTTTAGAACCCCTATCGCTTTCAAGTATATTATAGCGAAACGTGCGGCCTTTATTGTCTTTCATTTCTCCTGCACATTTCGCGTGGGAAGGGATTTATAAATTTTTTTAAATTATTCGATTTGTGCGACACAGAGATGAAAGATAAAAGTGTATGCAGACAGATGAAAAAAAAGGTTCCCATATGTTAGCACCCGCTGTATTGTGTATAGGTGTATATCTATATTGTGTAAAGCTGTATATACACATTTGTAACTGTAAAATGTAGCCATTAAGACTTATTTAACGGACACTGGTTCCACTTTGTACATGTTTTCTACCATTTAATAAATGAAAATACAATCTGTTTTGTTCTTAACCTCAAAAATACATTAGTTCCTCGATGTGAGCCAATACCTCGACTTCTGTATTCAGGTCACTGGGTTGGCTGTGCGGTGAAGCACTCATATCATTTATTCCTCTATCATCAAAAGTAGCTATAACACGATCAAGTTCCGCATCGGTCCTATAAGGTTAAGTAAAAATAAATAAGATAAGAGAATAAGAGAAAATAAGAGAAAATGCCACGAACTTAAAAAATTATAATAAAAAAGCAGATAGTTCTTAAAAGTTTTGGTAATTTAAAAATCCTACTGCGGTGCTGAATTATTGAGAAAAATATTATTAAAGCTTCACCATATATATATATATATATATATATATATAATATATATATATATATATATATATAATGAATAAACCACGAAGGAAAGGAAACAGAATGGTGCTCAAGCGCTTTCGTCTAATGACATCCTCAGGAACACTGAAGTACATAAAGAGTTAACTCTTTATGTACTTCAGTGTTCCTGAGGATGTCATTAGACGAAAGCGCTTGAGCACCATTCTGTTTCCTTTCCTTCGTGGTTTTATTCATCGTAAATATTTTTCACGTGTTACTTTCGTGAAATAATTTTCATATATATATATATATATATGCCGAAATAATCACGATGGAAACAGATAATAATGAAAAACATAATGGGATTAATTTTTTAAGTTGTAGAAAAATTCAGAATAAGGCTAGGTTAGACTAACAGCAAATTGTAAACATGAGCAGATATCCTACAGTTTTCGAGTGCTAAGACATCGTCTGCCTGCAACGGGACTCGAGCCCGCAAGCAATTCTTAATAGTTTTTAATATTTCTAATGAAAGTGGACAATAAATAAAAACCTATTGTTTTTCACCCAAAATACACAGAGGAACACACATATAATTATATATATATATATATATATATATATATATATATATGAATAGAGACCGGCCCTGTGGACAGATAGTAGTTCACTTCGCTTTATTACGGCTTTTTTATAAATTAACTAAAATAAAGCTACGTTAGGCTAACAGCAAATTGTAAGCACAAACAGATATCCTGACAGTTTTCAAAAGTAAGATTAACTGGTTGTGCTATGCTCCGTCTGCCTGCAAAGGGTCTCGAATCCGCAGACAAATCTTAATAGTTTTTAATATTTCTATTGTAAGTTTTTAATATTTCTAAAATCCTACCTGTACAAGAAATGTACAAATAAAAACACACCATATATATATATATATTTCAAAATAATCCAAAGGAAACAGAGAATAATTAAAAATATTTTTCAAAACGCGTTTATTGCGGATTTTTACGGTTAGGTTATATTGTTAGAAACGAGAAAGAGTCCTGGCCGATATATATTATATTATGTCCTGGTAAGGTTATATTACTATAAACGAGAAAGAGTCCTGGCCGATATATATAAATTATGTCCCGGTTAGGTTATATTATTATGAACGAGAAAGAGCCCTGGGATTAATTTTTCTTTGTAGGAAAACTCAGAATAAAGCTAGGTTAGGCACTTATAAGTTAACACTGAATGAGTCGCAGAATATAGTTACTTACATTTTAATATCTTCTTCATTGAACGGTTCTTGCATTTCGTCACAATTTTCCGGAACAATCTGGGTAGATAAAAGCTCATCCCGATCTGCAGCGCTGAAAATTAGACGCTTTGCATGAGCATAAAAATCTTAAGCTTCAAACAGATCGGGGGTCATACAGCTGGCTCATGGTTGGTATTTCAAAAACACTAAACAAGAAAAATCAATGAACTGAGGCTCTGAGATGAAAGTGCTCCCTTTTATAAAGGGGGATTGTGGCCAACCCACAACACACAAACGCTAGCTTCCTATTGGCTATCAGTGAATTTTGGGCGACACTTGACGCGTAGGCCTGCATAGCGGCCAAATGGAGGTCCTGGGTTCAGCCCACAGGGCTGTGATTGGCTACCCCGTGAAATCTGGGGCGTGTGGATAGAATCCAATCTCCTACGTTTTTAAATGTTTTTGCAACAATACGCTGTATTAGAATTCGAATCATCAAGGCCGTGTATAATTCATGAATTGCACTGAAGTAAATTTAATTTAATACTGTATGTCCCAAAAGCTGGTTTAAAATTACAATAAATATAATGCAGTAAATCATGTTAAATCCAATTATTGAATTGTAGAAGGTGCAATTATATGAGTTATGCCATAAATTCCCTGTTTTTTAACTACGTTTAGAAAACGATATTTATTGGGGTAAGCCAGCTAAACTTAAAATCTAGTTGTATTATTGATTTTTTGCATCAAAGTTTAAGATACTTCGAAGAGTCTATACCTTTTAAAATAATTTTGCATCATTATTTCAGGATATCTTCAACAGTAAGATTTAATATGATCGTCAATGCTGGTTTTAATTATCAGGTCATCCCATAAGTAATGTCGTTTTTTACGATAGATTAAGTTTAAACTAGTCCTACTCGGTTTAAGCATAAATTTTCTGAAGGTTATATCTAAGAGGAGATCTATCGTGTTTCGCTACATACTTTACAGACCTTGACCAGTGAAGACGTGTGTTTTGCTTTATGTAAACCCCTCATAAACATGGCGGTATCAGAAGAGCATATCAGGCATATAATGCTTTACGAGTTCTAAAAAGGGAATAGTGCTACTGAAGCAACGCGAAACATTCAGGATGTTTATAGCAACGATATTCTGCATGTGAGGAAATGTCAAAGATGGTTTCAAAAGTTTAGGAATGGTGACTGCTGTTTGACAGATGCAGCACGCTCTGGACGCCCTGCTGAGTTTGATGATGACCTGCTGTTAGCCGCACTTGAAGAAGACTGTTCAACAACTGTCGAAGAATTGGCCCAGAAACTCAATTCATCCCCGTCCACCATCCATTGACATTTGCAACAACTCGGGAAAGTGCCTAAGTTAGGAAAATGGGTGCCACATGAATTGTCGGTCGACAATCTGAAGGTGTGGGCAAACATTAGCACAGCTCTTCATTCCCGTGAACTCCAAGATCCGTTTTTGCACCGTTTAGTGACTGGTGATGAAAAGTGGATACTGTACCAGAATGTTAAGCGCCGTCGACAGTGGGTTTGTGCCGGAGAACCAGCGACACCACAGTCAAAACCAAATCTTCACCCTCGGAAGGTGTTGCTTAGTGTTTGGTGGGATAAAGGTGGTGTAATACACTTTGAAACCTTACCACAAAACCAAACAATCACCGCTCAAATCTACTGTCAACAACTGGATCGATTGAACACTGCAATAAAAGAAAAGAGCACTTCTTTGGTTAATCAGAAAGGAATCGTGTTCCACCACAACAACGCACGTCCTCATACCGCTCGGATCACTTCTGCAAAAATTGAGGAGCTTGGGTGAGAAAACTTTCACATCTTCCATGCGCCTTCAGATTATCATCTCTTCATGAGTCTCCAAAACTATCTTGACGAGAAACAGTATACTTCTTTAGATGACCTGCACACCAGTCTTTGTACGTTTTTTGCCTCAAAACCGCCTGAATTTTATAAACATGGCATTGAAAAGCTTGTAGGACGTTGGCAGAGTGTCATTGATTCCGATGGAAAATATATACTAGATTAAAAAGTTTCAGTTGAGTTTTTTTTTGTCCTTCAAATTCCGATCTAAAAAAAGACATTACTTATGGGATGACCTGATATATTAAAAAATAATGCAGCAGTGTCGCGGCAGGGCTGCAAGTAAATGAGGAAAACTGAATAAGTTACCCCGAGACAGAATCTATTTTGTTTTTAAAATCATATTAATATTTTTTGTAATAAGGCTTAAAGATATATTGGTGTCTTAAAGGTAAATTTATATTGATACAAAATAATTGGCCAAAAGAGGAAAAATGAATAAGTTACCCTGAAATAGGATCTATTTTGTTTTAAAAATCATATTAATGCTTTTTATGTTATAGTTTAAGGATAAAATTGTGTCTTAAAGATAAATTTATATTGAAACAAAATAATTGGCCAAAAGAGGAAAAATGAATAAGTTACCCGGAAGTAGAACCTATTTTGTTTTAAAAATCATATTAATATTTTTTGTAATAAGGCTAAAAGATATATTGGTGTCTTGAAGATAAATTTAGTATATTGAAACAAAATAATTAGCCAAAAGAGGAAAAATTAATAAGTTACCCATAATTTGATTTCTATTTTGTTTTAAAAATCATATTAATGCTTTTCATGTTATAGTTTAAGGATAAAATTCAGTATTATGATGAAAATTTGTATTTGTATTAAACTTAGTTTATCTTACTCGATTTTTTGTTTAAAACATCGCCCCACCAAATGTCAAATAGGCCTCGTTAAACCACGAGAATCTCAATGGAAAAACTATTGGCGTTGCCTTCTTTTTGACTTGGTCACATAAAAGTATTTGTTTATGTTTAATAGCTCTGTCTATTGGGTCGTATTTGGAGACTTTGTCGGGCTACCAGGATTTGGTTGGTAGATTGTTGTGTAATAGTTTCACCACCAATCGTCTAAGTTTGGACGCTTGGTTGTAGCCCTCATATCGGTTACGTGGTGTTCATGGGATGAGTTCCTAAAAGTCGTAGCCCTCATCTCACCAGGTGCGGTTGATGGTATGAGTTTTTAAAAGTCTATACTTAGACGATTGTTGGTGATGTGATGCTTTTTGTGTGGTGGTTGTGCTCGTATATATTTTACTATTGGGGCTTTGCATGCATCAATCAGTTTTTATATATATATATTAGGGTGGTCCAAAACATTAAAATTTGGAAGTTTACTTTAGACACATATCGCCCTAATACCTTTGCCCGAAACATGCCTTCAGGCAAACTTTCAGTTTCTTATCTCAATATTCAGG
The DNA here is from genome assembly GCA_023014485.1 of Bathynomus jamesi. Lineage (NCBI taxonomy): Eukaryota > Metazoa > Arthropoda > Malacostraca > Isopoda > Cirolanidae > Bathynomus > Bathynomus jamesi. The sequence continues at coordinate 189,461 of JAJOZX010000101.1, forward strand.
GGTCCCGCAAAACTTCAACTTCCTACAGAGGAACGACAAAAGTAAATAGATATTTTAGGTTTGGCTTTAGAGTAAATCTCTGTACTGACGTGTGCTTTTATACGCTAAAGGCAGCCGTTCTAAAGTACAAGATGTCAAGTAGCATTGTTTTTGAACCATCTTAGACCTACAGTTTAGACGAAAAATTCATAACATGGTACGGAATCCATCACTAAATTTTTATTTTATTTTATTCATGTTGCAAATAGTAAGAAAAATGCATGGTGAGGGATGCTTGCTTGCATGCCTTCTTATGGGGAGTTGGCTAAAATTTGGGAAACTGAACAAAGAACGGGAAGGTTGTTAAAATTTATTGTTTAATATAAAGGTATATATAGAATTCTCATTTAATTCTTTTATCAATTACTTCAATTTCTCTGAAATTTAATTATAATGAATATTAAGATGAACGATTTCTTTTTGCTAAGCCAATTGTCTAGTGTATTTCTTTTATTGTTAATATTGGGTATCGTTTAAATAATTAGTTCTCTTACTGAACAAAATTAAGGAGAAAGTCAATCTTGCCTTTGATAAATAAGTAGTTAAATTAAATGGCGGTATCTGGTAACCCCTCCATATATAAATAAAAACATTATTTGTCAAACTCAACCTAATAAGGTATGGCTGAACAATTAAAAACATTATTTGGCAACTCATCTCAATAAAAAATAAAATAAACGGTGGTTTCTGGTAACCGCCTCCATATATAAATAAGTGGTATCTGGCAACTCACGGCCCTCTATATAACAGCTGGTTGGCCCCTGCATGTTCATAATGCGTCTGGCTTCAGGCAGGCGAACACCTCCTTCCTTCTTAGGTTAAGGCTTAGGTTAGGTTTCCCTTTGGGGGGTGAGGACATCATTCCTTCTCCCCCAAAGACCTCCTCCTTCTCCTTTCTCTTCCTCTCTTAGATTAAGGCTACCCCTTTGGGCAGGTCATCCTCCCTTCTTCCCCCGAAGCTCCCTCCCCTCTCCCTCTTGGCATTATTGAGTTGTTGCATAACCCTACCCCCTTTGCAGCATTGATATTGCATAAGCCTTACAACATTTATGTTGCATAACCCCCTTCCCTTTCATTGCAAACCCCTCCCCCTTTGTTGCATAACCATTTCGCAACATCTTGCAACATTGATCAACATTTGCTATTGCATTGCAACATTCCTGCACTCGTCTATTTTGCGCCCATACTACTCAGGACTGTGTTCGGATTGTTCGCGAAAAGGCTGTTAATACAGATCTCGATGGCTTCTTTAATTGGAACGTTAGTGTAGAGAGATACTATGTCGAAACTATGCATGTGGAGGTTGTTGGAATTATTTATGGTCAAAATTTCTTTGGCAAATTCGTAAGAGTTGGTGACGGAATATTCGTTTTGGGTAAGTGGAGTTAAAAAGGGAATTAGGGATTTTGCTAGTTTATAAATGTGGGTGGTGTAGGCCGAAAGGATGGGTCTAATGAGTAAATTGGGTTTATGTATTTTGGAGAGACCATAGAGGGTACCTGGGGACGAGCCGGAGGAACATATTTGGTTGTAGATGCCCTCTGAGATTTTATTCTGATCATATAGTTTTCTGAGGAATGATAATCCTTTAACCCTTTCCTTAAAACTTAATGACAAAATTAATCGTTTCCGATTTAAGCATTTTCATTTTACAAATTTAGTGCAAATTTTAGGTATACTGTACAATCTGCTTAATAACATTTATATTTATAAGTATGAAATAATAATAATAACTATTATTATTTTATTGTTCTTTGCTACATATATAAGGTATACAGAAGGTGACATATAATAACACATATCTATATACGGTACATATACTTACGTTAGTGCGACAATAAATGCATTCCTAAACATATGTATTGGCAATATATGATAATATGAAACATATTTGGTTGTAGATGCCCTCTGAGATTTTATTCTGATCATATAGTTTTCTGAGGAATGATAATCCTTTAACCCTTTCCTTAAAACTTAAAGACAAAATTAATAGTTTCCGATTTAAGCATTTTCATTTTACAAATTTAGTGCAAATTTTAGGTATACAATCTGCTTAATAACATTTATATTTATAAGTATGAAATAATAATAATAACTATTATTATTTTATTGTTCTTTGCTACATATATAAGGTATACAGAAGGTGACATATAATAACACATATCTATATACGGTACATATACTTACGTTAGTGCGACAATAAATGCATTCCTAAACATATGTATTGGCAATATATGATAATATGAAACAATATTAACAGCAACACAACAATAATACTATCAATATTACAATTTATTATTGTTTTTATGCGAGTTGATGAGCCCATCAGTTGTTACAGGAATATATACTATATATATATATACATATATATGAATAGAAACGACATAGGTATTAAGGAACGTTTCTGCACACGAGGAGGAGAGATAACGAATAAATGAAAAATGAGGCGAACCGCCCGGGAATCGAACCCAGGGCCTTCCAATTGCCGGTTGGACGCGCTACCATTATGCTATGCAGGAATTTCGATTTGTGATTAATTGAGGTCCGTAGCATAATGGTAGCGCGTCCAACCGGCAATTGGAAGGCCCTGGGTTCGATTCCCGGGCGGTTCGCCTCATTTTTCATTTATTCGTTATCTCTCCTCCTCGTGTGCAGAAACGTTCCTTAATACCTATGTCGTTTCTATTCATTTATATACTGCGTGGTCATTGCAGTTATATGCATATATATATATATATATATATATATATATATATATATATATATAACGAATAAAACCACGAAGGAAAGGAAACACAGAGTGGTGCTCAAGCGCTTTCGTCTAATGACATCCTCTCTGTGAGCACCACTCTGTTTCCTTTCCTTCGTGGTTTAATTCAACATAAATATTTTTCACGTGTTACTTTCGCGAAATAATTTTCATATATATATATACACATACACATAAACGCACTCACTTTCTCATTATACATTCGCAGAAATAGGATGGTAATGCCTTCATATATTTACTGTACATAGCAAAGAACTGCCATTAACAAGAAAATATTATGATTTATTGGCGGAATGGAGTTGCATGGTAAATCTTGACAGATAACGCACAGTAGCTTTAAAGATACAGAGGCAAAGAGAGAGAAGTACATGCAGACAGAGCTGGGCACTTGCGGAATATTGCGGTACTGCGGTACTGCTGCACTACCAAACCGGTACCAAACCGGTACGCGGAAATTTGAATGCGGTAGCGGTATTGCGGTACTTTCAGCGATCCTTTGCGGTACTGCGTTATGGGGGCCCGGGGTGGTAGTGCGGTGGTACCGCAAGTACCGCAGTACCGCAAAATATGCCGCAAATGCCCAGCTCTGCATGCAGATTATCTTTTGTTAGCTTCAAACATGTTTAGACGTACATGCAGTTAGGATATTCGGCTAGGATTACATGTTCACATAACTACACATAATTACATATAAGTAATTAAACAGTGTCAATCAAGTGTAATTTCTGTCAAAATTGCACTTTATTTGTATGAATTGGAATGATAGAAAAATATCCCTTGTGTCGACCGCCAAACAAATCACGAGGATCAAATTTCTGTGTGAAGCATATACCGAGACTTCAAACTCATTTGCGGTATTTAAAGAAATGGAGAATACGAATACAAATGCGATAGAAAAGGAGAGCATGATGGGGGAAAAAGAAGACCGAAATGTCTCAAAGGAGAACGGTATGGATGAGAAAGAAACAAATGAAAATATAACACGGAAAGAGGACACTACTGTAAAAGAAAGAAAAGAAACAAGTAAAATTTGTGATATGAGAAAACTGCCAAACGAAGATAATGATAAAAAGACGACATAAACTAAAAACGGAAAATAAACGGACGAAAAGAACTAGAAACGTAAGAAATATCCTATGTAAATATTACGCAAAAGGGCATTGCAGATACTGGGATTGGCAATGCATCTGTGCACATCCCACTTTATGAAACTTTCATTACAAAAATGGACCTTGTAAATTTAAGAAAAAATGCAAGTTCCACTACCTCACTATCTGCAAAACTTATGCAAGATATGGGAGATGCAACTACTGGCAAAAATGCCGTTACCACCACCCTCAAAGGAAAGCGACAGGTGACCAGGCAATACCAGCAACAAAGAGAGCTACCAATTTTTGAGATGTAGCCAACACAATTCAACTATTAAATACCATCCAACAAATACAAAGCCAACTGACAAATACGGTGATCCGAGAGGCGTAGAGAATAAATAGAGAAAGAAATTACATGCGATATCGGGACATCAGATATCGAAACAGATAACGAGAGGAAAATTCTTGGAAATTCACAAGGCAACGAAACATGCACCACCATTGGAAAACGAATCGGAGCTCCATAAAGGGAAAAACGAAAGCGAAAAAATAAAAATAATCCAACCCAAAATGGACAAAACCTGGACTCGAAAGGACTCGTGCAAGAAACAAGAGCAGACTTTGCATGTCTCACGGAAACCCATCTAAAGGACTGCCAGGCGAAATGTGAAAACTGTGAGTTTTGTATTGACACAAAAGAAAAACAAATTGACAACTATAACATACTCTAAGCCGACAGAATAGTAAGGCGTAAAGGAGGGTGTGCTATTTATACACGCGTAAAACATATGGCAGGGATGGCTCTCAGTACCTCCAACAACTACGTAGTGTGTGTATCAGCAAAAGATGAAAAATTAAATATGGTACTAATTGTAATATATAAACCCCCGAACACGCCAACTTCAAAGTTTTCAAATTCCATTACAGAGGTCAGAAACTGGTTGAAAGATCTACACTCCCCAAACCCAAATATTTTCTCTGTGATGATTTTAATTTTCCATTTATGAAATACAAAAGGAAAGAAAAAAATATATGTTATACCAAGAAAGGGGGTTATACGGGAAGACTAGGAGCAGGCAAAACTGCTTCTAGTTCTAGCCGATGAATTTATGCTAACACAAGAAATGACGGAAAATACAAGAAAAACCGGCCTAGATTTGGTTTATAAATAACAGCAACTTAATTGATAACATAGAAATATTCCCAACTATAATATCGGATCACAACATTAATGAAATAACAACCAACATAAAAGCAATAGGAAAGGGAAAAACACGCAACATATCATAGAAAGAAGAAAATTCGAAATTTTAAATTTTCACTCCAAAGCTATAAACTGCGAAAGTACTGCATCTAGCTTGGAAGCAATAGACTGGAAAAACACCTTCAAGGCCAAAACAATGGAATATATGCTAATTACCTTAGAGGAGAAGACGCTGGAAATTGTGGAAAGAAGTGTCCCAAAAGTGTAACAAAAAGGAAGGAGAAGCAGGTTCGAGAGACAAAAGAGGTCAATATTCTGCAAGACAGAATTCTGCAAGACAGTACCTCGGCGGTACTGTCTGTAAAATGGTCAATATTATTAGTTATATCCTCCACCCTTGCACTAGGGTAGCAGTAACGGCGCCTACGACGAGGGTTTCTCCCACAGAATTCCTCGAGCTGCCCTCGAACAATGGAATCACCAACGAGTCGTATTTCAGGTTCATCAGTATCTTCGAACCCTAAAACAGAAAACTTATTGCTTGTTATTACTGGTAGACAAGGCTTTGCTTTTCTCAATGGGGCTCCATTTCGCACTCGAACGAAGGGTTGGGAACTAGGGGAAGAGAGAGGGCTATTAGTACTATTTATATTATTAATAGAAACTGAGGCAGGAGGGGTCGTAACTGGAGTCTCAAGGGATTCTAATTTTGCCGTCGGGAGCATCACGCTTTCTTCAAGTCTCACCTTGGCCTGCCTCTCACGGTCTAATTCGTTCCTCAGCACTTCCATGCTTGAGCACCACCTGCAAACTAACTGATCATTATTATTAGCCATTGTAAACGCGTAAGCAGCAAATTTCCCTTCACAGCTACTGCATGTACTTGACGGGGGTGCCATGCTTTTAATTAGTTAAACAACAAAAAACAAAAACAAAAAACAAAAAACGAGCGTTTGGAAATTAATAAATTACAACGTAGGTCCACCGCGTTCTTGAAACGCAGAAACAGGATCTTGTAACACAAATTTATTACTAAATTAATATAGAATTAAGCTACCGACGAAAGAGATGTTAAAGAAAAAGTATTAAATGGAACTTATCTGGTCGTTGTTTACTGACTTAATCCTTTTTTTCCCACGGTAGGTGACCCTTTTGGAGGTCAGGTAGTGTGTGAAGGAAATCTGAACCTTAAAAGACCACGTTTCTGATAGATTTGAAAAACAACAAAAACAAACCAAGGGAATTTCAACCTTATGACTGCACGTTTTACGATTGATTTGAAAACCAAACAAGGTAAGCCACGTTCTGTAGCCTTGGTTTGATCCAATAATATAGTACTGAATAACGTCAATAAATGAAATATATTCGTTAATGAATGATTATTAGCACGAAGTAATTTAGTTAAGAATGCACGGAACACTTTTTTTTTTTTTTTTTTTTTAAACACTTCAACGAAAACCACTTATTCACTTGATAGCACTCGACAAAACACGTCTGTTCACAAGGAAAGACTGATCACGACTGAAAAGACTGATCACGACTGATATAACGGTGATATTAATAACGGTGATATTAATAACGCTCAGTTAATTTTAAACATTAATAATAATGGTGAGTGAAAAATTGTTGAATTCATTATTTAAAAAAAAATACCGACAACTTTAATATAAAACACGCAACTTTTTACCCGAAATTATGACCAACTTTTGTCTTTTAAAATCTACCGCTTTTCGAAACATTTGACGACGGTTTGAGCTGCCTGAAGCATGACGTTTTTAGACTTTACTTTTAAAATTTTTACTCTTACTCTTAGTTTGAGTCTTGCTGCGGGAAGGAAGGGGACCCTGGCCATGAAAGCAGTAATCATTCCATAGGAAATCAGAGAAGTGCTGCCTAAGAGCCTTCCATTCAGTAGCGTCAAAGTGCCAAAGGCTTCTTCTCTTCTGAGGATCCAAATTCTGAACTGGAGCGATAGGAGAGGAAACAGATGTAAATGAGGTCGGAGGAGCAGAAAGGAGAAAAAAGTTTCACAGCGTAAGAAGATGAGTGGTGAGAAATAAATCCAGCAAGTTGGGCCTATCTTCAAGACGATCGGGGATACGATTAGGGTACTGTACATTCTGCTCGACGTCATTGAGGATAGAAAAGTTGTAAGCTAATTCACCAGGGATGTTTGTTAAATGGGAGGAAAGCCAAAGGTGATAGTGAATACTGAAATCTCCTAAAATGAAAATTTAACCAAAAGGAGACTGAGGTAGAATGTATTCCACTTTGGAAGTGAGATAGTCAAAGAGTTTTGGATAGTCAATAGAATTAGGAGAAAGGTAAACAGCGCTTATGCATTTAGTTTGAGAGTGGTATGAAAGCCAGAGGGTATAGAATTCAGAGGATTCAAGTTTGGGAATACGAGAGCAAGTTAGGTCGTTACGTACATATACGCAACATCCACCTTCGGAATGAAATTGAGTATAAAGAAAGTACAGTAGTATACAGTAAAGGGGTTGCTCTCAGTCGTCTCAGACACCTGAGTTTCAGTGAGAAAGAAAAGGTGAGGTTTAGAGGAGGAAAGGTCGTGTTCAGTTGATTGAAAACTTGAGGAAAGACCACGAATGTTGCAGAAGTTTATGGAAAGTGAATCAGGCAGAGGCCAAAAACAACTCGAATGAGCAGTAGCAGAACCAGCTCTGCTTTTCGGTTCTGCTTTCCCAGTATCGGCAGCTGGGAAGCCAAAAGTGGGGATATATATGGTCCTCTCCCCAGAGGACTCCAAGGCTCTTGGGGTAGATGCCAGTTTTTTATTTTTAAATTTGAAAAGACTGTATAGTGTTTTATATATATATATATATCGGGTGGCCACAAAAAAACTTTACTTAATTGAAAGTTTAATAACTGCAACAATTCAAAACTTATGCGATTGAGATTTTGCACACATTAAC
>JAJOZX010000101.1:802500-1125000 GCA_023014485.1 Bathynomus jamesi
GAGACTGAACCGTGAAATATTGCTGCAGCTTTAATAAAAGTATTTTTGCTAACAGGTCCCTTTGTACAGTATTTAATTATAGACAAGGGTTTTGTGTTTAGTGTATAGCTTGGGTTGTGTTTGTAGATGTCATTTTGGTCTGAATTTTGCTCGTCCCGCCGCGCTCGAAAAAAATCTGGACCTCACTAATTTCTAAACCCTAGTTACGGCCCTGCCCCTGACGCAGAACCAGTCTTTAACTTTTTAATTAACCTCTCTACTTCAGAAAATGAAATAAAAATATTTTCCCTTGTCCCTCCCACAATCGTTTCGCTGCAATCTATCTTAAGATTATCCCTACTCACACTGTTAAGAATGTTAGAGTAGTAGTTTTTCCACAGCTTTGCAATTTCATCCTCCCCCGACACCCCATCGATTGTCGGAGGGAGGACATTTTTGACACCCGTTTGATTCTTAACAAATTTCCAAAATTTGTTGTTATCGTTATTTATGCGAGCTTCACAGGCTTTTAATGTTCTTCCTGTTTACATCGCCTTATGGTCGCCTTATACTGACCCCGACTTCTGCACATATTCTTGTATACTGGACCTAATCTGGGTCTACCATGAAAGCACCACAAATCATAGGCGTCTTTCGATTCCCTCTTCAGGGGGGCAATAAAATCATTCCATCCAGGAATAACCTTAGTATGATAGTTGCAAGATTTAATCAGGAGGCTTCCTGCTTCTCTTAACAGGGATATTATCTTACTATAATACCTATCTATGAGTTTACAGTGAGAATCATTTGACCAAGGATTATTACAGGCAAGGTGCAAAATTTCTAAATTATTAAAGAGGTGACATGTTCTGTCTTTGTATTCTATTCTCTGCTGCATATTAACATTGGACCAATCGACGCGATTATTCTTACCTATTGTTAAGTCGTGTTGCGCATAAATTGGTAACGTTAATTAATATTTCTAATGGTCTTTGATCAGAAAGAAGGAAATCATGCAAAATATGAACTCTAACAATTCGATCCTTTAGCTAATTACTAGTGAGACAATGATCAATCCACCTGGTGGTACCACTCATATCACTAACGTATGTAAAATTACCACTGGCTCCCCATAATACATCTACATCACTTATACTTAAATTGGCCGACTCGCACATGTTACCCAATTCTACAAAGAATTCCGAGTTCACATGTGCGTTAAAGTCCCCCATTATTATAAAGTGAGAATATTTGGGGTTATCTGATAATGACTTAATTTTGTACAGCAAATCAATGTATTCATCTAGCTTACTGCCGTTGTTGTATGGTAAATAGCAGTTTACAATTAATATGCAATCATTGTTCACTTGTAATTCAATGCCTAACAACCTTACATTATCGCTTGTTAAAAATATTATATGTTTTGACAAACTTTTCCTTAATAAGAAAGCAACACCACCAAAAGGCCTACCGTACATTAATTCATCTGACAAGTCTACTGCTGATGACGCATGTACATAAAGTCATCATGGATGGTAGAGAGGAATTTTAGCTCTTGCTTAGGTAGCCAGTGCTCCTGCAGGAGTATCAAATCTGCACTGTCGCAGATTTTATGAACATCTACAGTTGAATTCCTCACTGACCTTACATTATGTGAGACTATTTTCAACAAGTTATCCACCATGACTGATAGAGAATTTATTATTAGTAAGATTATTATTATTATTAGTAAGATTATTATTATTATTATACACAGTACAATTTTCAGGCATTAACGTTAGGGCGCCTATTACACTGGGGAACAAATTTTAACTTTTTTTTTGTTTCTTGGACGTGAACAGGTCGGTCTTATAGGATCTTTTCCGCTCATTCCGAATATAGCCGTAGAATTTCTCTATCACCCAAGGTTACTGAGAAATTTGTATTTTAATATTTATTCAAAAAGTGTATAGAAGTTAGTAAAAATACTTCATAAAAATTATATTAGTGGCAGATTGGCATTTAAAATATTCTTCTTAAAACTTCTTTGTCACTGATTTTCTCTTGTAGTTTTCATTAGGAGCTTCTCGCATCAATGTCCAGCAGTAATCAGCTAACATTGCCGGATCCCACCTCCCTTGGTAGCGTTTCTCCATAGTAGCTATATCTTGGTGGAACCTTTCTCCATGCTCATCGCTTACGTCGCCGAGGTTTTCAGGGAAGAAATCTAAAGGGGAGTGCAAAAAATGGATTTTTAGTGACATATTACATTCCAATAACCTATATGCTTCAATCATGTCCTGCACTATTTTTTCATAGTTAGAGGCTTTGATGTTCCCTAGAAAATTTGTGACAACATTCTTCATGGCCTCCCATGCCACTTTTTCTTTTCCTCTCAAGGCATCATCAAACTTTTGATCTTTCATGAGCTCTCTGATTTGGGGACCAACAAAGATCCCTTCTTTTATCTTTGCATCGCTAAGTCGTGAAAACTTTTTCTTCAAATATTTGAATGCCTCATCTTCCTTGTTCATTGCTTTGACAAAATTTTTCATGATGCCAAGTTTGATGTGAAGTGGCGGTAAGTATATTTTCTTGGGGTCAACTAAGGGTTCATGAGACACATTCTTCAGTCCTGGGATACATTTTTGACGAAGTGGCCAATCCTTTACAAAATAATGCGAATCTCTGGCTCTGCTGTCCCATTCACAAAGGAAGCAGCAGAACTTCGTATAACCGAGCTGCATTCCCAGAAGAAGCGCGACGACTTTTAAATCCCCACATATATACCAACGAAACTGGTCATAATTAATCTGCTGAAGGATGAGTTTCATATTTTCGTAAGATTCCTTCATGTGGACAGCGTGCCCTACAGGAATGGAAGGGTATTTATTTCCATTGTGAAGTAGTACAACCTTGAGGCTTAGCTTCGAAGAGTCAATAAATAAACGCCAATCTTCAGATTTGTGCTCATGACCGAGAGCTAACATCAGTCCATTTACATTATTACAGTAGCATAAACCACCTGACGAGGAGAAATACTGCATCAGATCTTTTTGGCGAGTGCGGAACGCCGATATGCTTGTATCTTTTGCCAGCAAATTCCATTCACGTAACCTGGAGCCCAATAATTCCGCTTTCTTTTTCGGAAGGTCCAAATCTCTCACGAGATCATTCAGCATAACCTGCGTTATCATACGTGATTTATTTGATTCAGGTTGCTGAAAGTCTGTATCTTTAGTGTCATCAATTTCCATTGGTTCAACTTCAGACTCTTCATCCAGTGTCCATGACTTTGGGGGAGTTGGAATTGGGTTATCATCGTCATGTAGTACTGGTCTCATGGCAGATGCAAGATTTGGGTATTGAATTTTATGTTTATTTTTGGCAGAGAATCCTGAAACGTTAGTCATACAAAAATAGCAATCCGTTAGGTGATCCTTGGGCTCTCTCCAAATCATTGGTATGGAAAATGACATAGATTTGCGGGTACCTTTAATCCTAAGAGTGACGGCACAGGAAATGCATGAGATATGAGGTGCCCAGGATTTGTCTTGGTCGCCTACCTTACATCCAAAATAAAGTTCGTAAGCCTTCTTCACGAGTGGGGTCATTGTCTTCCTCTGTGCCATTATAGTCAGTTCTCCACATACGTAGCAAAATGTATCTCTGGGATTAATACAGTTTCGATTCATGCTGGCGGAAAATTATTGAAATCACGGAAAACTTTTTGGAAAGAAAAACCAATTTTTTCCACTGAAAAATTTTAAAATTTGAGCAAAACTTGAAAAAAATTTCTTTCTTTTTATTAAAAATCTGTTTGTTTAAATAGCTATATTTTTTTAATGCAAAAAATACTATTAAATATAGTTAACCTGGAAAAAAAAGAAAGTAAAATTAAATTAGTACACTTAATTTTAACTAATATTTTGGGAAAACTCTGAGTAAATGGAAATATTATTTTCTCGAAAACTATGGGTGATAGAAAAATTCTGAAACCATATTTGGAATCAGCATCAAACGTTCTATAAGAAACACCAAATAGTTTTCAAGAAACAAAAATGTTGTTCCCTAGTGTTATTATTATTATTTTGCCTGTTATCAAATCTCCTGGAACAGTGAATAAACTCCTTAACAATAATACCGTCTGGCCATTGACTCATATTATACGGGTTGAAATGCGCATTTACACCTTTAATTATTACTTTAAAAGAGTTATAATATGGAGATTTCGTGTTTAGTTTATTAACTATCACTATACTGTGTTCACCAATGATTTCTTCTATCATGTGTCGAATATCGCTTGCCTCGTTCGAGAGCTGAATTCGCGACACAAATAGGGTGAGATTCTCCATCGGTGGCCTCGCCGCGGAGACCGGTTGAGGAGACCTTTGGGACGGGCGCCTATTAACAGTTACCCACCCGTCTGCTCCCTCGATCTCCCTGAGGCAGGGTTCGCCTGCCTGGAGGATTGGTGGCACAACCTTTGGGGGATAGGAGGCCCCTCCCTCACTCTGTGGCTAGGTGAGAGTCTGTTAGCGGTGTTTATACCCTGACGGCCGCGCGTGCCTCTCCTTCTTCGGTGGGAGGGGGGGGGGAACTGCGCACCGAGCGAGGCGTAATCGAACACCTCTCCTCTGCAGTGGGAGGCAGGGAAGAGGGCAATGATGCCTCGACTCTCGGCATTGGACCGTCCCTGTTCCTCATTGTGAGAGCGGGAGCAGGGGTCCTTTCCTGAACGGGAGGGGGGTTGACCGCTACTCCTGCATGCTGCGTTTCCACCCCACCTTCAAGGGGGGAGTTGGAGGCGGGGATTTCGTTTCCCTCGCTGCCCGACGCGCTTCTTGGAGATCTGGCTTGCTGAACTACTTCGGAGTAACTGGGCTTTGGGAGGAGCGTCTCTTTCAACGCATCTAACTCGAAGGAAGAAGTGGACGCCCAAGAACAGTACAACAAAACATTGAATCTGTTCGCATAATATTCGAAGACGATCAAAGAATGTCAGTTCGCCAAGCATCTCACTTATTGACCATACCCAAAACAACTGTTCACAGAATCTTGCGTTCGACGCTGAAGAAGAAGTGTTATCACATTCAGCTGTTACAGCTTACACGAGGAAGACTACAAAAAGAGCAGCAATGTGTGCGGAGCTTGTCGAACAAATCCAAAATAACAATTTAATGGACCACATGTTTAGCGATGAGGCGACTTTTCACACCTGTGGTAAAATCAATCGACATAATTGTCGCATCTGGGCTAATGAAAAGCCAACTGAGATCACTGAATGGGAAAGAAACTCACCTAAAGTCAACGTGTGGCTTGGAATGACGAAGTCTAAGATTTATGGGCCCTTTTTCTTTGTAGAGGCTCAGTGACAAGGCCTGTTTACTTTGATATGCTTCAAAATGTTCTAGAACCTCAACTTCTTGAAGATGGCATTCTCGACAATGTAGTCTTTCAGCAGGATGGGGCACCATGTCATTATGCCAGAATTGTTCAGACATACCTAAACGAGCGTTTTCCAAGTCGTTGGATTGGACGTGGGGGAAATAGGCCCTGGGCAGCGCGATCTCCGTATTTGACCCCATTGGATTTCTTTGCTTGTAGTGGGGCGGCATAGCTGCCATATCGACGTGAATTGTTCATTTTTTGATACAAGCATGAAAATTGGCACAGAGATAGCTAAATAGATTGTAAAAAGATTTGGATATGGAGGCATCACGAAATTTTATTATTTTGAAGATGGCGGCCAAGATGGCGGCCGAAAAATTGAAAAATATCAAAATGCTCTTAGAGTATCAACTTTGGTCTCAAATTGAAGCTTACAGTCAGAGGAGTAACATCTACTTTATAAGTGATAGTGGGAATATTGATATTTAAATCTATAAAATAGGTTTATTGAAAAAATTGAAAAAATTGAAAAATATCAAAATGCTCTTAGAGTATCAACTTTGGTCCCAAATTGAAGCTTACGTTCATTAGTTTTTTTTTTTTATCTGACAGTGCTAAATTTAGTGCTTTATTTTTTATTATTATAAGTGAATTTAGCTGATATCTCTCTCTCTCTCTCTCTCGCTCTCTGTATATATATATATATATATATATATATATATATATATTAGCGATACTGGTAATGGCGGCCGATAAATTGAAAAATATCAAAATGCTCTTAGAGTATCGACTTTGGTCCCAAATTGAATTGATTGATATTTTATTTACACAAGAACAACAACACATAACTACATGCTACGTATCACTACTGAGAAGAACAATTTCCCTCACACGCACATAAGGCCGTACATGGAAGTTCAGCCTTTCTGCAGGTGCAGCGCTTCATACATGCTTTTGTGCACTTGCATGAAACCAGCTCTTGACAGGCTTTGATGCTTCGGGTAGGTTCGTCCAGTGTGGTTCGTACAGGCGGTCACCAGTCTTGGTCCATCCCCAGTTAGTGGGGCAAGGGAGATCAGGATTTGGTAGAAGTGTCTGTCCCCACACATGACCTCCCTGGTAGGTCGCCCTCTTCACATGCTGTTCTAGAGCTGCCTTTGTTGGTGGAATCAACTGCACGTTGTTCTTTGCAAACATCTTCTGTCGAGCTATATGTATGTCAGAGCTGGTGCTTGTTCGGTCGTACAAGAGGATGACGAACCTTTCGATGGTAAACATGACACATTCTGGTACAGTAATTGGTGCTGAAGAGACCTTCAGCAGCGCAGCTGTTAATTCCGGAAACACAGCCCAGATGGTCCAGGCAGTCTTCTTACCATGCCTAGTAAAGCTGGACACGGTGTCGCACCCAGTCAGAGCGTGAAACATCGGCAATGCCTGAGCCTTCTGTCGACCAAGCCCAGCTGCTATTTTGTGTGCTGACAAGTACCAAAACCCTTTCCAGTTCCGAATGCCAGCCAGAGTTCATCTCCAGGTTGCAGCTCCGGTACCACAGACACGCCCAACACCACAACGTCTGTGTCAACTGTCCGAAGCATGATCTTGCGGTGGCCATGCTGTGCAGCATGTGACACGTGCAGCAACATGCGAGTGTCGGCTTCCTCATGGTGGCATCGAGCGAGTGATGCCAGATCATCCAGTGGCGGCTTACTCAGGACTCTCTCTCCATCGGTGATGATTAGCTGTTTGCCCTCCATGTTGAACCACCGGATGGCAGCTTCAGACACGAAACTAAACAACTCCGTCTTGTTGCAGTCCACACGGAGGAAACTTGGCCAATTTCTTGGTATGGCAGTTGCAGCTACAACACGTCTGCGCACCCATTCTTCTCGTTTTGTTCTTGCCATGCCTTTCAGCGAATCTTGCTTGTAGGTTTCGCACACTAGATCCAGGCGTGTCACTTGCTGCAGTTTTGTGGACAGGTAGGGAATGAATATCTGACTAGCATACTCATCAAATTTCTTTGCAGCACCGGGCTTCAACATGTGAACTATGGCAGCCCCATCAATAACTATACAGGTTGTAACAGGAGCGTCAGCATGAACTTCAGATAGGTTTTCTAGGCATTGAAGTAGGTCACTCTGAATACCTAAGCGCAGTCTACCATCATCAGAGAGTGCTGGAGGGCATGCTTGGTTCTCATGGCGAAATAACTCCTCTAGGTTCCCGTTCCTGGTCTGGCAACCAATGTACAGCCGCGAAAAGAGTCCGACGTTATTTTTCAGACACACCAGTTGGTGCTTCCCTTTACTTGCTGTCTTCAGCCTGGGGTTGACAAAAACGTTCAGCTTGTTGCGACGTATGATGTCATCAATTGGCTTCGTTCTTTCTACCAGACGCTCTCTGGTGAAGGTTTTGAACTGCTCCTTGCCAATCATCTTCACCTTCTGGAGAGCATCGACCGCTGCAGGACCTGCAATTTCCTTGGAGTCGAGAACAATCAGGTCCACGCTTTCTCCCTCGAATGGGTTGCCAAGATCTTCTATCACATTAACAAGGGAGATGACATCTTTGGTTAATGCGGTCTGCACACTGGCTGTCTGATCGTGGTGCCGTGTGTCAATTTGCATTCCCCTGTGCTGGTGCCCATCTTGGAACTCTTGTATTGCCGCGGCGATTTCTGGTCCAGCAATCATCCAACGCAGAAAGGCATTTGGGTTGTCCGTAAGGCCAACAGCTCCACCGTCCCCTTTAATTAGGGCGTTGTTCTGCTCATGTGCTTGGTCAATTGGGATTGAGGAGAACACTTTCTGGGTCTTCTGAACTGTGAAGCTGCTAGCCGTGAACTTTGCGGCCACATCTGGGTGCTTTGTTGAAAGTTCAGCCATGTCTTTCAGGTGAACTGGGATCCACCTGCGTAGTTGGTGCGATCCAGAGCGTGGAACCAGGGGGCGAGTTCAGTCAGGGCGTCGAGATACATGGTGAATGATGCCTGCCGTAGAGAACGCACGTAGACGAGTATTAAAAGCTCTATTTCCAGCACGGCTGTCCAATACTGAAATTGAGGATATGCATGTGTTCTGTTATGGCACCAGTCTTCAAAGTTTTCTGTCTCCCCTGCCTCAGCTGGATGTATCTGACAGCTTCTGTCGTATGCTCGTTTTTGTAAGATGTATAGTGCAGATGCGGTTACCTGGTGTGCTCGTCTTGTACGCGTGATGTGGGCTGCGTGCAAGAACGAATCAGCTGTCCCTGGTGATGCGATCTCGGCTTGCACTAATGCATGAACCCAACCACTTCCTTGCAGCCAGTCACCCACCATCTTCAGGGCTGCCAACTCGATGTGGAGACCACCAAACATCACCACTAGTTTGTCTTCCCCGTAGCTCTCTGGCCACTTCCACTGAATCTGCTTGGCCAAAGCAAACAGGGGTTGGTCGACGGTGATTACTGATGTCTGCCCTGGATTAACGTGTTCAATACATTTTCGCACAACGTCCATTGAATGTCGGATCATGGCGGTTGTGTGTGCTCTCTCAAGGAAGAGTGGGAGCAAAGAAGTGGGGCATATAACTTGAGCTCCTGATGGCTGACGGCTGGCGTGAAAGGCAGCCCAAGACGTGTTTTCCTCTACGTCAGACCTTTCAAGGGCCTGTCTGACGTGGTCAGGCCACAGGTATTCAGTTTTTCTCTGTTCTGGGAAGCCTTCTCGGCACAGAGACACCACATCAGCAGGTGGGATAGTTTGATTTGTAATGGTGTTGGTGACAGTTGGAATGTTAGTATAGTTGTACGGCAAGTTTATGACGATCTTCTTATCGCTTGCTTTAACGGACCCTTCTGCGATGACGATACTCCGATTAACCCTTTCGCCAGTAAAGGATGGATGCTGGAATAGGGAGATAGCAGTACCATGGAAGGACTCCTTAGCTGTTGTTGAGCTTTGATTGTGATCTATGTTGTCGACAGCAGCAGTTGTGAACACACTGCCGTGCATCTTTGGAGGGCAAACTACTTGCTCTCGTTGGAGCTGCTGGCAGACGTTGCCTCCAATGTTCCCTCTAAGGTGTGCGCGTGTGCGCGCGCACACGCGTTGTGAAACCCGCGCACACAGCAAAATAAAATGCGCACAGGCTCAAGCGTATCATGAGTCATGACAGTAAATGAAGTAATTTAAAAAATTTCAGTTTAATGAATTCTATAAAGAACAAATTAAGAAACCGCTTGAAAGAAAATCATTTGGACATGCTCATGCGAATTAAAAGTTACCTGAATGATGACGGATGTATTAATTTTACTTCTATTTTGTGAATGGATAAAATCATGTATTAATCTCGTTAGTCTACTTTAAATTGCTAAATGCTAAAAATTGTTTTGAGAAATAATAACTAAAATAGTCATTTTCAATTAATGTTATTTTTATTTTATTTCTTTATTTTGTTGAATTTTATTTTACTAGTTTTTATTTTATTCATATTTTTAGAATGGATAAAATGTTTTCTTTTTTAAGAATATATAATATTGCAAACAGTTTTTTAATATCCATTTAATAGCACCGTAATGATCAAGCTATCACCTTACGGAAAAAATATTTATTTAGTATTTAATATTTATATATATTTAATTTTGAAGATAATAGCGCTCAGAAAAGTTTGCACAATTTTTCACCATGAATCTAAATGTCTGCACAACGAAAATTTCTTGCGCACACGGACTAAAAAGAATTAGAGGGAACATTGGTTGTCTCCCATCTGTGCTGAGATTCGGAGAACACGGTCATATGAGATGCTAATACCATAGTGAAAAAGCCTGTCAACCAATTCCCTGTTGCGTGTGCGAGCATGAACCATCAACCCTAGGTAGGTGGGAATTTTAAACAGAGCTGGGCACTTGCGGTTTTTTTTGCGGTACTGCGGTACTGCGGTACTACCGCACTACCAAACCGGTACCGCATAACGCAGTACCGCAAAAAATGCGGTAGCGGTACTGCTGTACTTTCAGCGATCCTTTGCGGTACTGCGTTATGCGGTACCGGTTTGGTAGTGCGGTAGTACCGCAGTACCGCAGTACCGCAAAAAAAACCGCAAGTGCCCAGCTCTGGACTGGGAAAAGGTGTCTCCTGAGAGGGTATGTGCCGGACATTGACAGAGGCTGTTGTCCCAGGCGTCCGATTATGCTTGACACTATTGAACTTCACCAACTTGGCGATGGTTAGTGCTGCATGCGTCGTGTGTGTCACGTGTTCTGTAATACTGGCACCATCCAGGACCATTCTCACCAAGCAAAGCAGTAGTTGCGGTACAGATTCTTCTTGGCATCCTTCAGCGAAACCAGTGAAGGGCTTGGCTTCTTGAAACATTTGGCAGCGGACCACCTGTTCTGCACGAGCAAGGCACACCGCATCTCTGTCACTGTCTAACTCGCAGGATTTAGCAATCTCAGAACCAACATCGTCATTAAATGCCAGAAGGACATCTCTTCCTTTCTTGTGGGCACTCATGTCTGGGAACTGTGACACGAGTCGTTCTTTCAGTCGTGTCATGTTAACTCTGCCATCTACTTTTACTCCTACCTGCTTCAACATAGCCGTGTAGCGGCGAGCAATATTAACCAGTTTGAACACCGGTGCTGTCGCCGCAAGACGTGTTTCTTCGATGTATAGAACCAAATCGGCGAAGACAGTAGTGGCTATTTCCCTCTCGCGAGCAGTTTCTTTAGATTCGGCAGCCTTTGCCTTCCTTGCTCGATTGTACAAACCTACTAAACATTTGGCATGGTACTTAGCCTCCAGAGCCACAACGTCTCCCACACTGAGTCTGGCAAGCAGGTGTGTCTTCAAGAATCTCAGCACATGCCCGCACCCGGCTGTCTAGCTGGAAGGTTGATGCTGCGCGGAATCCTTCTGCGCCAGCTGCGCGGAATCCTTCTGCGCCAGCTGCTTGTCTGCAGAAGAAGCACAATGCTTCTTGGACGCCCTTCTCAGAAACTACGAATTCCGACCTCATGTGCTTGTATACACCTGTTTCGTCTCCATCTTGGCAATGACCGTCCGTTTCCAGTTTCCGTTTTTCTGCTCTCTTCAGCAGTGTTGTTGAATTTGAGCTGGCATTTCTTGTGATACTGTGCATTGTGTGCAACCATGGCTGCTTCAATGCCGCACCCTTCATCCAGTCTCTCTATCTTCAGTGTCTGTGAAAGTTGACCCAGTTCGCTGAATTTCACTAGGTTTTCTGCCAGTGAAGTGTATCCACTCCCAACGTCGGTTCTTTTCGACTGTGAAGGACGTGTTAGCTGCTCTGCCTTGTCCTCTTGGCAGATGATACACAGGTTGCAGTTGATCTCAGTTGGATGCACGGACACTGATGACCACAGACGCTCTGGATCATCGACGTTGAAGCTTTGACTAGACGACATGATGTTCCTTACAGGCGGGCCTACAAAGAGAAAAGAACAATATTACATTAATATTTCAGCTGTAGCAATTCAACTAGATATCACCCACAAAGAGATGTGAACACAGAACACGCACTCAGCGACTAAATTCCGTCAGCCCCAGTGGCACATTAATCGAATGGTATCCCCATCCCTCCTCATTGTTTTCCCCACAACACAATTTCATCACACGCCAGGCGACATCGGAAATGCAGCCCCGATGACGTAGCAAAACGTAATGGTACCCTCATCCCCTCCTTGTCGCCCCCACAGCAGTGATAATCACTATCTGATTAAACGTAAAGATTTCCCATCCCTCCTGACCCCAAGCACAGTGTGATTTAAGCATGCCGCAATAAAATGAAATTAGTCCTGCTTTATACCAACAGTGTTTATTAAATAACGTTACTAACAATCGCAAAGGTTGGTGATAGATATTTATAATTGATCGGTAAAAGATGTGGATACGCTTAATTGTCTAAAAATTAACATTAAATTAATATATATATATATATATATATATATATATATATATATAATAGAGAGAGAGAGAGAGAGAGAGAGAGAGAGAGAGAGTGAGAGAGAGAGAGAGAGATCAGCTAAATTCACTTATAATAAAAAATAAAGCACTAAATTTAGCACTGTCAGATTAAAAAAAACTACTGACTGTAAGCTTCAATTTGAGACCAAAGTTGATACTCTAAGAGCATTTTGATATTTTTCAATTTTTTCCATTTTTTCAATAAACCTATTTTACAGATTGAAATATCAATATTCCCACTATCACTTATAGAGCAGATGTTACTCTTCTGACTGTATGCTTCAATTTGAAACCAAAGTTGATACTCTAAGAGCATTTTGATATTTTTCAATTTTTCGGCCGCCATCTTGAAAATAATAAAATTTCGTGATGCCTCCATATCCAAATCTTTTTGCAATCTATTTATCTATCTCTGCGCCAATTTTCATGCTTGTATCAAAAAACGAACAATTCGATTGCTATGCCGCCCCACTATTGGGGTTTCACTAAATCAGAGGTCTTTCGCAGAAATATTCGAGATTTACCAGATCTGCGAGATCGCATTAGGTAAGCAGTTGAGAAAATAACCCCTGAAATGCTCGGAAATATGTTCCGCAATGCAGCTGACCACTTTGAGATTTGCAGAGATAAAGATGGAGCACATGCGGAAACTACTAATTAAAGATTTTAATGGTGTAATACTTGTAATTTGTATAGAAATACATCTGTATTCAGGTCAGTGTGACATTTATTTGAAATTCAGCCTATTTCAACAAAATAGATAGGAACTTTTGGGACACCCTATATATAAACATACAGTATATTTACTGTATTGAAGGCAAAAATACAAACCACTAAATATAGTACAATACAGTATATACAAATCATGACGGTGAAACAGGTAAAGTTAGATATATATATATATATATATTATATATATATATATGAATAATATATTGTGTACTGTATATTTCTGGGCATTATAACCAGACTTCATATATTTCTTAGAACGCATAGTAGTAGTATAGCCGCGTTTGAGGAGAGAGACATGGATCTTTGAAAACTTCCCCCACCCCCACCGTCCTTCATGACGGTGACTCCTTTATAAGGTGTCTTTCATGGTCTTTCAAGAGAAAAAAAATTAAACTTAAAATTTTTTTTAAAAATTTAAAAAATTAAAAAAAATTAAAAAAAATTAAAAAGAATTCAACCTCGCCTTCCTTCATGGTCTTTCATGGGGAAAAAAATCCTCGCCTTCCTTCATGATCCTTCATGACACAAAAACAAACAAAAACAGACAAAAACAAACAAAAACAAATATGCGAGTACTTTTTACGAAGGTTCCGGAGCGTTCCGTGTTCGTGGCCCCGTTAGTTTTAGTTACAGGGGGAGCAAAGTGCAGAGTCGTCTTATGACTACGGAGTTTTACACTCAATTTGGACCTTACTTTATACCCTTAAACAATTGAAATGAAAACTTAAAATAATTATTTGAAAAAAGGACTTAGCAAACCTATATGAGATGCTGTAAGGGTCTCAAATCATACAATAACTTGTATTGTGTTGTCGGAGCCATTTTTACCGTTTAGCTAAACGAGTACATTCATTTCTTTCTTCAGGTTAAATATAGATGTTACAAAAAAAAACCCAGACTAATAACAGTCTATTTACTATTCAGATTCTGAATTAATATTTGTATTATATGAAGTTACATAAAAATATTTAATAAGATTAAAATAAACCACATTTTATTTTCAATTATAGGGGTAACTTCTGCCTTTCCTAATTAAAATAAATTTATTCCACACTATTATGAAATGAAATGAAATGAAAAGGTTTATTGGCAGACTATAGTCCATATGACAAATATTATTAAGCTACATTATGCAAATAGACTGACATATGAGCGTTTAACAAACATACTAACATACTAGCTTAAACATTATTATTTGTTTATCGTTATTATATATATATATATGTGTATATATATATATATATATATATATATATATATATATATTTGATAAGTGTACTGATTCAATGTAGTCGCATAATTCTTTCATTAAGCACGATAATCATAATTGGCAACTCAGTTCACAATCTTGCCAGAACTAATTAATAATAAGCAATTATAAACGTATGTAATTTTTTCTAGTGATTTAACTGGAAAGTGAAATTGTTATTATTATTATTGTTGCCAATTTATTGGCTATAAATTACACAGGCTTGGGAATGAGAACTTTGTAAGAGCTGTTTTCTTACTAATAACTGATTTTATATAACTTAATTACACTGATTTCGAATAAGGTGTCCATTTTTCTATCACGTAAGGATTTTCTGCAAACTGGAAGGGAAAAACAGCTACATAAATAAATATTATTTATTTTAATTCACATTAGGTATCTATTTCGCTTTGTTATGCTAATTACAAATGCAAACAACTTTAAAAAGAAAGAATGCTATTAACGTCAATTACATATCCATCTTTATTTATCCTGAGTTTTCTCGTGAGATGTACGCTTTTTTGTCTCGAATGTACGCGTTGTTCCTTTTCTTTTATGTAATAATTCTGGAGTATCCCGTTTCAACATCCCTTCCATGATATGTCAGTAGTTTTTAATCAAAATTTAATTGACTCAGTTTTAATGAAAATTACTTACATGTGTAATATGAAATATGACATTTTGTGAAAATCTGTACGTGATTTCGAAAGTGAATATTATTTTCGGAACCAGCGTGCAAAAATTACTATATAAGTGATAAATTATTTCGAACAACAAAACCACCTACTAGCCATTATTAAACACGTCTCCTTTCATAGTGTTTCAAATGTAAAAATTTAATTTCAAAACGCTTTATTATGTAACATTGGAGGATATATTTTAAATATTTTTACTCAGAAATTAAAACCGGTGATTTATTCCTACTGTAGTTAATTTATTATTTTTGACGAATACCTAAATCAATATTCTTTCAATTATAACAGGAATTCCATTATATGGTGAATTTAAAACAGAAGCATTTTTATAATGCAGAATGTGTAGAAGAAAACACGAAATATAATATCTCTATAAACATATGTTAGTTTAGAATGGTTGAAATATGCAAGATTGAAATTTGATTAATGATTATAGGATCATCAGACTCATTTTGTAATAGTGTTACACTAAATGTTGCAAAATCCATTTTCTTCACACATATGCAATACAAAAAACGGGGTTTTGGCTTAGTGAGAGGGAAGAGTTCTAATTTAAATATGTTTGTTTATGTTCATTCTATAAATTTGAAACATTACTTGTAAACATTTATCTTCCCTGATTAAATACTTTATTTTGAATAGTTTACTAATCCACATTTTCAGCAGCTCCCCGTAATTATACAAATGGGCCAAGGACTGCAAAATTTCCATAACGTTATAATACGTTATAATACGTTTCAAAACGTCTGGAACATAAGTTGCTGGATATATTTATTTGTACATTGAAGGACGAGCCCCTAATTCTCATCGTTGCAAAGGTACATGGCTACAGATATAAAAATCATTCGTTTTACTCATTAACAAACTATGAAATCTGCTGGTAGTTATTAGTCAAATTACTTAGTGCAAGTACACAACGAATTGAAATTATGGTGAAATATGGAAACTATCTGTGTACTGTTATAGAGCGAGATGAAGGTATTTAAGCCCAGACGCTAATAGAAAACTTCATTCTTCATGTGAACTCTACAACAGAAAGTTTGTTAATGCTTACCAGTTTGTGAGTATTTTTAAACTTTTTTAGCACGTTGAATGTTAAACGGTTTTTCAGGATAGGTTGTGAGGAACATTCACTCTAGATGTTCGATTCCTTTCTTGTGCATGAATAATATATATATATATATATATATATATATATATATATATATATATGTTAATGCTTACCAGTTTGTGAGTATTTTTAAACTTTTTTAGCACGTTGAATGTTAAACGGTTTTTCAGGATAGGCTGTGAGGAACATTCACTCTAGATGTTCGATTCCTTTCTTGTGCATGAATAATATATATATATATATATATATATATATATATATATATATATATATATACAGGGTGTCCGAGAATTATCTGTACAATTTTTGGCTGTTATTAAAAGTCAACCATGAAGTGTAGAAATTCCAGTGTTGTCCCATTTTACAGAGAATCTCATTAAGTTTTTTCTGATACCACGTTTTGACAAGTTTTTTAGAAATGTACGCGGGTGACAGACATTGATGATTTGAAAGCAAGAATTACAGCTGCTATTGAGCGAATTGATGTGGATATGTTGCAGCGTACATGGCAACATTTGGAGTATCGATTGGATGTTTTGAGAATCACTAATGGTGCACATATCGAATGTTTGTAACAACGTTACTATAATAAAAGAAACTTTTGAAAATACAGATTTTAAATAATCTTGTTTAAGAATTTTACGTGTATTATCAAGAATTTTATTAAAAGATGAAATTGTACAGATAATGTTCGGACACACTGGAATTTCTAAAAAACTTGTCAAAACTTGGTATCAGAAAAAACTTAATGAGATTCTCTGTAAAATGGGACAACACTGGAATTTCTACACTTCATGGTTGACTTTTAATAACAGCCAAAAATTGTACAGATAATTCTCGGACACCCTGTATATATGTATATATATATATATAATATATATATATATATATATATATATATATATATATACAGGGTGTCCCAAAAAAACTATATACTCTTTACAGCATCATATATTTTATAATTTAAAAAAAAAATATATATTATTATAGCAATTGCCAATGAAAGGTAAATTAGTAATCTAAGTGATCAAAATGTTATAGCGAGTTGTTTGCATATAAAATTTAATTAACTACGCCAAGTGCTCAAAATGTTCTCCGGCGGCATGAATGCACTTTTGAATGCGTCGACTAACTGATTCGCAGACATGGACTAATGTGGATGCTGTGATGGTCCCGCACTTTTCCATAATTACATCCTTAAGGTGTTCGAGTGTTGCAGGTCTTGTACCATAAACTGCATCCTTCAAGTAGCCCCACAAGTAAAAATCAAGTGGAGTCAAGTCCGGTGAACGTGGAGGATACTCAACGCTTCCTCTTCGTCCTATCCAACGGTTAGGCAACGTTTCATCGAGGTACCTTCTGACATCACAATGATAATGAGGGGGGGCTCCATCTTGTTGAAAGTAAAAGTCGTCGTTTCCAAACAACTTCCGAACTGCAGGTATAATTTCTGTCCGCAGCATGTCGAGATATGCGGCACCGGTAACTGTCCCATTAAAGAAAAATGGTCCAACCAAACCCCTGGATGATAAACCACACCATGCTGTTAATCCTGGTAAATTAACATGTTTATCCACATAAACGTGTGGATTATCAAGTGACCAGTACCTGCAGTTGTGTCGATTTACTGTGCCATTCAGCTTGAAGGTAGCTTCATCAGACCACACGATTTTGTTGTATTGAAAGTGCATTCATGCCGCGGGAGAACATTTTGAACACTTGGCGTAGTTAATTAAATTTTATATGCAAACAACTCGCTATAACATTTTGATCACTTATATTACTAATTTACCTTTAATTGGCAATTGCTATAACAATATATTGTTTGGTTTTTTTTAAATTATAAAATATATGATGCTATAACGAGTATATATTTTTTTTTGGGACACCCTATATATATATATATATATATATATATATATAGAGAGAGAGAGAGAGAGAGAGAGAGAGAGAGAGAGAGAGAGAGAGAGAGAGAGAGAGAGAGAGGACTGGTGCATTGGGTAGGCAGAATATTTATATAAATAATATATATATATATATATATATATATATATATAATTTCAATAAAGATATATAATTATAACTACTATATATGTATATGAGGGTACTTACCGCAGTTGAGATTCCAATGCATTGCAATTTTTCATTATTTATAGTGTAGCTTTTTTTTTTTTTAGAAAAATGTTCAAACCCACCATCCCAATCCCCTTGTGACGTCATACACCATTCGTCTATCAATCTTCTTCCTTTAACCCCATCCCCCAAATCGTAGTTTCTCATATTTCTTCATACGGAATGGCTTGATAATGAGCGTAAGCGTGTAAAATATATCGTTTAGTAGGAAATTCCCCGCGCTGACTGTATATACATTTACTCCGTATTAAAAATGGCATATATCAAATCCGCCACACTAGTTGAATTTATATTATACATTCAAGGTAGGCAGGGAGTTTTAGGTTGTAAAAGCTAATATAAAAAAAAAGAAATCATATGATATTGGATTAAGAGGGCGCGATCGACAGATTTTGTCTAATTGCGCTAATTTATATCGATATATTTATGCTTCTAAAGTTTGACAAAATTAATGGTCAGGCAAAGCCTACTCTGCCTACCCTATGAAAACGCCTCTGGTATATATATATAATATATATATATATATATATATATATATATATATATATGCTGTAAACCCACAAGGAAAAAGAAAACCGATTCCAAGTTCTTTCGTGTATTCAGAGCTACACCTCGTCAGGGAATATTCTCTGACGAGTAGCTCTGAATACACGAAAGGCCTTGGAATCGTTTTTCTTTTTCCTTGTGGGTTTGCAGCATTCATTCATTTCACGTGTTTAATTATGAAATTCATCCCATATATATATATATATATATATATATATATATAATATAAGTTATATATATATATATATATATATATATATATATAATATATATGCATGCATACACACACATATGTATATATAAATATATATAAATAAATATATATAGTATATACATATACACACACACACACTATATATATATATATATATATATATATATATATATATGCTGGGGAGAATTCCAGTACATATATTTAATCACTTTGATTTCAAGCGAAACTTTTTGATTTTCATATTCTTTTCCTTGTAGCTCCTTGTAACTCTCTCTCTCTTTCTCTCTCTGCATATATATATATAATAATTGAGGGGTCGCGCGTCTTAAGGTACCTAAGCGCCACCACAGGCGAAAACGTGTTTTTGATGGATATCACTATTTTCACCCTTCCTCTATGGCGTGGTTTGGGTTATAATGACCTTACGACACTAGAAGTATGGTTGGAAACCTTATGAAGCGAACTACTTTTTTCACCTCTATCGCCAGCTGGGCTCTGCTTCCCAGATGTGATGCGCGTCTTAAGGCCCCAATATCCCGTTCAACTGGTGGGAGCTGATGGGGGTGGGACGCTCGGTCTCTGGGTGGCGGGAACAGCAGGAGGAGCGCGAGCCAATGAAAACATAGCAGCCACGCCGCTCTGCTTTCTGATTGGTCACCCGCTCCACGCGCCGAGAGGGACACGAAACAAACATCCCGCCAGTACCTTAAACTCGCGTTGCTGTTAGCAGGCGTCCTGTTTTCGTGCTCATATTGCTGAATATTGCGTGGATTATTCTATTCACCCGTCTTCTAACTATTATCAACGTGTGCAGCAATGTCTCACCGTGCTAGTGATAGTGACGAAAAGTCAATGGAATCATTCTGTGCCAGAAATCGCACCCAAAGTTCTGCATAATAAGAAAAAAAAATGTTTTAAATATATATAAAATATGAAAATCTATTTCAAAAAATCATCAACATCTTCATCAGCATATTAGAACTCTAATTTAGCCAAAAATGAATGTTCTAGCTCAATTATGATAATAACAGAGATACTATTGCCAGAATATTGCTGAACTTTGGAAGCGATTTATGGCGAATTTTAATTTTTGCGCTCAGGCACCTTAAGACGCAGGACCCGTCATTATATTTATTTATATATATATGTACGAAAACGACAACTAACCTATATTTTGCGTATACATAATGCTACGCTAATTCGACTTACGTTGTACAGGTGCTTATCTTACGTGGCTTTTCTCTTATTGCAGGTACTTCATGATACGTTTGCTGCACAACACTAGAAATATTGTATGCAATTCAAAGACAGTTTGCAAGAGGAGTCCAGAACAAGTCATTGTAAGTTTTAGTGTATATTTTTATATATAGTGCAATTTGTTATAATATAAACTTTGATTAGCTTCCCCGCGAATCGCTCATTCTGACGAAGGCCAAACTTTTCACTCCACCTTGGACCTACAGTTTAACGGAGAATCCGAGTCGCCACGCACCACCAGCAGCCCAACGCCTTAACCACTAGGCCACCGAGGGCCACCCATATATATATATATATATAGAGGCCCTGATTTAGCTATAGGCGAACTAGGCGATCGCCTAGGGCCTCGCGCCAAAGGGGCCTCGCTCAAGCCGTTTTGCGCGTTCTGTTCAAGTGATATTAATGATTTAGAACTCTATGAATAACTTAAAGTACTTTGCAGGTTTATACCTGAGAAAACAGATCTCGGAAATGCCCTTGTTTATATAGAGCAAAAACAACTAAGTGAGATTTATCCTAATGTTTATGTTGCACTTCGAATAGTATTAACCATCCCAGTTACTGTTGCTTCGGCTGAAAGAAGTTTCTCGCGTCTCAAACTTATTAAAACGTATTTGCGTTCCACCATGTCTCAAGCGAGATTGCAATAATTAGCTATGTTATCAATAGAAAACGATATAACAAATTCATTAGATTATTCTCAATTAATTGAAGAGTTTAGCTCGAAGAAAAGTAGAAAAGCATTGCTGTAATATTCAAGGAGCATCTGAACCAAATATTAAAGCATTAATATTTAGCCTGATAAGTCGATCGCTCACTATTATAAAAAATGAAATGTCAACATCTCTTATACATCACATATGAAAAACGTTTGTATACTATGGAAAGTCATTACCTATAATATCATATAAATCTTAGAAATCATTGTCTTATATTTTCGATACAAATCTTGATTCATATTATAATTTATAATTATTTGTATGGTTTATTTATATTTCTTATACAATTTCCATGCGTGATTATTTTGGTTTGGTTTAATTTTTAAGTGCTGGCATAGTTCTGTCTATGCGGGATTCTAATATTGCTGGTATAGTACCGCTAATTAAGTCCATATTTCATATATATAGGCCTAGGGCCTCGCAATTTCTAGATCTGCCTAGGGCCTCGCAACTTCTAGATCCGGCCCTGATATATATATATATATATATATATATATATATATATATATATATATATATATATATATATATATGGGAAATAAGAGAAAACGTTTAGGGCAGTTTTAATTTTCGTCACTAATGCTAAAAATATAAAAATAAGAAATGTAAAATAAAAAATATCCCCAACAAAGAATATTCTGTGTTAATCGTATTACTATTCTGCATGATGTAGTTTTCCATGTCACACAGTACTATATTTTTCCTTTACTCAACATTTATAGGAAACGTTGGGGGACCACAACCATTCAGAATATGGACGTCGTTCAAAATTTACTTGACACGTTTGTACAGCCTCATTCAGTTCCGGCTCCAAGTCATCGATTACACTAGGCAACAAAGATTTTGTTACAGAAGACCAAATAGGTGCTCCTAGCTAATTTCGGTATGCTGATTTCAAATCTATAATTAGATTTTTTCTATCACGTCTAGATTTTGTGTAAAATGCAAATCACTTTTAGTAAAATTTTCTACCACGTCCAGATTTTGGTTTTAATCGGCTTAATGCCAGTAATATGAAAGTTGCTTTTCAAGGTTAAAGCAATTTTTTTTGCCAACTATATACAAATTCGAACAATTTTGATAAATAAAATTTATCCCGAGTTGGCAACACTGAGTCAAGAGCATAGTAACGGGCAACGGCCCAACGGTCAGTCGCTACGTGACAGTCAAGCAGAACGGTTGTTGAAGCTCTCTGCTGATGAGCAAGTGACAGGTTGTGTTGATTTGTGTGTTTTTATAGCATTTGTTTTGTACTACGGTGTGTATTTCTTTTTATTTTGCACATCGTAATAATTACTTTCTACGTTTTTTCAGATATTGTATGGTAATTCAAAATGCCATCAAATAGACGTGCTTGTGTAAATCACCCAGACAACTTCTGCTTTGTCTGTGGACAATATACACCTAAGCCACAACGTAGAAACATAACAACAAAGATTAAACTTGCCTACAAGTGTTATTTTGACTGTAAGTTAGGAGACCAACAGAGGGACTGGGCACCACATATTTGCTGTGCACAGTGCAATGCAATGTTAATAGCTTGGATGAATGGTAAAAGAAAAGCTATGCCGTTCTCAGTCCCCATGGTTTGGCGTGAGCCGAAAAATCACTTCAATGATTGTTATTTTTGTTTGACAAAGATTGCTGGTTTCACAAAGAAAAACAAATCAAAGATCACGTACCCAAACTGCGAATCAGCAATGAAACCAGTACCACATGATGAAACAAATCCACCACCAGTTCCACCAGCAACGATAACAGACAGCAGTTCATCTGAAGATTCTGCTAGTGATATAGAAACAGGGAAAGATGGCATATATGTTCCAGATGCAAATATTTCCCCACATTTGTTAAGTCAAGCGGAGTTAAATGACTTAGTGCGCGATTTGGAATTACCAAAAGAAAAGGCAGAGTTGCTTGGTTCAAGACTTCAAGAATTTAATCTTCTCCAACCAAACACCAAAGTTTCCCATTTCCGCCATCGCCATTTGCAGTTTTCAGCATTTTACTTACAGGAAGAAAACGTTTGTTTCTGCCACGATATCAGTGGTCTGATGCAAGGGATTGGCTGTCGCTATGATCCAAAAGAATGGAGACTGTTCATTGACTCTAGTAAAGCTAGCCTTAAAGCTGTATTACTGCACAACGGCAATGAAAAACCTTCAATACCTGTAGCACATGCCACTGGCCTTAATGAGACTTATGAATCGATGAAACTGCTGCTAAGACTCATCAAATATAAGGACCACACATGGAATATTTGTGGCGACCTTAAAGTTGTATCATTACTTCTTGGGTTACAGTTGGGCTACACAAAGCATATGTGCTTTTTGTGTCTATGGAACAGCAGAGATGACAAGAACCACTACAAAAAACATGATTGGCCATCTAGAACTGAACATGTTGTTGGTAAATACAATGTGAAACACCCAGCACTTATTGACCCTCAGAAAGTACATCTTCCACCACTTCATATTAAACTTGGCCTTATGAAAAATTTCGTGAAGGGTATGGATCATCAAGGTAGTGGTTTCCAATATTTAAAGGATAAATTCAAAGGAATATTGACAGATGCTAAGCTAGAAACTGGAGTTTTCACTGGACCACAGATCCGCAGTGTCATCCACGACTCATCGTTTCCATCTAACCTAAATGAGAATGAACTAGGAGCATGGACATCTTTCGTTGAAGTTGTCAAAAATTTTCTTGGAAACCACAAAGCTGAAAACCACCGTAAACTCGTAGAAAACATGCTTAAATCTTATGAAATAATGGGATGCAGAATGTCTTTGAAAATTCATTTTTTACATTCTCATCTTGACTTCTTCCCGGCCAACCTTGGGGCTGTAAGTGACGAGCATGGTGAGCGCTTCCACCAACAGATCTCAGTTATGGAAAACAGATACCAAGGTAATTTCAACCCAAATATGATGGGAGATTATTGTTGGTTCCTGCAGAAGGAGAGCTCGTCATCCTACAAGCGACAAAGGAAGAGGACACACCAAAGTTTCATAAGAACAGGAATTTGCCTTTCAGTAGTAACAACAAAATACTAACGCGCTTTGGGTGGATGGTTGGACGCAGGGGTGGTAACTCCACCAGCGGAATTCCGCTGTCTGTCTTAAGCCAGAATAAAGGAGGAAAGACATCCCTGTTCACTAATTATTTAAGTATGCTTAACATAAAACGTGGCACGGAAAAGTAGCTTAGACGGCTTTCGTAATAGAAGCGGGTGAGAAAAAAAATGAAAAATAGGGGTTTTCGGTTACACAAAATCTGGACGTGATAGAGAAATTTTGATATCAGATCTGAAATCAGCATCACCGCTTTAGTAGGAATCAGTAGTTCACGTGTCTGTAACCAAAAAAAAAGTTGAAATTTGTTGCCTAGTGTTATCCAACATCGGGGAAATGTAAGTATGCTTTACTTTAGTAACACATATATATATATATATATATATATATATATATTAGGGTGCTGTGATTAACAATCACTTATGAGATCGAACAACACATGCAGGATTCCAAAGGTACATTTTTATACAGGGCACTCAGTTTTGATGTCCGTAAATATTTGTGCATGTTTGAAGGAAAGCAGCTTTAGCTCTATGCAAACTTTTATACGTGGTTAGTTACTCAAAGAAGCGGTGCTGGCTCGATCATTGGCATTTAAATCTTGTACATATTCTGTTTCAATTCTCATTTTGGGTTTGATACTGGAAGAAGGACTAGAGTTCCCCTTACAGAGATGCAAGTCCTTAGCTTTGCAACGTTGAAAGAACACTACGGTTCGGCAAGCGTAACTCGCCAGCTTTCAGGAGACGTATTATGTCTTCAACAGAAGAAACTGATAGCCATGTATTAGATCCCTAGACTAAAACGCCCATATTCACATCATGTATACTACATTCAACTCGTGAATTAATCACAAATCGTGAGTCAGCAGTATGGGCATCAAATTTCGATGGAGAGAATTAGCGCCAAACCTCAATCCGTAGGAGATTCCAAAACCCTCATGCATGACATCAACTCTGCCTAGCCAGAAAACGTATATACACACAGTCATTTTTACCATCCCTTTATACATGCCCCCTTGTTTACAAAAGTCAGTATTCTTTCTGCTCTTTCAACCAGTTCTCCATCAATTATATTTCTACCCATCCTTTTTGTCATTCAGATAAATTCAATTACCGTCTTCTCTCCTGATAGGGCTCAAGTCCCATACTTAAACCTGCTCACTATCACAATCCTGTGGGTCACTTGTTACTACCACATTATTTCTCAGAGAATTTGTACTGTCGCCCTTCTTAACTTTAATTTATCAAAGACCTTTTAATTTGAACAATCTGCCTATACATCTCTATACCGGAGAATCCACCTTCCACATTCCTATTTCTCGTCCCGATTTAAGACCAGCTGCATTTGGTTCAGATGTATAGTGTTTGACACAAAAATATTTTCGGTTCTGCTAGGCAGAAGATGAGGAGTGCTGGAATACCTATTTCTCCTGTCACTGTCCTCCTTAACTGATTGTTTTCCGTGGCTCATCTACCCTGTGAGCAGTCCAGCATGAACCCAAACACACACACACACACACACACACACACACACACACACACACACACACACGTCTCCCCTATGACTCGCCACATACTGTACATTAGGGTGTGTCAATTTTGGGGGTGAAATGACTAAATTGAAAATCATGTGATTTGGTAGCAACTTAATGTAATCATTTGGCATACAAAATAATATCCTTGCTTCAAAACCAATAAAAAATAACTCCTACCTACAGTACATCAATTTTAATTCAAAAATTCCATTTTTCCGTAAATTCGTAACAAAATAACAAATGAGCGCAAACATCCTATCAACATTTAAAGTGGCAATAAGATATCATTCAGAGTCTTTATTTGAAAGTAACCAATGCAGTCATGTCCTTTTTGCTGCCGTTCCTTGACATCAGCATTGGGCTTGCTATTTGCGCTTTGATGTAGCCTTCTCTCCTCTCGTGACTGTAAACTTGACTAGCTGCTTCTGTGACCATTTTCACACATCTCTCCACACTCTGAGTGTGAGAAGGCCACTTTGGCACTTGCATTGGGGCCTCTTTAAGTTGTGTTAAATCTTTGTTTGTTATACATGTTGTCAGTGGTGGCTCCAAAACTTCCGAACTCAAGTTAACTAATTCTGACAATTTCGTGGCATTGACGTTTATCGGAGGTACCTTCCTTGTCTGAACAGAGCAGTCTCCCAGCTGGTCATCATCTAGTGATGTTCCTCTAAGCTTTAGAATGATTTCCATAGCCTCAATTCGCTCTTTGGTACATTGGCTGCAGAGTATTGCTTGCAAAACTGCCTCTGGCCTAGCATACCAAGCGGACCTTCTCACCACAGGTAACAGGATGTCCACCACTACTTTCTTTTGGGTTCTCAGTAGCTGTAATTGAAACAAGATGTGGTTGGGCCCCTCCATCCACATTGAATTAAGTTTTACATTGAACCAGTGAGGAAGATAAAACCCAATAATAAATTCAACAATCAACATCAAATTCTGTAGCATTTTGCCCTTCAGTGCATGTTTGGAAACCCAAATCCTGCAGAAACGAATCGCTGTAGTTAACCAACGACTGTGACTTACGGGTCCAATCTCCAAGAGAGCCAGATTTTGAGGCAACTCTCCTGATCTGATTGCTTGAACAATACGATAAGCGTAAGATTGATCCGTGCTGAGGTCTTTGATAACTTCTTCAGACAACACTGGAAGGGGAGGGCCTACTTCGACCTTTGGAAATTTTGTATTTATTTCTAATTCCGTTGCTTCATCTAGCATGTTGCCAAGGGGGCCTGACCACTTGTTGTTTCTCTTTGTAGGACCATCACATACAATCCAAACAAGCCTTCTTCCAAGATTTTTCTCTAAATGCGTCATAACACCGCCCTGCCATCCAGTGTTCACCGCAGTTGAGTCTCCACCAACGGCCTGCAGTGAACTGTCAAGTCTTCTTTCTTGAAGCCAACATATTATTTGATCAGCAATTGCCTCTGCATGTTTCTTGCCTTCTACTTCTGCTTCAGGAACAAAGTGAAACAAATAGCGGCCACCAGGTTCGAAACACACAGAGTAGTGTTCTTCTTTGATGAGACCGGGAAACTTTCTGTCCATTCCCTCTACCTCTAGAACTTTTGTGTCATCTCTTCTTCCATCAAACAAAAGGCAAGAGAGACCTTCCTCATTCAAATCTTTTTCATGCTGATCAGATATTTCCTTCATTATTATTTCTTGTGCTCTTCTTATCTTATTATGATCTATCACTAAGGATGTATCCTCTCGGCTGATGAGGCCTGCATCTATCCAAGCGGCAGTGGCAATCTCTGCAGTCTCTCGTAGCCCCGTATGGTGGCGAATACTGGCAAGGGCAATGTTTGAGATGTCTTTAGTGTTGTATTTCATTCTCTTCGGCGAAGGTTCAGATGGCATTTTGGAGCTATCATCTGATGTTGCTTCTTTCTGTTCATCTGAATAGCTTTCAAAGAAGTGAGAAACCTCTTGATAGAGCTCTTCATCTCTTTGGGTGGCTTCTTCACTCTTCTTTTTCTTCCTTTCTTCCCTCTCTCGGATCTTCTTTTTTTTCTTAACAATAACAATCTGTTTTTTGGTTTCTGAATAATCTGCCGAACCAATCTGCATACTTCCTTGGCCTCCTGCCTTTGTTCTCTGCGCCTTTATGAAAGCCAGCTCCAAAACAGGGATCATCTTCTCACGAGGACAGCAACAATCAATGTGAGGGTGAGGTTCTCTTCTGCATGAGGGAGAACAATTAGCTTCAGAACACAACTCTATGGGACACTGGCAGTTAAAAATGTCAAGAAGAGTATCAAGTGTGTGCAGAAATTTATTTTTCTTTGCTAGTTTTCCTTTACCAAGTGATGTCTCAACTGCTTTGTGCCACAGCTTTGTTAATTTTAGCTCAATAGTTCTATACTGATTGAGTACAGGTGGTTTGAATAACACATTAGCTTTTTTCCACTGATGCAGAAGAGGGGGAATCATGTCCCTTATGAGCTCTTTCTCTGTGTAGTTCCTTCTATCCTTTGTATTTTGATCACGAAGGAGTAACCCTAGTCTCAGCATGTCTCGCACTGTTGGTAGTTCTGATACGGGAAGCTCCTTGCCTGTACCGATTAACAGGCTCAAGTGGTATGACGACTGACTTCTTGTCTTCAATTTTGGCATCTTAGGAATATCTGAAAAGAAAGAAAAACATTTAAGTATTTTATATCAATTACGATGTTTCAAAGTTTAGTCATTCGATGTTCTAAAATTCAATAAAAAAATATTTCATGGGATTACAACATAATTAGACAGAAGAATATGATAATAATAAATAATTGTAATAATCAATAATCCATACTTACAGTTAAACTGTAGTATTCGTCTAGTAGAATAACTACTGTATGAAGTAGGTACAAGAGCAATAACAGCAAACCACCGTCTATGACATCTAAGAGGCAACTGAGGACTGAGAGTGAGGGACAGTTCTATTCATGTTGTGACTTGTACATTGTACAACAACTATATGACCTTGAAAACACTCCATATGCGATCAGTGGGATAATTCTGTGACAGATGAATAGTTAATCAATTTATGTCCTATTATTTAGTAAAAGAGTCAATTTCTGAAACTTTAAGGTAAAATTGATGGAGGTAAGGGTTATTTTATTTCATTTTGGTTGGCCAATTTCAAGTTATGACATGAAAAGACACTATATTTTCACTACCAAAATTGATTTGAAAAAAGTTGACAAAATTGACACACCCTACTGTACATGCGTCTTACACACTACGTAATCTTTTCAAATTTGAAAAAGATGCCAACTTCAAGAGCCTCTGGGACCCCAGATGCCGATACAGGCAACACAGACGCTGGGTAGAGGGGATGGATCTGCTACCACCCAGTCAAGATGTTCTTGTTCCTCAGCCTGATTCATAAACTTCTGCAACATTCGTGGCCTTTTTTCATATTTTCAATCTGCTGAACACCGCCTCTCTTTACCCAAACCTCATTCCTCACTGAAGCTCAGGTTCATGCGATGACAGTCAGCAACCCCTTTTCTGCACCCTCTTACTTTCACTATACTCAGTTTCACTCTAAAGGTGAACGCTGCGTATATGTACGCAATGACCTAACTTGTTCTCGTGTTCCCGATCCCCCGAATTCTATACCCTCTGGCACGACTTACACGCCAATCTCAAACTAAATACGCATGCGCTGTTTACCTTTCTTCTAATTCTACTGCCTATCTAAAATTCTTTAACTACCTCACTTCAAAAATGGAATACATTCTATTTCACTCTCCATTGCTGAAATCTTCATTTTAGGAGATTTCAATGTTCATCAACACCTTTGACTTTCCTGAATGACCTAGAGCTGACTGTACAGCATCCTACTCGTATGTAAGTGACAGGAGATAGTCAAATTACTTAGGAGATAGGTCCAACATTCTGGATTTATTTCTCACCTCTCAGCACTCTTCTTTGTGAAACGTTTTTCTCCGTTGGGGTCTTCCAACCACAATCTTATAATTGTTTCTTCTATCACTCAAACCGGTCTTTGGATCCTCCCAAGAGGGTGTGCCTTTGGCATTTTAGCGTCACTGATTGGGATGCCTTTAGGTAGTACGTCTGTGATTTCTCATGGAAGGAACGAATACTGCTTAAGTTGCCGCGGCCGTTCCAAGTATGTTGAGAGCATCGCGGAGGTGATTCTCTCAGGCATGGAGGCGTACATTCCATATTCTGTTCCTACTACTAATGCAAACAACCTTGGCTTAATTTACTTGTTCTAGTGGTATCCGTAGCAGAGAGGTGTCTTTCAGATAGTATCGTCCCCATCCAACTCCTGACTAAGCTTATATTTCTACCCGAATTCGTACAAAATCCGTTCTTCGAATCATCTAAAACTCCTTCATCCGTCAAAACTGTGGAAACCTATCCATTATCCAATTCTTCGCACTCTTTAAGGCATCTAGCTAAGAACCTCTTCAACAACTTTACCTCCACTTTTTTCCCTCCTCTCTTCCACCCCGATGGCCCAGCTGCCGGATTTTCTCTTGGCAAAGCTGAACTCTTCGCTCAAACTTTCGCTTCCCCCCTCTACCATGGACGATACCGGTGCTGCGCCTCCATCTCCTCCCCACTCTGACTTTATCATGTCTGAATTCAGAATCGTTTCCAAAAAAGTTCTTTCAGGCATATCTAGGGCCATCTCTGGGACGGTGTATAGACCTGATGGTGTTCCTCCTGTTGTTCTTGTGCTTCAATGCTAACATCCTGCCAGGCAACCTCTTACGGTTTTGTCTCTCATCTGGTACTTTACCTTCCTGCTGGAGGTTTGCTTTCATTCATTCTATCCGAAGGAGGGTTAACCGCCCTAAACCCTTCAGCTATAGTCAAAATGTTTTGATTTCTTTCTTTCTAATTTTTTTAATCTATCTTTAATAGGAAGAATCTTAATCACCTCCCTTCTCACAATCTTCTTTTAGATCGCCAGTATGGGTTCTCCCTCTCCTACTCACTCCTATGCCAATGATCCCACACTTAACTTCTCCACCCGTTCCCAGAGCGTCCTTCTCAACAGTCACACCATGATTCGTGTAGGACGACTATGGAACACCTGACCTCTGATCTTTCTGTTATCTCTGATTGGGGCAGAGAATATCTCATGACTTTCATTGGATGAAAACTCAGTTCCTACACCTGTCTACTCGACACAATCTTCAACACGACTATAACCTTGCCTTCAACAACATACAACTCAGTCCTTCCTCTCTTCTCTTAATATTCCCGTCGTTTCCTTTCACATGATCTTTCCTGTAATGATCACATATACTTTCTCTCCAAAACAGCTTCGAAGAGGTTGAGTGTAGTGTACTGCCTACGCAGTTTCTTCGCCCTCGCTCAGTTGGTACCTTTGTGCAGGGTTCTTATCCGTCTCTGTATGGAATACGCTTGGGATGCGTTTTTGTGGGCAATCGCCCATGGCTCCTCCTTCCTGCATAAAAACGAAATAAAAAAAAGAGTATTTTTAAGTACTTACCCGGCATGAATGTAATTCTTTCCCCATATTATGGATTCATCTGTACTGAACGGACGCATTTCCTGAGCTCTGATATTGCATCTACTTTTGCATATTGCTAAGAATTTTACTTTTGGAAAGTATTGAATTTTATATACTTGCGTTTATATTCACATTGTTATAGTTAAGTAATTGAATATTAGTGGTTTTTAGCGATTTAGAAGTTTTCATAGCGTGCCGGCTTAATTTAACTTAAACTTGTGACGGTTATAAACTAATTTTTAACTGCGCGATGCCGTGCAGAAAGCGTCGTGTGTTAGGTGTGGGGTAAATCGGTGGTATTCGGAATTTAAAGATTATAACGGCGGTCCTATGGCGATTATCGAGAGATCAGTTTGTTTCTTTTGCGAGTTAATGGAGGAAATAATTGACATAAAACGCAGTGTACGTGTGATAACGGGAAGACTTGCAACGCTTGATGAGGGCAGGGGTAGGGCTACGGTTGACGAAAGCCGAACTATTACTAACGTTGAAGACGTTAGTAATTTGAAGGGTGAGGTGCCTAACCTAGTTTCTAGTTTAGGTAGCTTGTCGGGAAGGTTGGATAGAGTTGAGGAAGGGGTTAAGGTTGGTCCGAGATTAGTAGATGGGGAGGGATTTAGAGAAGTTAAGGGTGGAGCTAGGCCGCGTACGTTAGGTGATAGGAATCCCCCCCCCTATCGAGGTTTCGAACCCTTTCGCCCATTTGGAAAGGGACGTGAATGAGGGGGAAACTATTTTAATTGGGGACTCTTTAGTGCGCCATATGGACACAGAGTTCGTTAAATGGCATCCAACCAAGAGGAGGAGGGTCTGTCTCCCAGGGGCCAGGGTTGACAGAGTTAGAGACGAGGTGGACAGGATTGACGTTGCCTCCCGTCACTCGATGTTGGTGACGATGGTAGGGGGCAACGACTCGTATAGGCCCGATACGAGAATGCCTGACCTTTAAGAGAGATATAGGGGGTTAATTAGGTCCCTAAAGGTGAGGTCAGATAGGTCTTTAGTTTTAGGTATTACCCCTAGGCACGGTTTGGATCTTAGGATTACGTCTAAAACAATATTTTTGAATAATAAATAAGAAGAGATTTGTGCTGAGGAAAATGTACCCTTCGTAAAGCTGTGGTCAGAATTCAGTGATCCTAGCCTTTTTATAAAAGATGGGGTGCATTTTAATGAAATAGGTAATAGGGCGGAGTGAAAAACTCATTTTTCGAATTTTCAAATTGGCTAGTGTGGAAAATGTGTGGAGTAGTGAGGAAATAAGCTGGTATAAATTTAAAATCATAACATTAATATCTTCAGGTGCCACAATGACCTTCAATATTGAAAAAATTGAAAAAAGCAGATTTTAACCAATAATTACAGAAGAGTCCACGATGCACAATAGACAAGAATTTATTCACACTTGTATAAAAATAGCTCAGTCAACCTTTAAAAAAAGTTTCTATTCTCTAAAAACAGTTTTCTATAGTCAGCTCACTCAGCTGTCACGTGAGTACCTCGGTTCAGTGTAGCTGTCGCTCTCGTAGCAGGTGGGTGTTCTGTTGTTGGCGTTACTCAGATAGTCTAAACTATATTTCTTATATATTTTGCATTTCTGTATTGTGTTGCCCTAAGTTTGCCATGTACTATTAACTGAAATTAACGTATAATTGATATTAGCTCTTTCTTTTTCAGATTTGTATACTTTCAAAATGTCTCGAGTTTGTGCAAAATTAACCAGGGCCTCAACTGAGTGCCCCATGTTTGGTATGGGGGAAGATTTGTGGCACAGGAATCTTCCTACATACGAAGGAGTTTTTAAATATTACTTGTTTGTAAGAAACGATTTGAAACAGAATACTAATAAAGATCCTTCAATATCTCAAATATTAGAACAAGTTGTTGATAAATTGAAAACAATTTGGGAAAGTGCTTCCGTCCCAATTCTGTCAGACAGGCGAATTGAAACAATGTTCAGAAGCTACCACGAAAAGTATCGTGTCATTATGAAGCCATACCAAAGCAGAAAAAATTCTGAAGCTTACAAAGCAAAGATTGATATGTTCAAAAAAGAAGCACACACGAAACTTTTTGACATTGCAGCGTGCAAGTGCAAAGTACTAACACAATGTTCTTGTCCCAAAGAAAAAACGGTTCCAAAGGAAGAACTGACGTTCCTCTTAGATAAAAGGAGTGAAAAAAAACTGTTTATTGATAGAGTAGATATTACACTCTCAAAGAAAAAAGCATCTACGTTGCTAAGAAAGCAAAAAGAAGCTGTGAGGCTCACCAAAGAATCTTCACAGGAGAAATTGCAGGATACAAATGTTGAATTATCATCATCGACATCAAATAGTGAAAGTGAATCTGGCGAAATATCAGACGATACATTTCCAGAGCCAGTTAGCTCGAAGAGAAAGCTCGAACAACCTGAAGAACAATTATTCAAGAAAAGGAAAACTACAAATCTACCTTCAGTGGCTACTGCTTGTGACAGGACTGCAGTTTCAGATCGAGCTGCATTCATTGTTAGTGCAGTATTGCAAGATATTGGAGAAGTTTCTATTGACAATACATCTGAAGTAGTGGATAGGAGTAAAATCAGAAGAGAAAGACAAAAGAAGAGATCAGAAATTATGAAAGATCAAAATCAGGTCCCAATCAGAGGAATCTATTTTGATGGTCGAAAAGATTCTACACTCTTCCAAGAAAAAAAAGAGTCCAAAGTATATCAGAAGAAGGTAACAGAAGAACATATCACTTTAGTGAGAGAACCTGGTTCAGATTATTTGGGCCATTATTCTGTGAATTCTGGATCAGCTGAAGAAATATGTAAAGGAATGTTTGAGTATATTGGAAATAATGACATGAACCTGGAAAACCTTGTTGCCATTGGATGCGATGGTGCAGCAGTCAACACTGGAGAAAAGGGAGGCGTTATAAAGCTTATAGAATTGAAGCTGAAGAAGCCAGTTCAACATTTAGTGTGCCAGCTCCATGCCAATGAATTGCCATTACGCCATTTAGTTGCAAAGCTGGATGGAAAAACATCTGGCCCCCGCGGATTCACCGGTCCTATTGGCAGGGAATTAGAGAACTGTGAGAGTCTTCCTATTGTCGAGTTTGAAAGGATTGATGCTGAGGAACCAACTGTAGACTGTGAAGATCTTAGCACCGACCAAAAATATCTAATTGATATTCATCAGGCCATAACAAAGGGATATTGCTCTCCAGATCTTGCTCATCGTAGTCCAGGCAAAATGGCACATTCACGATGGCTGACTACAGCAAATCGTTTGCTTCGTCTATACGTTTCAACTGTAAGTCCATCTGAGAACCTCATGAACATTGCTTCTTTTATAATGAAGGTCTACATCCCAATGTGGTTTTCTATTAAGCAAAGTACGTCTTTTGTCAATGGCTCAAAACATGTTTTCAAAACTATTGAACTAACAAGAACACTGAATGACGAAGTAAAGGATATTGTAAACCCTGTCATACAAAGAAATGCATTTTTTGCAAATCCAGAAAATATTCTAGCATCAATGATTCATGA
Organism: Bathynomus jamesi; assembly: GCA_023014485.1. Lineage (NCBI taxonomy): Eukaryota > Metazoa > Arthropoda > Malacostraca > Isopoda > Cirolanidae > Bathynomus > Bathynomus jamesi. The sequence continues at coordinate 837,137 of JAJOZX010000101.1, forward strand.
TGACCGCAGCGCCATAAGAGAATTAGCGTGGAGGCGAATAAAGAAAGCAAGGCAAACAAACAAGGAAAAGTTGTGAGGCGTTTCACAGTACCTGTTATTCAATTTGAAGCTACTGATTATACTGGTTTAATTAATTGGCAAAAATGCATTGTCACTGAACCACCTGTGACAAGACACCTGACAGAAAATGAGATTGAAGAATTCATAGAAAACAAGAGTACCCCTCCATTCGAGAAATTCCCTTGTCATACACAAGTAGTAGAAAGAATGGTAAAATTAGTGACTGAAGCATCATCAAAAGTATTTGGATTGAACGCGCGAGATGGCTTCATAAGATCAACACTTCAGTCACGTAAAAAAATGCCATCATTCGAAAGTAAAGCTGAATATAAAGTTTAAATAAAACGTTAATAGAAAAAAACATGCGCAAGGATGGGTGGTTGGGAGGGCATGGGTGGAGCTCGACACGCAGCCACCTCCTCGTGGTGAGTTCTGGATTATTTAGATCATTAATCAAAAGAACATTGATCTAAATAAACTAAGAGCTGCGTAATTCAGTAACTATTTTGGTAATTGGAACACTTAATATATAATAATAACAAGTAAGTTTCAGTTATTGTACTAATGCAGAATATAAGAAAATCATTATATTTCACTTTTTTCGACGGCTTTGTGGCACCTGAAGATATAATTTCGCAGGACTAATATTTATGCACAGTCATTATCTATAGCACCCACATATTTTCCGCACTAGCCATATTTGAATTTCGAACAAAAGTTTAAAAACCTCATTTTCGATCCGCCCTAATAGGTAATGCTAGGCTAGGTAGGTTAATTGACGAAAACGTACGAAAGCTGTATAGGTCGAAGCCTTCTTTAAACATTGTGGGTCCAGGGAACGCGGGCCCGACGTGAAAAATAGTTTAAAACGCCGGCCTGTGGTAAAAAAATAACTTAAACGTCTTTTATTGTAACGCGTGTAGTATTAGAAATAAATTAAATGAATTTAAGGCGATAATTTATTCCGGCAACTACGATATAGTTGCTACCACTGAAACGTGGTTAAATACCGTGACTCGGGACTTGTTGGGGGAACTTGATATACCGGGTTTTAAACTCTTTACTAATGATAGGTCACATAGGTTTGGTGGGTGCGTTTTGCTCTACATTCGTAATTCCCTTAGGGCTATCGAGGTTAAGATACTGTAGATTTTCCAGCAGCAATTAATGCGATATGCGTTGAAGTTAAGGCGCGTAGTATTATTTTTAATTTTGTTGTTGTTTATAGACCTCCCGTTCAACCCCTCGATACCGATACTAGATTTTACGCACTTCTTGATAACTTTATTGACAATCGGAATAGTATAATTGTCGGAGACTTTAACTGCCCTAATGTTAATTACGAGAATTTTACTGGTAATGAGGAGGGTTTGAGATTGATTGAGTTCATGGAGGATAATTTTTACGACAGATGGTTACCGAACCAACGTGCGGTGACAATATTTTAGATTTGGTGATGAACAACGGCGAAAATATGTCGAAGATTTAGAAGTAGGCGAGAGTTTAGGATGTAGTGATCATCAAATTCTTAGGTGTAAGTTATTGATAGAAAACACTAAGGATAGTAACGTAATAGAAGCCCCTGATTTTCGTAGAGCTAATTTTGATAGTTTTGCTGATAGGATGAAGGTAGTGGACTGAGATAACTTATTTATGGGTAATGACACAAATTTGCATTGGGAGGCGTTTAAAGAAAGTTTTATGAATATTGAAAGGGAGGTTATTCCTCGTAGGCCCAAGCGCGCTAGAAATCATGGTAGGCCCAAGTGGTGGACTAAGGAAATAGGCGAGTTCTTAAACGAGCGTAACAGAGCGTATAGACTTAATAAGCGCAATGGCACGGCAGCTAACTTTAATAGATATATCGAGTTTAGACGTCAGGTTAAAAGATCAGTTAAGAATGCTAAGCGTAATTTAGAGATACTTATAGCTGCGGATAGTAAACACAAACCAAAAAAGTTTTTTGAATACGTCAATAATCGTAAGCCGATAAAAGATAACATAGGTCCTCTAGTGGATGTTAACGGCGCTTTGGCTTCTGACGCTCAGGTGATGGCGGGTATTTTCAATAACTTTTTTGTGAGGTTTTACCGTAGAAGACGTCAATAATGTCCCCGACGTGGACGATATCGTTCCATTTAGTAGCGAGACTATTTTGGATGAAATAACTGTTTACGAGGGTGAGATTGCGCATTATATCGATAGGTTAAAAGTTAGCAAGGCTCCAGGCCCTGACGTTGTTTTATCCCAGACATTTGAAAGATTTGAAAGACGTTATCGTAGGCCTCTTAACGAAGTTTTTTAATCAGTCACTCGAAACGGGGATTATTACTGAAAACTTCAAATTAGCTAACGTCACGCCCATATTTAAAAAAGGCGACCGCACGGTACCTAGTAATTATAGGCCCATTAGCTTAACGTCAATTGTAGGTAAACTTTTGGAATCCGTAGTTAGGGATCGTATCATCGATCACTTAGAAAGTAGAGATTTGATTAATAGTAGTCAGCATGGGTTTCGAGCCATAGATCTTGTTTAACTAATTTGTTAGAATTTTATAACGAAATAGTGCGCGAATACGATAGGCATAGAGCGGCTGACGTTATTTATTTAGATTTTAAAAAGGCGTTCGATACAGTTCCGCATAGAAGATTAATTGTGAAGGTTAAAGCGTACGGTATACGCAGTCAGGTAGCTAACTGGTTAGAGGAATGGCTTCGTGCTAGGAGACAGAGGGTCGTTGTTAATGGTAGTGAATCGGGGTGGTTGGATGTAGGTAGCGGTTTCCCACAGGGTTCAGTGTTAGGCCCATTGCTATTCGTAATTTATATTAACGACATAGATGTAGGATTGACTAGTGACGTGTCAAAATTCGCGGACGATACTAAACTAGGCGGTAAGGTTGTTAACGAAGACGATAGAAATAGGCTCCAAGACGATGTGTGTATATAGGATTATGGAGTGGACGGATAAGTGGCAGATTTAATTTAATGTAGACAAATGTAAAGTTTTGCATGTAGGTTCTCGTAACAATAATTACATGTACATGATGGATGATAGAGAGTTAGCGAGCGTTGACGAGGAAGTAGATTTAGGGGTACGCGTATCTAAGGATTTAAAAGTTAGGAACCAGTGCCTGGAGTCTTGCGCAAAAGCTAATAGGATGTTAGGCTTCATAGCGCGTAATTTCAAATTTAAATCGAAGGATATTATATTGCCCCTTTACAAGTCTGTAGTAAGGCCTCATTTAAAATATGCCGTTCAGTTTTGGTGCCCGTATTTGCGCGAGGATATTGATAGGTTAGAAAGGGTTCAGCGTCGTTCCACGAAACTAATTCCGTCATTGCGCAACAAGCCTTATGAAGATACGATAAAAGAGTTAGACTTGCATTCACTCGAAACTAGGAGATTAAGGGGGTAGCTTATTGAAGTTTTCAAAATCGTTAATAACATCGATAACGAAAATTTTGACAAACTGTTCACTTTCGATAATAGCAATACTCGTAATAACGGATTTAAGTTGCGTGGCAGACGTTTCATTACTAATATCGCTAAAAACTTCTTTACGTTTAAAGTAATTGATAAATGGAATAATCTTCCTGCGTCAGTCGTTCATTCTACCAGCATTAATATGTTTAAGAACCGTTTAGATAGGCATTTTAAAAATATTAACGTTATTTAAAATAAAAAAACAATTAGTAACAGGAACTCTGGGGGTGGTGGTCGAGGATGAGTCTGTTGACGATAATGCCAGCTTGTGACATGCCAGCGTGTGATGCCAGCAATAAAATTAAAAAAAAAAATTAGACTAACATGATTAACATGAACGTAGATGTAGCTCTTAGAGTAAACTAACCCACTTTTTGTTTAACTTTATCTATTTTTTTTTTCTTATCCTCTCCTTACTTGCATGTCTGTAGTTTGCATGGTATGACTGTGAGTTAAGACTGTGTTTGCATGGTTTGTAAGTGTTCTTATTTTTCTTCTTTTCATCTTTCACCCCTTTCCTATTCTCTCCGACTATTTTTCTGACTTGTCGGCAGTGGCAGGCGGATGATGATGGTGAGTCATTTTTTCTCTTTTTCTGAATGTATGTTAACCCATGAGTGATAAGTGTTGTTTCTTACTTAACCCCTTATTTTCTTCTCTTAACCTCCTACTCTTTCATTTCTCTCGGGCTAACCTTAGAGTGGATCTTAGGGTCTTTGTTAGCCTTAGCTTCTGTAGATCTTTAGATCACGGTGCTGGCGTTAATACCTTTGCTTTATTCCATAGGGTTTCCTATATTCCTCAAACTCTTGAAGAAGTTTTGATGTTTCTTGATAAAAATTCCTTAACTAGTCAAAATATTTTGAAGGCACAATGCATTTAGAAAACTATATATATATATTGTACAGAATTTGAAAATGATGCAACTTTGTCATCAATGAGTCTACTGGCATTAATAACTCTACTAAGCATAAACATAGATTTGACAAACCTTGAGGAGCTACTTATAACACGTGTTGAGAGCTATGTGAACTTGATTTTCTAGAGAATCCAACTAATGTATGTCATGTTTTTAAGAAACTCGTATTCGTTAATTTTCTCTTCTTTTCCAGGGCATCGTGTGACGAACCCTTTAAAAGATCTCGAAATGCATTGTCACCAACATGATTAAGTGGCGGTAAGTGGGATCGAAAGAATAACCAGGAACCCTTTGACTCAACTATTAAAGTAACCCCTCAAGCAACCAGCCAAGACCCCTACACCTACGCAGGTGTTAAAAGATCAAGGCCTGTTGAAAATCATTCTCCGGTCACACACAGTATGAAAGCTAAACGAACAAGGCTCAACGTCACGTTCAGCTCTGAGGACCAAGATTCATTGTCGACAAACACATTATCGGGGGAACCGGATGAACACTGTCCTGAAAACCTCCAGCCTTACACTTCATCTGCGACATTCCAACCCCCTTCAAATGCGACCGCTATCCATAGAGAGAGAATGAGTTATTATTCATCCAACGATGTATCTCTTACCTTAATGCAAAATGTGAGTAATACCCCTACACTGTCTAGAAGTCGCTACAACGTCAGAATTGATCCCCGAGTCGCGTATTCGAAGGCTTTCGAACAAGGACTTCCCAGCGTAGTTCAATAAGTCATCGCATATGCTCTTCAGAACAATGATGATCGGGAGACCCGAGTAAGGTTGGCATTTGGGTTTGATCCAAATAGCGAGGATAGCGATCAGTTCTGGATAGTAATACCTTACAGACACCTGGTGGCAGAAGATGTTAACTACATCCTTTCACGTTTTGCGCAAGCTTCTCAAAGTGGTTCAAAGTTTAGCCTGGAGAATTTCACGGTTGAAATTGACCACGTGTTCCGTGTTGCGGGTCATAGTGCCACACCTTATACACTTAACTTCAATTCTCAGTCTTTTTACAGACGGCATATAAACACCGAGCGTGGTTGCGGATTTATAGCTACAGTATAATCCTGTATCAAATATTTACCATGCTAAACAAGACGTCTAGAAGTTTCCGACTGGAAGCAGTCATAGAAAGAGCACAAAAACTGGCTGAAGATTGTAAACTTGATTTTAACTGTAATATGGGTCCTGAAGAGTTGACGAAGGTAGAAGAACAGATGAAAGTTAGGATTGCCGTATTTGGTCTGGATCAAAATGGCAGAACAACATATGTATTTAAAAGCCGCATGAGGGAACGTACGAGAACCCTACTTGGTTTAGGGCAACTTACCTTCCTATTGGACGCATCAGAGATCTTTACATAAACTATGATAAAAGTCGAAAATATGGAAGACAACACGATTTATGTAATGGTTGTCTCGAATTTACGAATGATCTGCCGAAGCATTGTAAGGATTGCCACATGGTATGTGAGCAGTGTAAGAACCCCAGGTATGAAAGTCGGGTAGTTGAAGCTGAGAAGCGCGACTGTAATGTATGCAAGCACATGTTTTTCAATAACATCTGTTTTGCACACCATAAATCGAATGGCACGTGCAGGAAAGTGAGGATTTGTGAGTGTGGTATGTTTCACACAATGGATAGTTGGGGGAAATTCAAGCATAAATGTGATAAAATTCACTGTTCTACATGCCACGAGGAATATAAAGCGGACGGAGTAAAGCATGTATGTGATATGAAAGACGCTAAGCCTAAAAATAAACCTTGTATAACTGTGTACTACGATATAGAAACATATACGGCTGCTGAAACAAGAGGTTATTCCACATTTACTCGTAAGTCAGACTATCTGTGATGAGTGCATGAATATTGAATGTGAAGAATGCCCCAAATGTGGTAAACAGACAAACGTTTTTAAAATTATTGCACACGACAGCCTGTGAAACCTCTTTGTGTTCTATATTGTCAAGTTAACGGACAAGTTCCAAAAAATGACTGTGTATATTCTTGCCCAGAACGCCGCAAAATTTTACACACAGTTCCTTTATAAGGAACTCCTTGAACACGAGTCATCAGAGATATTCACGGGTGATCCCCTGAAAAGAGGAAACAAGCGTATACAGATGCAGATAAGGGGAAATGTACAGTTTAAAGATACTTTATTCACAACATGTAAACTAGTCATACTACCCAAGGTGATGGATGTAGCCACCGAAGTATCAAAAGGCTGTTTCCCTTACACATTCCTCACTAACATCACTTTAAATTATGTCGGTCTACCACCACCCAAGTACTATTTTAACTATGAATGTATGAGTACAGGTGAACGTGAAGATTTTGACCGCTACCACAGCAGCTTTAATAAAGATAACCCTTACAATATAGCGTATGAGTGTGAACGTTAATGTGTGAATGACGTACATGTAACTAGAGTATGCTTTCAAGCTTTTAGAAGTATGTACATAACGCGTTTCAACTGTGGTCCACTACAAGCCGCAACCACGATCGCCTCATTGTGCTTTACGGTATTTAAGAATAACTTCATGCGTAAAGATATGAACTTATAAGCTGGTCGCGGTTACAAGTTCATGCGGGGCTGTCGGCGGGGATCTTCCATGGAGATCCCTTGCGAGGGCACACAAAGGGCGTGGACATCCATGCCAGCAGCAACCGTTAAAGGAGTACACCGTCTTCTCACCAGTGGTTGGATCCTCACTTAAGCCATCCACCTAAAAAAAACACGGCCACTGATCTTAATGGCAACTTCCCACGTGTTGCGAGTGTGTTTTATATATACACCTGTCTGCAGTTGTATGTGTGTGAGCCAATAAATAGCCTTATACCCATAACTGCGCGGGGCGTTTCAAGGAATAACGGCCAACATATGTTCACTCACAAAGTTTTGTGGGAGCATGAATATGATGCCTGGATGGAAACCGATGAGCAATATCGCGAAGAAATAAGAGCCAACAAACGTACAATGGTGGTAGACCCACCAAAATGCGGTGACAGCTTGTTTGGAGGACGTACAAGCCCCTTCAAACTTTACTTTCCGCCTACGGATCGGGTGAAGCTTCACTACTACGATTTCTGCTCATTATACCCTTACGTGATGAAGAACAATCCGTACCCCGTAGGTACGCCTGAAAAACTAATGGGCCCCGCCATGCTACCATCGAGTAGTTCTCAGCTAACTTGAGTGAGCGCTACTTTGGACTCTCTTTCGTAGATGTCCTCCCACCTCGCGATTTATGGATGCCGATCTTACCCGTTGTTATAGACCACAAACTCATGTTCCCTCTGTGTGTGAAGTGCGCAGAGAAGAATTATGGGTCCTGTAATCACACAACCAACCAGAGTAAGATCAGAGGCATATATACAAGTCCTGAACTGTCCCTAGCCATCCGCCATGGTTACAGATATTGAAGATATATGAGGTGTGGAGGTTACAGAAGCTACACAACCTTTTCACGCCGTATATAAATACTTTTTGAAGGATAACGTAGAAGCATCAGGATACTCACGAGGAGTTGAGACCGAAAATGAGAAAACGGCGTATATTCAACGCTACCATGATCGTGAAGGGATACAACTTGACCGGGCCCAAATTGTTAAGAACCCTGGCAAGCGCTTTAGCGCAAAGTTGTGCCTAAATAGTCTTTGGGGCAAGTTTGTTCAGAATACAGACAAGGGGAATGTACATTTAGCTCGAAGTTATAGCGATGTCTGGGATTATGCAGACGTTAACGACAAAAAGTTATGGAAATCGTGAATGTAAGTAATACGTACATAATAAGGTACAACCGAGTCGAATTGGCTACAGATATATCACGTGTCACAAACATACCTGGAGCCAGTTTCACGAGAGCCTACGCATGTATCAAGCTGTGGCGTCTGTTGCACTCTCTCGGGCAACGGGCTCTGTATGCTGATACAGATAGGGTGATATTCACGGAGAGGGCAGGTGAATATATGCCTCCTATTGGAGAATTCCTTGGAGAGTTGACTGATGAGATTAAGGATGAGTATGGAGACAACGCATACGCCGACTCTTTTGTCTCAACAGACCCAAAAACTTAAGGTGTACGCGTGAGGGTTGGGGATGAGTACAAGTACATTGTGAAGGCTAAAGGCATCACGCTTAACAAAGCCAACCGCCAGATCGTTAAGTTTGAATCGCTCAAAGATCTAGTGAGCTTAGATGGTAATGACCAACCACCGCACCAGGTTGTGGGGACTCATAACTTCAGAGCACAGAAATTAGGGGGCGTGAATGAACTTAGGGGGACGAAGGTTTGTCGTAACACTTACAGGAAATGGTACCAGATGCCTGGCAGCTATGATACCGTACCCTTTGGCTACTGTATTGACTAGATGCATCCCTTGTAATGCTTAGCCGAATTTAATTATGTATGTATCTGTTACATCTTATAATATATTCTTTGTAAGGTAAGGCACTGTTTACCATGCACTTTTAACCATTTTCTGTGTTGTATTTGTACTGATAATAAATTTCTTGTTTTGTATTAGATTGCTTTTCATTCTAACAACCTTCATTATATTAGTTCTGGGGGAATAAAAGCTGTATATGTACACACCAGTCATTAATAATGAAGGGTTTTTCCAAAGCTTATTAATGACGTAAACTTAGTGACAGTTTTAACCCTTTCTACGCCAGCGATTCCATATGGCATCATCAACAAAAAGTACGCGTATTTTCCTCAGATTAGCTTCAATGATGGTTTATGGCATTTGAATATAACAATTAACTGTATAGCAATATCTGATAGTTTTTGGACATTGGTCTGAGCAATTAGAACCCAAAAAAGAGATGCAGAAACTGCATGAAGGGCTACTCTCGTCTATAATGCAGAAAGTGTGATGTACCATTATGTTTAACAAACTGACAAAAACTGCTTTAATGGTTCAAAGCACTATGGTCGAGCGTTGTGTTTAGTAAAGGACAAATATTGTTATTATTTGTTCCATTCAAAGTACCAAAGTTATGTTACTCTTTTTACTTGATGGCGTCAATGGCGCCATATAATTTCTAGTGTAATTAATTATTTTTAAGCAACGTTTCGTTTCCATACCTATTTTTAACATTTTTAATTGTTAAATTTTATTAGCTCAAAACAATAATTTGGGAGAGAAAGGGCTTATATTGCAGACACCATCATCACTCTGTGCAATACATGTCAATCAAATAAGTACCTACAGAGCCGAATAAACGCATGGTGTTTTCCACATTCAGTAGTAATGAAGATAATACAGCTATTATTTTAAATCATTTTATAATGAAGGTTTTAATCTTCCTGCAAGCGTTTGAAGAGCTTGTTAGGTATACATTCGCTTAGTGTGAAAAGTTAAAATATGTCTATATGAATAAGATGGCTACTTATCTTCTCATAGTCAAATTTCAGTTGAATCCTATACATGTACCGATGTGTTGGGTGTTGAAATCTTCTAGCTCATTTCAGTGTCGTTATTTCACTGACGTTATTGCACAAACGAAAACAAATGATAAGAATATGTAATATAACAATGGATACAAAAGGCTACAAACAACAGCAATCAAGATGGCTCATACGAGAATGTCTGCTTAGAAATTTCTGATAAAAGATGTAAGAAAATTTAAAAAGGTAGAAGAAAGTTTTAAAACATAGCATAGGAGAGAGATTGGAAGGAAATAGAGAACTTAAAAGATAAAGCGAAAATTTAAGAGTAAAGAGATCTGGTTCCAAGTGAAATTTGACAATACTTTTATGCAGTATATAAAGGGTGTCAGGAAATGATTGCCCCCCCCCCCCTGTACAGAAGAAACTGAAAGGAATAGAAAAAAATAGACAAAACCACGCGAAAGAGCGTTTAATTTTGAATAAAAAACACTTGTTTTAATATCAGGTGTTGCCCCCATTTGCAGCTCTGACGGCCATTAATCGACGGGGGTATGATCCCAGAAGTGTCTCAAAGAGATCGGTATCATGACTCATTTCTTCAAGGACTTCGTTGATCTTTGCAGTCATAATTTCTGTTGAATACCGATTCTGAATGGGTTGTTCCAGCATTAAGGACTCCACCCGATCCTTCATAATGGATCCGACATGTTCACAGACATTAAAATCGGGAGAATTGCCAGGCCATTCATTATTTCCGAAAAAATCAATGTTATTGTCCTTAAGCAGTTGTTGTGTCGCAAGTGCTTTCATACAGGGGGCTTTGTCGTGAAGAAAGGTTGCCTGTTCAACATCCAAAACACACTCGGGGTCTTTCAAAAACGGAATTACATGTTGGGCTAAAATTACATTTCGAAAATAAGGCCCATCCCAACTGGTTCCTCTTGGTTTGATAACCCAGATGAGCTTCCGAATAGAGAACATAATGAAAACACCCACACATGCTGGATTTTTTACTATTTCTCGATACTTCTGGTCGTCTGGGACTTCATCAGGAGTTGTTGCCCAAACCCGATCATTCTGAAAATTTGGTTTTCTAGAGACATAAACGAAGAATTCATCGCTGACAACCAAGTGAAGGAAATCGTCTTCCGTCCATTCCTCAAGATAATCACAAAACCATAGCCGATCTTCAATATTAAGATCACTCTTCCGTGGCTTAGCTATTTCATGCCAAGCACTCAAGCCTTGGCGAACTCGAAATTGATGCACAAGTTGCCGATTGACTATCTTACCACGACGGATAAGTATCTCTTTCGCGACCTCAGAGCAGCTCTTCTTTCGGCGCCGTGATGCAGCAAGCACAATGTCTTTCGATTCTTGAGATAATTTCTCCGGTCTTCCTCCTCGAAATTCTGTTTCACAATCTTCAGGATTCTTATTCCAATTCCTTTTGACAAAGTCTTCTGATCTTTCTAATCTCTCAGCCACCCAGTGTCGAGTTATGAAAGTTGCACCAGCTTCCTTTGCTTCACGAAATGTGACAGCTCGAATGCGGTCAAGAACTGGCTTTTTCTCTGAATCGTTCAAAATAGATGATGCCATGGTTTCTGTGGGGAAAAAAATGGTAGGAATTAAAATCACAGGAATAGAATATAATGGTTTTTATTCAGATTTTAACGCTCTTTCAAGTGGTCTCACCGGTTTTTATCTATCTCTTCTAGTTTTTGCTCTACAGGGGGGTGCAATCATTTCCTGACACCCGTAGTATGTTTTTAACGGGGATTCATTTTATATATACAGTATATACACACATTTAACTGCAAAGACCACGCAGTATATTAATGTATAGAAACGACGTAAGTATAGAGGAGCGTTCTGCACACGAGGAAGAGAAATAACGAACAAATGAAAAATGAGGTGAACCGCCCGGGAATCGAACCCAGGATCTTCCGATTGCCGGTCAGATGCGCTATCCATTACACCACGGGCCTCGATCAGTCATAAGTCGAAATTCTCCTACATAGGGCAGAAACCAATGCCCTGAGAGGGCACCCTCGCAAATCGTGAATATGTACATTTAACTGCAATGACCACGCAGTATATTAATGTATAGAAACGACGTAAGTATAGAGGAGCGTTCTGCACACGAGGAAGAGAAATAACGAACAAATGAAAAATGAGGTGAACCGCCCGGGAATCGAACCCAGGATCTTCCGATTGCCGGTCAGATGCGCTATCCATTACACCACGGGCCTCGATCAGTCATAAGTCGAAATTCTCCTACATAGGGCATTGGTTTCTGCCCTATGTAGGAGAATTTCGACTTATGACTGATCGAGGCCCGTGGTGTAATGGATAGCGCATCTGACCGGCAATCGGAAGATCCTGGGTTCGATTCCCGGGCGGTTCACCTCATTTTTCATTTGTTCGTTATTTCTCTTCCTCGTGTGCAGAACGCTCCTCTATACTTACGTCGTTTCTATACATTAATATACTGCGTGGTCATTGCAGTTAAATGTACATATTCACGATTTGCGAGGGTGCCCTCTCAGGGCATTGGTTTCTGCCCTATGTAGGAGAATTTCGACTTATGACTGATCGAGGCCCGTGGTGTAATGGATAGCGCATCTGACCGGCAATCGGAAGATCCTGGGTCCGATTCCCGGGCGGTTCACCTCATTTTTCATTTGTTCGTTATTTCTCTTCCTCGTGTGCAGAACGCTCCTCTATACTTACGTCGTTTCTATACATTAATATAATGCGTGGTCATTGCAGTTAAATGTACATATTCACGATTTGCGAGGGTGCCCTCTCAGGGCATTGGTTTCTGCCCTATGTAGGAGAATTTCGACTTATGACTGATCGAGGCCCGTGGTGTAATGGATAGCGCATCTGACCGGCAATCGGAAGATCCTGGGTCCGATTCCCGGGCGGTTCACCTCATTTTTCATTTGTTCGTTATTTCTCTTCCTCGTGTGCAGAACGCTCCTCTATACTTACGTCGTTTCTATACATTAATATACTGCGTGGTCATTGCAGTTAAATGTACATATTCACGATTTGCGAGGGTGCCCTCTCAGGGCATTGGTTTCTGCCCTATGTAGGAGAATTTCGACTTATGACTGATCGAGGCCCGTGGTGTAATGGATAGCGCATCTGACCGGCAATCGGAAGATCCTGGGTTCGATTCCCGGGCGGTTCACCTCATTTTTCATTTGTCCGTTATTTCTCTTCCTCGTGTGCAGAACGCTCCTCTATACTTACATCATATATATATATATATATATATATATATGTATATATATATATATATATGTATATATAAAAGAGGGGCACTCAATATATTTTGCCCCACCCTTTTTTCTTAGCTAAATAGTAGGCCATGTGGCTGAACTGTTTTTTGGGCCGGAAGTTTGAACTTACTGCGCTTCATATAACCAGATTTTTCCAGTTTGAACCTCCCCTCCTTGTATAAAACCGCTTTTAAAAGCCCTTGTATACAACCGATGGTTAACGCAGTTTCGAAAATGGCGTCTGACTGTCATGTGCATCGTAAACAGAGAGCTGTTATCCAGTTCTTAACAGCAGAGAAGGAAACAGTTGGAAATATTCACAAACGTCTACAAAACGTTTACGGAGATGCTGTTGTTGATCGAAGCACAGTTGGACGCTGGTCTAAACGTGTGAGATCATCGGAGAGAGGGAGAGCCAGCCTCGATGATGAGCCACGCAGCGGTCGTCCGGCATCGGCTATGACATCTCACACTGTGCAATGTGCTAACAGCATCATTCGATCAAATCGTGGCGTCACGTACAAGGAGCTATCACTGGAGCTAGGAATTAGTGAAGGAAGTGTGAATACGATAATTCAGCAACTGGGATACTCAAAAGTGTGTTCACGGTTTGTTCCTCGCGAACTGACTGAAGATCACAAAGCCCAAAGAATCGAAATTGCTTCTGAGTCGTTGGTTCGATATGAGACAGAAGAGGTGACTTCCTTTCACGAATTGTGACTGGGGATGAGACTTAGGTACACCACTTTGAACCTGAAACAAAACGCCAATCCATGGAGTGACATCACGCAGACTCCCTACGCAAGAAAAAGTTCAAACTGGCTCCCTCTGCAGGAAACGTTGTGGCCACCATCTTCTGGGATATGAAAAGGGTGATTCTGGTGGACATTATGAAGAAAGGACAAACAATCAACTCAGAGGCATATATTGCTACCCTACAGAGACTCCAGAGACGTATAAAGCGAGAGAAACTGGAAGACGTCCTTCTTTTGCACGATAACGCAAGACCACACAACAGTTTGCAAACAAGAGAGGCCATCACAAAAATGCGCTTGACTGTGTTACCCCACCCTCCATACAGCCCGGATCTGGCACTTTCAGACCTCCATTTGTTTAGGCCAATGAAGGATGGTATTCGTGGAAGAAAGATTCAGAGTAACGATGAAGTTGTTGAGGAGGTTAAGAATTGTCTCCAGCGGAACCCAGCGGACTTTTACCAGCAAGGAATAAAGGCCTTTGTTTCGAGGTGGAGGAAAGCCGTAGAAAATGATGGAGACTATATGGAAAAATAAAAAATGCAAAAAAGGTATGTAACTACTGGTGTACAAAAATTCTGGAACTTACAAGGAAACTTGGAAAGAAAGAAAAAGGTGGGGCAAAATATATTGAGTGGCCCTCGCGTGTGTATATTATATGCAAACATTAAATGGTTCATAGGTGAATTAATGGTGTAAACAGTTTTAAAAATATGAGTAGTATAGCCGCAAAAGGGTAGAGTGCAGGAATGTTGCAAGTGATTACGTAATGTTGCAAAGGGGGTGGGGTGTTGCAAAGGGGGTGGGGGGTGCAAAAAAAGAAAAAAAAAAGAAAAAAACAGAAAAAAGAGTACTGGCCTTTGTTGCCGGTTGCAAGGGGCATGCAACTTGGAGGCGGAGTTCTCCCCCAAGCTATTCCCCCCAAAGGGCCAGAAAGGAGAGAAAAGAGGAGAGAAAGGAGGAGAGGTGTTCACCTGGCAGGAGCCAAGTGCATATTAAGACTTCAGCCGAGTAGGCGTTGTTTTATAGGCTCCTAATCAGCCAGTTGACTGAGCCAAGGGGGAGGGGTACACCTGAAGGAGAGAGAGACACCTGAAGGAGAGAGAGAGAGAGAGAGACACCTGAAGGAGAGAGAGAGAGAGAGACACCTCCAGGAGAGAGAGAGAGAGAGAGTAGTTGCCTTTGATTGCAAGGCATGCAACTTGGAGGCGGAGTTCTCCCCCAAGCTATTTTCGTTTACCTAACCTAAGAGGCCTCTAAGGGGTTTTCCCAAAGGGCCAGAAAGAGAAGGACCAGAGGTCCTTGCTCGGCTGGGAGCCGAGCTTGAATGACTCCGTCAGTCGTCTCTCGGTCTTTTATAAACCTCTATTCTGGCTGAGTTGCCAGATAGCACCATGTATTCAGTTGCCAGATAGCGCCATGTGTCCCAGATAGCAAAAACCATATATTAATCATCCATTTAAATAGTGTACCACAATATATGACGGTAGATGAATCCCATTAAATTCTGTTTATTAAATAAATAATTTTTAAACACAACTTTTATTATAAATATTCGAATACCAGTGGGAAAAACGAACGGAAAGAAAATTTATGAAACATACGATCATCATTCCCCCACCCATACGAAGAAACATATATTAATCAAAATACCACAATATATGATGGTAGATAATCCAATTAAATTCTGTTTATTAAATAAATAATTTTTACACACTTAATTTTCATTATAAATATTCCAATATCAGTGGAGAAAAACGAACGGAAATGAAAATTTATGAAACAATTCAAAACAGACAATCGTCATTCCCCAAACCCGTATATATATATATATATATATATATATATATATATATATATATTAGGGTGGATCGATTTTACATTTTTTTCGATTTCCATATTCTAATAGAGAAAAAAACTTGCGCATGCATGAGAAAATTGAGAAAATAGCCTCTGCAAAATCTTAGCTTAATAGGTAATCATCTTCTGCCCCCGGCAGAGCGATGAAAATCATATTTTAGTAGTCAAAAACGTATTTTTAAAACCTAGCCTAGAGTCATAAAATTTTGCGTGTGTGTTATTTCATGCCTAAGCAACGATATAAATGTTATGGGAAATATATAAATGCATTATTTAAGACAAAGAGCCGATCTGAAAATATGGATAATATACATATTTTCAGATCGGCTCTTTGTCTTAAATAATGCATTTATATATTTCCCATAGCATTTATATCGTTGCTTAGGCATGAAATAACACACACGCAAAATTTTATGACTCTAGGTTAGGGTTTAAAAATACGTTTTTGACTACTAAAATATGATTTTCATCGCTCTGCCGGGGGCAGAAGATGATTACCTATTAAGCTAAGATTTTGCAGAGGCTATTTTCTCATGCATGCGCAAGTTTTTGTCTCTATTAGAATATGGAAATCGAAAAAAATGTAAAATCGATCCACCCTAAATTATATATACTGTATATATATATATAATAAACGAATAAATAACTCGTGCACACACACACACACACACACACACACACACGCACACACGCACACGAGGAAAAGGCGACTCTGTGTCATTTCGAATCGTCCCCCTAGAGACCTTTTCGGCCGAGGGTTAATCCTTCGTCCAAAATATTCGAGCAAAAAGCACCGTTTACTTCAAATATTAATATTATCATTATTATTACTTCTACAATGAAAATATTTACGCGTAATTAACCAAAACACACGCTCGACTCCATCTGTGTTTTATATATATATATATATATATATATATATATATATATATACTCGTACATTCCCCAGCTGTGTTTGTATATGAACAACTCGTGCACACACACACACACACACACACTTATTCAATATAAGAAATTAAGCATTAAGCGTTGTTTTTCCTTTCACGAGGAAAGGAATTCCGAGAATCTGGTCAACTCGAAACACAACTGATTGCCTTTTAACCATAATTTTGCCTTTCTCCCAGACAGCTTGAACAAATTCTCTCTTCACTCCATTTCTTAGATATACCCACAATTATACATATATATATATATATATATATATATATATATATAGAGAGAGAGAGAGAGAGAGAGAGAGAGAGAGAGAGGGTTAACTATACCCACAATTATAATAAATAATATTTCTCGCCGAATTGGAAAGGTTTTCACCCCGCCTTAGACCCACAGTTTAACGTGGATTCAGAAATACATCTCGTCGATTGCTCACTATTTCATCGAGATAATTTAAGCTCAGGACCTGCATTGTCTACATCGACTCCATCTGTGTTTTTATATATATATATATATATATATATATAAGGGTTGACAAATGTACACGATTATTATGATTCTTTCTCGAAAACTATGGGCGATAGAAAATTCTGAAACCTGAATCAGCATCAAAAGTTCTATAAGAAACACCAAATAGTTTTCGTTGTACCCTGGTGTAATTTCTCGCCGAATTGGAAAGGTTTTCACCCCGCCTTAGACCCACAGTTTAACGTGGATTCAGAATTACATCTCGTCGATTGCTCACTATTTCATCGAGATAATTTAAGCTCAGGATCTGCATTGTCTACATCGACTCCATCTGTGTTTATATATATATATATATATATATATATATATATATATAAGGGTTGACAAATATACACGATTATTATGATTCTTTCTCGAAAACTATGGGCGATAGAAAATTCTGAAACCTGAATCAGCACCAAAAGTTCTATAAGAAACACCAAATAGTTTTCGTTGTACCCTAGTGTAATTTCTCGCCGAATTGGAAATAACTTGTAAGTAAAAATATAATATAAGGGACTACTATAGAAATGTAAGTGTCTATAATTTATTCACAAGAAACACAATTTTATATATGTTACTCGTCCGGCCCCGTTATAGCGGATTGGTACACGTCATAGCTCCACCCAGCTACACCGGCAGCCAATCACTACGAACATCTGGTCTTTTGGGGCGGAGCTTGGCGATTGTGCATATAAAAGGGGCTATTTTCAGTTGGGAGTAACAGTAGCTATTTTCGCGTCAGTGAATAATCATTCCCTCCACCATGGACCTGTACGTCTCCCCAGACTTGTATGAAGAAAGTGACGCTGCAGCATTAACGACAATTAGTCTTTTTAATGCGATTGACCGTGATGAATTATTCCCAACGCAAACCGTAGAAGATATTTGCAGTGACGCTCCTTACAATCCGACGCAAGGGACTACCATAGAAATGCAAGTGTCTATAATTCGATTTATATATATGGAGAGTTGTAGTATCTCGTCAAATAGATACTCGCCAAAAAATTTTTATGTCAATCAATGTTATTTGGTTTTACTTCTTATCCCCATTATGCTAAAATCGAATTTTTTTTATGGCAATCAATGTTATTCCTCTTAAATGAACCAAAGATATCTTCACATAATGGGGATCTGTCTGTATACTCTGTATATGTTTTAAAAGAATGAACATTATTCCTTTAAGGTCCGATGAGGATTTGACACGTGTTATACAATCTTTTGAAGAATCTCGGAATACGGAGGATATACTGAACAGTCAGCAATGTCACACATCCTCCACCATGGACCTGTACGTCTCCCCGGAATTGTATGAAGAAAGTGATACTGCAGCATTAACCGCAATTAGTCTTTTCAATGCGATTGACCGTGGCGAATTATTTCCAACGCAAACCGTTGAAGATATTTGCAGTGACGCTCCTTACAACCCGACGCAGGGGACTACCATAGAAATGTAAGATGTTTCCGCTCTGCTGTGGGGTTAAATGGGTATTTACGCTAGCAGATAAGTCAGGTGTAATGTCAAACGGATAAAGGTTAAATTGATCAATGAATTCTTCCTGCGTTACCCCATTACCAAGCTCATCACAATCACCTGCAATATGGGTCAGATTACTATAGGCTCTGGCACAAAGAGGTAACACAGCATCTGATGAATAGTCCGTACCCATTGTTCCACCCAAAGCAGTGCCATTAACGTATAGAGTTATATTTTTAAGTCCGAAATTCTCGAATTTAAAGGCACTCTTTTTATATTTTCCATTCACCGAAGCGTGGTCCTGCATGCCGATTAATATCCTTTTAGGAAGATTTCCCAGGGCAATGTTTTCTATCTGCTTCGATGCCAACCCTGCAGGAACCGTATATAGTTTGATCTGCACTCTGTTAATAGGATATTTCACTGTAGCGTTTAGTAAATTTTTCTCAATTTCTAGTTGTTTTGGTGAACTTAATTTCACTCGCCGTACGCGGAGGTATGTGTCCATAATGTGAACCACAACGGGCTTTGCACCCTCTTCTTGATCCGCATCCAGATTTAAGCAGATCTCAGGACTCGTGCGGGTGAGCTTTATTTTCATATCCACCCCGTTCACAAGCAACTTCTCCTGGAAAGTGAAATCTGTGTGCAACCGTCCAAAACACTCGTATATTTTCTTTTTAGAATTTTTAAATTTGTCCTTTATACTATTTTCATCTTTAGTTTGATAATATCCCTCCGCACTTAAAAAGGTAGCCTTCGCTTCTTTGGAAAAGTTGAGGACATTTTCCAGATAGGCTCGTAGATGATAGTACCCCGTGCCTGCCGATATGTTGGTCTGATTTAAATATACATCACACTGGTTGAATATGGAGTGCAGAAAGTGTGTTTCAGGGTATACAGCATATTTGTCATCGCAGACCGTTACATCAGAATGGGCTATACGTAGCTTAGCGTACATGTGCACACAGCTTGGATCAAAAAAGTAAGGACCTGAGCTGGGTATCACGAATTCTATAGGTGCACTCGGGGAACTAATTGTGTTTAAAGGGTTAATTGTAATAAAGTCACTGTGCTCAATAGAAACTTGTGTTGGAGGTAGCTCAAAAAGGGACAGCTCCGATTTACAGCATTGTGAACTACATGGGTGGATGAAGCGTGCCATGGCGAAATAGTGACTCCTCTCTCGACAAGTGGTAAACAAACTATGATTCATGAGATCAATGTCCTTAGCTTATATCAGTCAAAAAAGTGGTCAACCATAGGTTTCATTCGCTTACAGCACTTCTTTTTTGATAGCCTTTTACGTTCAATACCACGCGACCCCTTCTTCTTCCGGGCAGCCCGCTTCTTCTTCCCGCCACCACGCATTTTTCTCTTTGCATCTTTGATGATTTCGTCCCGTGTACGCTTTAAATGTTTTTTTAGGGCCTCTTTAGGTGTAGCCCCGGCCAATATGTCTTCTTCAGTGTTAATACCTGATTGCAGCGCTTTCCTTCCAAGGTATCTGGCACCCCTCTTCAGCAAAGGAACAGCCGTACGTAGTATGGATGAAAAAATGGACCCAAGTCCACTACCGCGCTGGTAACGCACCCCTCGATAGACGGTGAAAGGCTTTCTATCCATTATAACTCAGTGCGTCGAAAGCGTAGCTTCACTGTTAAGCTTCCGTTACCGAATGGGAAGTTTTCACCCTCAATCGTTCTTATATATATTGAGATATTGGTTATTAAATTAGTTGCGACATTCACATAATGGGGTCTGGCATATGTAATACTCAAACTCCTTCCTCTATGGCTGGGGATGTGAGCAATGCGCAACAGGCGTGCCTGGGTATCCCCAACAAACTGGTGCTCCACTATATTACTGTAAATATAGCACATGTCTGGGGACCTTTCAGCCAATTTCTCCATCTTCAATTGATACATTAATCTGAACAAGTCATGGTGTGCCTCGTGAAATGTGTCTCTTTGGAAGGCTGCGCTATATCGGCCATTGGCTAGAATTTGGAACTTTCTATGGTCTTTAATACGTCTGTTAGTCTTTGATTTTAGGAGTAGTGTATGTGCAGGGTTGTTTACGATTTCGTATACTAAATCATTCGTAAGGTTTGAGTTTCTTAAACTTACGTTTAAGCCTCTCACAACATCCTCGGCCGAACCATATTGACCCGGTCCTAGTCTTACTTCTGTACTGTAGTACCGTGCAATCTTAGTCCGAGCGATACGCATAGTTTCATCCATAGCTACCCCAGCTTTTTCACACTCGTCACTGTCTCTAAGAATCGTAAAAACGGTTTCTTTATGTTCAATATTTAAAAAGATGGTGTCCAGCTGAATTTCGCATATCCCCACCTCATACGAATCACGACCCAATTCAATGTGCTTGTGGAGTTCTGTTACAAAGTTGGCTAGTGTGTTGTTAGGGTGTACAGACAGGGACGAGGAGGACGGGAGTGTGACGTAGAAATGGTTAGGAGCCATGTTGCATACTATTTAAGCTTCATTATTGCATCAGCTTTTATATAGGTGTTGAAGCTTTCTGGATACCCTAGCCATTTCACCAGGTACATTTTTCTCTTTCCTGAACCTTTGCTTCCTAAAATTTTCTCAATTTTAAACACATTTTTTCCTAAATTAAACGCAAATTTCTGCAATTCCTCGCGGTAAAGCCCTCCTGAGATTTCTTCTCCATTCAAATCTTCAATGTTATACATCATTGTCTCACCTTTAGGTCTCAAAGCCCTAACTTTAAAAATCTCGCGTGTCCATCCTTGCTCAAAACCCTTTGCGAATTTGTTCCCCGAACGCGACAGCCTTACATAATCATTGATTTTGAGGCGCGCAGAGTGTGGTGGTGGTGATCCATCTCTCCTCGGTAGCGTACCTCTTTCTAAAACTTCGTTAGGTGTTGTCCCAATCGTGCGATGGTGTGAGCGGTTGTAGGATGACGCCAATGATTCCAGAATGTCTAGAAATCTGTATGTGTTTTTTTGTGTAAAATAACGGTGCATGCGTTCCTTTATGGTGCGCTGAACTCTTTCAGCTAAAGAAGCCTTATGTATAGAATTGGTTGTGTAATAGCTGATATTAAACTCTGTCAACATGTTCTGAAAAGCACGGCCTATAAATTCCTTCCCCATATCCGTACAAAAATAGCCAGGAACCCTGTTTTCTTTTAACATTAGCGTTTTGGTGGCTTTAGCAACTGTTTCAGGTGATTTATTTTTCAGAGGAACTAGCCACAGATATCTAGAGAATACGTCTATTATGAATAGAATGTAGCGGTAACCATCGTTATACACAGAATATCTTTGCATGTCTGTTAAATCTGCTTGCCAAATAGAATCAATCGAGGAAGCCGTTGTCTTGGCTGTTTTAAACCTTTTTCTCACAGGCTTATGAAGCGTATAAGCGTCCTGCTCCCTCAACAATCTTTCAACATCTTTTTTTCCTACTCCGTAAATACTTCTGTACAGTCTATCTACGCCGCCGTAAGAGGATGGGGTAGAAATGTCATAATAGCGTTTAGTTAATACGTTAGCCATTTGCGTATTTTAGATGCACGTGGGTAGGGTTGGTTTAACCTCTTCTTGCTCCTCTTCAAAGGTGTTACCGCCGGGGGTGACGGCGCCTTCAATTGTGTCACAGGCGTTGCATGTACCAAGTCTTTTAACCTGTTCAGATTTCCTATCAACGTTTTAGGGACATTTATTTGTTGTATTCTTGCTTTAATATGCTTCCATCCTGATGGTGATGGCCTATCCCACTTTCTCACCAGATCATGGACAATGTCTACGATATTCGATCCCTGTACCTTTGATCCTTCCACAATGATCTCCCCTGTATCGGTCCATTGTATGGCGGGATCCTCATTCAATAGATTATAAAGACTTAAGCCTTTACTCCTCAATGTAAGTGGGAGGGTATTTTTTAATACATGTTCGATATGTTGTGTGGCTAATCTTTTTGGTTGGTCAGCTGTATCGTCTGGCTCAGATCCTATGTCGCCATGTCCATCGTCCCCCGTGCTGTGCCTAATAACCACAGGAATCTCTGTAGGGCTCTTATAATTTTCGTACTCGTGAAGAAATTTCTGCAGAGCTTCTTGGTATAAGATTCTTTTCTCATCAGGTGTTTTTTCACTGTTTAATAGGGCTGACAATTCGCTTTCCATTCTTTTAAGTCTGCTTTTACGGAGATCTAGATACGTGTCTGGATTCCTTTGCAGTGAAGCGTACACCTCGTGGGGAATCACTACCACTTTCTTCATTATATTAATCTAGTCAGTAAAGGACACAAAACTGAAAATAAGATGGGGAGAAATGACCCTCCTGTTTGTACAATAATTCGTTTTTTCTTCGCTACAGTTTGACTTTTACGAGCGAGTGCACGTATTATGTTCTTCTAGCGGCGTAGGCGAGCCTTCTGATGGGTTTTCATTGATACATTGCAATTTATAACGTTAAGACAGATTTCACAGATGCATTTTAAAAAGTCGGCGTCGATATTTTTAATAAACATCTGCTGCATTTCCCGGGGCAGTCGATGATAGATTTTTATTAATTCACGGTATTTCTTTAGTCTCTTTGTCATTCTGGAATATACACCGTTTCAGGCTCGTTTGGAAATATATTCGTTCGCAGAAGCACTCTAAACGTGTTTCGCGGATGAAGGTCGCAAAGCAAATATCCGTAACGCGTGCTTGTAGCTTCTTTATAAACTTCCAAAAACTCCTTACGCTGATTCGGGAACATTTGATTGGCTAATACCCCAATTTGTGATACATCTCTACGTTGCGCGAATAAGACTAGATATTGCGTATTTAACGACACATCGCGCATGTATCTATTTTTGAAAAATAGATTCTGGTTGATGAAGAACACGCTTATGTTAAGATGGTGGGAGAATACTGTAAATGTCTCGGCAAACGTTTTATCCATCTCCAACATGAGATCGTCAATTACAATGATTGTATGTTCATTTCCCTTTAACGAATTAACGTCATATACGCCTTTGTGGAACAAAATATCATCTTGGTACTCGTTGAACACTGATTGATACGTCGAATAGCACCATATAACTTAATGCACAAATTTCGAGAACATCTCTCCCTTTTCTTTAATGATTTTAAGCATAAACACAGTTTTACCACATCCTGTAGGTCCAGATATAATACATGTGGATGGACTCGTGAATCTGAATTTTTCTACAGAGTCCATTTCTAACACGTCACACTCCTAAGTGGGTCATTTACAAAATATTACAAATTTTGAGTGCTGTTCCTTATACAGGGTGGGGCACGGGAATCAAGTGTTTTTTGAATAGCTAGTAATCGGCCATTAGGAATGGGAGGGGCGTGCGGTAGGTAGCATTCCATTCCTGGGTTCATAGCATTTAACTTTAACTAACACTCACCTTTATCTTTCAGGTGCCATCATGGAGCAGTGGACGTTAGAACACCGCATGTTCGCGTATGATCATTTTGTTTGGAGTGGCGAGTCAGTGACAGCAGTTCAGCGTGCGTTTCGCCGCAGATTCAACATTCATCGAAATGACTCTGTTCCCGCTCGTGACACAATCTTACGTTGGGTTAACAATCTTCGAACAGGAGGCTGAATAATGAAAACAAAACCGAAGGGGCCGCAACGCACTGTGCGTACTCCAGAGAACGTTGAAAGGGTCAGACAAGCGATGTTGCAAAGCCCAGGCCGCTCTGCTCGGAGACATTCAGCTGCACTCGGAATCAGCAATCGTACTGTTTGACGGATTTTGCATGAAGAATTACATTTTCACCCATACAAGTTAGCGATGGTGCAGGAATTGAATGTAAACGATTGCCCCCAACGACTGAATTTTGCACAGGAAATGCTTGCACTTTATGAGCAGAATGAAAACATGATGGTGGTAATGAGTGATGAAGCCCATTTCCACCTTAATGGGGCCGTCAACAATCAAAACTGTCGGTATTGGGCTGCTGAAAATCCGCGACAACTCCATGAAAAACCGCTGCATAGCCCTAAGGTTACAGTTTGGTGCGCGGTGGGAAAGTTTGGCGTCATCGGTCCCTATTTCTTCGAACAAAATGGGGTTACCGTTACCATAACATCTGGGCGTTACATTGAGATGGTGAACACCTTTTTCATCCCTGAGTTACGAAGAAGGCGTATTGCTCGTCGACATTTGTGGTTTCAGCAAGATGGGGCCACGCCACACACCGCCAGAGCGTCAATGGCTGTTCTTCGCCCCCTGTTTCCCAACCATCTCATTTCGAGATTTGGTGACATTGCATGGCCCCCTCGGTCCCCTGACTTGTCCACATGTGACTTCTTTCTATGGGGGTACCTCAAGTCACGTGTCTACGAGGACAAGCCCCGTACATTAGATGCATTGAAGGAAGCGATCCGTCAACAAATCATCCAAATCAACAGAGACCTGCTGGGAAGAGTGGAGGCCAATTTTCGTAAACGCCTTCAACAATGCGTCGACGGCCAAGGACATCATATGCCAGATATAATTTTCGGTACATGATTATTATGACATGAAATGCTATGTTCTTACGAATGTTGTTCTACCAATATATTTTCTTTACAAAAATAAATATCATTTTCCTGATTATTCCAAAAACACTTGGTTCCCGTGCCCCACCCTATATTTTGCTTTCTTCTCCCACAGAACCGTGAATGACGATGAGGTAGAGCATCCCATCATTGACATTACGGATGACCTCGACGACAGTGTAGTTGTGATCTCCTCCCCTGCCAACGAACCCTCACCAGCGATACCAGTAGCACGTCCAAAGCGGAGGTGTGAGAACCCCACGTCAGGTATAAAGCGCCCGAAATACGCGCCTGTTGCAGCGGTAATAGATCCCCAACCCTCAACCTCATACGCAACAAGCCCCCCAGCAGCATCTCCCGCTAATATACCCCCTTATTCATCCACCGCCCCCCGTTCTGTTAAGTCTACAATAATAGAGCCCCAACCATCAACCTCCTACGCAACAGCCCCCCCCCCCAGCAGCACCTTCCGCTAATATATCCCCTAATTCATCCGCCGCCCCCCGTTCTGTTGAGGATGCTATAACGCTCGAATTGGTGCGCTCCGCAGCCCCCACCCCAGCCTTGACTAGAAATCGGTATAGAGTCAGGGTCGACCCTAGAGCCATGTATAGCAATGGAATTGAGCGCGGGCTACGCCGGGTTGTACAGCATATTGTAGAGTTTGCTCTTCAGAACCGCGACGAGCGTGAAGTCAGGACGAGTCTGTCCTTTGGATTCGGGTCAGATGACGGTGATGTAGACGATTATTGGGTGATAGTGCCATTTAGACGTTTGGCGGCTGAAGATGTAGAATATATATTAGGACGTATAATGCAAGCCGCCCAAAGTAGTATAGCCTTCAATATGGACAACTTCACGGTAAATATTGACCGTGTATTCCGTGTTGCGGGTCATAGTGCCATCACTCTTAACCTCAATTCTCAAGCTATTTATAGACGGCATATAAACGTCGATCGTGGTTGCGGCTTTATAGCAGTAGTCTTGGCTAACATGTTTACTGTACAAAATACACGGGCTCAAAAAATTTGGCTGCCTACGGTCGTGGAACGTGCCCGTAAACTAGCTGTAGACTGTGAACTTGAATTTGACTGTAATATGGGGCCTGAAGAGCTGAGAAGGGTAGAACAGGAAATGAATGTCCGCATAGTTGTATTTGGGTTGGTTGAACGTCGTAGGACTGTGTATGTTTTTAAAAGCTGTGTGAGAGATCGTACAAGACCCCTACTTATTTTAGGATTGTCAGGGACAACGTATCTCCCCATCCGTAATATAAGGTGGCTTTACGCGAGTTATGACAAAAGTCGTAAATATGGGAGACATCATGATTTGTGTAAAGGATGCCTTGAGTTTGCGGACGATATTGTGCGACATTGTAAAGAATGTCACATGATATGTGAGCAGTGTAAAAGCACCAAATGTGAAAGCCGTGTAGTTGACGCTGAGAAGAGAGACTGTGATGTGTGTAGACGCACATTTTTCAATAATAGCTGTTTTGATTTCCATAAATCAATTGGCACGTGCAGGAAAATGAGAATCTGTGAATGTGGTATGTTTCACACAATGGATAATTGGGGAAAATTTAAGCACAAGTGTGACGTAATTCACTGTCCTACATGCCAGGAGGAATATAAGGCGGATGGAGTAAAGCATGTATGTTATATGAAAGATGCTAAGCCTAAAAATAACCCTTGTATAACTGTGTACTACGATATAGAAACATATACGAACGCTGAAACCAAAGAGGTAATTCCACATTTACTTGTGAGCCAGACCATCTGTGATGAGTGTATGGGTATCGAATGTGACGAATGCCCCAAATGTGGTAAACGGACAAGCGTTTTTAGAACGAATGTCCCCGATAGTCCTGTGAAACTATTTGTGTCCTATATTGTCAAGTTAGCCGAAAAGTTCAAAAAAATGACTGTGTATATTCTCGCCCATAACGGGGCAAAGTTTGACACGCAGTTCCTTTATAAGGAGTTGCTTGAACACGAATCCTCTGAGATATTTACAGGTGATCCATTGAAAAGAGGCAACAAATTAATACAGATGCAGATAAGAGGCAATGTACAATTTAAAGATACTTTATTATTCACACCTTGTAAATTAGCAAAGCTACCCAAGGTGATGGGAGTAGTAGCTGAAGTTTCCAAAGGATACTTCCCTTACACTTTCCTCACCAGCGAGACTTTAAACTACGTAGGCCCACCACCCCCCAAACATTATTTTGACTGTATGGATGAACGTGAAGACTTTGATCGATACTACGACAGTTTTAATGAAAGTAACCCTTATAATATAGCTGATGAATGTGAGCGTTATTGCGTGAACGATGTGCGCGTGCTTAGAGTATGTTTCCAGGCCTTTAGAAGGATGTACATAGCCCGTTTCAAATGCGATCCACTGCAAGTCGCAACCACCATCGCATCATTATGTTTTATGGTGTTCAAGAATAACTTCATGCCTAAAGACACCTTAGCCATTATTCACCGAAACAACCCCCGCAGTTACGGACACAAGGCTATTTACTGGCTCATACACCTACAGCAACAGACAGGTGTATATATAAAGCACGCCCGCAACACGGGTGAAGTACCCATTAAGATTAATGGACGTATTTTTTGGGTTGATGGGTTAAGTGAAAACCGTGTCACTGGTGTGAAAACTGTGTACTCCTTTAACGGTTGCTGGTGGCATGGATGCCCCCGTCCTGAGTGCGGAATCGCCGGAGATATCCACGGTAGGTCTCCTGCCGACTGTCTTGCATCGACCCGCACCCGCGATCAACTTATAGGATCACAGTTCACTCACAAAGTCTTGTGGGAGCATGAATATGATGCACGGATGGAGACAACGAGGTGTACGCGTGAGGAAATAAACACGATCAGCGTTCAATGGTGCTGGATCCTCTCAAATGTGGTGATAGCCTGTTTGGAGGACGTACAAATCCTTTCAGACTATACTTTCCACCTACGGAGGGCGTGAAGCTCCATTACTACGATTTCTGTTCTTTATACCCATACGTGATGAAGAGCAATCCGTACCCCGTGGGCGCTCCTGAGAAACTGGTGGGACCTAGCCTACCCTCCATCAATGAATTTTCAAAAAATTTGAATGATCGTTACTTTGGGCTCTCTTTCGTAGACGTACTCCCCCCACGCAATTTATGGATGCCGATCTTACCTGTCGTTATCGACGACAAGCTCATGTTTCCCCTGTGCGTGAAGTGCGCGGAAGAGGATAACGGCGAATGTAACCATATACCCCACCAGCGTAAGATCAGAGGCGTATATACAAGTCCTGAGCTGGCCCTAGCCGTACGCCATGGTTATAGAATACTGAAGATACATGAGGTGTGGAGGTTTCAGAAGCTACCCAACCTTTTCACACCATATATAAACGCCTTTTTGAAGGATAAGGTTGAGGCATCAGGGTATCCGCGAGGAGTTGATACCGAAGATGAAAAGTCTGCCTATATTCAACGTTACCGCGACCGCGAAGGTATACAACTTGATCGTGTCCAAATTGTAAAGAATCCTGGCAAGCGCTTTAGTGCAAAGTTGTGTCTAAACAGTCTATGGGGAAAATTTGCGCAGAATACCGGCAGAGGGAGCATTCATTTGGCACAAAGTTATAGCGATGTCTGGGATTATGCCAATGCTCCCGATAAAGAGGTCATGGAGATCGTGAATGTAGGTAATACTTACATAATAAAGTACAACAACACTGAATTTGCCACAGATACCTCAAGGGTTACAAACATACCTGTGGCCAGCTTCACAACAGCCTACGCCCGTATAAAACTTTGGGGTCTATTGCATTCTCTTGGGCGGAGAGTATTGTATGCCGATACAGATAGCGTGATATTCACAGAGAGGGAGGGTGAATACATGCCCGCTATTGGGGAGTTCCTCGGCGAGCTCACTGATGAGATCAAGGACGAGTATGGGGACAACGCTTACGCCGACTCTTTTGTCTCAACAGGACCTAAGACTTATGGGGTACGGGTCAGGGTGGGGGAGGAAATGAAATATATCGTGAAGGCAAAGGGTATTACGCTCAACCATGCGAATCGGCGGGTTGTTAACTTTGAATCGTTGAAGGATCTAGTATGTTTGGACGATGATGAGGGCGAACAACCTCCCCAACTAATTGTAGGCACCCACAATTTTCGGGCGCAGAAGCTGGGGGGCGTGAAGGAACTTAGGGGTACGAAGGTGTGCCGTAACACCTATAGGAAACGTTACCAGTTACCTGGTACCTATGATACCGTACCCTTTGGATACCAAAACGATGATGCTTCTATTGTTAACTCACACGTATTTGTCTTGTATATAATCGTATCTATTGATTTATTACACGTATTTGTAAATATATATATAACTTGAATATCTCGTTTATTAAATCGTATTTGTAAAGTATCTATTGATTTATTACACGTATTTGTAAATATATATATATATAACTTGAATATCTCGTTTATTAAATCGTATTTGTAAATATATATAACTTGAATATCTCGTTTATTAAATAAATCATGTTTCAATTAGCGTTTCACTTTCTCCTTTGTGTGTGTGTGTGTGTGTGTGTGTGCGCGCGCGCAGGTGAAAGTTCTAAGCTCCGCCCACTGTAAGACCGTGAGTCATGCTACTATCTGGGAGTCCCTGCGTGGTCAGTCGACTGCAGTAAGCCCGAGAGATCAGACGTGTATTCAGATCAGACGTGTATTCAAATGGCTACCTTTAATATTGCTTGTACAACGTTTATGAAATGGTATTCAGCAAAGTGTCAGGATGTGGTGGATACCGAAAAACTTCCTATTCCTCCCTCCTATACCTCTTTTAAAAACACATTGGATTGTGCGAAGTTCCAAGATGTACAAATACTCTACGGATGTTCTGGTGAGACCGTTGAAGGCTTTCGTTGCACAGACGATGTGCTGAAGTATACTGCAGAGCTAAACTTTATAAAGTCTCACATACACCGTGAAGTAAAAGAAACAACGCGTGCAGAAGAGAAGCAGCAGGTATGGATAATGAGTCTTGCGGATGGGTGGTGTGACAAGCGGTATTACGTCATGCTACACCATGTCGATTACTCATACCCTACGACTGAAAATGTGAATCTCGTGATCATGGACAATCTTAAGTATTTTTATCACTATATTAACGTATATCATGATGAGGTTCGTAGTGAGGTTGTGGCTAGTGCCCTGCGTGAGTTTTTAACAGACTTTAGAGACGAGTATCGTTTGATGGGCAGAAAGGAAAAATATGAGCATATGTTCCTCTCAAATAGTGCGCCGGAGTGTGAAGATGTTTAGTAAAACATAAAATGTTCCTAGTTCTTATCCTGAGGTAAAATGTCTGGTGCGTAGGCTGGTAGTGATGAAATTAATTCTTGTACCGAAATATGTACAACAATTCGGTACGACTCGCGGATCATACGAACAAGCCCATTCACGTATCATCGAGTCAGCCGCCCGTCGAACCGTTCCTGCCTACCTGCGTGCCTCACACGGCTCATAGTTATCTCAGAGCTTGAACCGAGTGGACGTGCGCTCCTCGAATACGATGGAACTTCCTTTGAGCAGCATTCTCAACGCCTCGTACGATGTGTCCGTGACGAAATCGTTGCGCGTGTTCAGGCGTAATTCCGGTACCATTAGCTATGTACTGGAAACGGAATGTAGACAAACAAACAAACGGGTTTATTTAAGTGTCGAGGAGATGAATAGAATCTTCGTGATAGTTGAGAAGTGGAGTGAAGATCGTTATAAAATACCTGCTAACGTAGGTACAAGAAGAGAGCAGATTAGTGACGCACCCTCATACGCCGTTGTATGTACGTTGTGTATAAATAACGATCGGCCGTGCATTGATATACGGCTGATGTGGAAGAATGCTTCTGATAATAACGCTCTTGTTCCTACGCGAAACCGTTTCATCCTCGACAGAATGTTTGAAATCGTCGGATTCCGCAAGCTGAAACCTATATTAGACGCGCGTGTTACGGACATGCTTTATTTTGATACAGTACTTGAATACGCCTACACCGCTCTGCTCGATGGGTTTACCGAGTGTAGGGCTGGTGAGAATGGTCTAGTGCTGGACGTTTATTTAAAAAGTTTAGACTCTTTGAAATACCATGAACTTTGGTACAAAGCAATTGATCGGTACAAGGCTGAGCTCACCTACACCGTTCACCCTGAAGAACTATTTCTTTATATAACGCGCAGTTGTCGTAACGATTTAGAAGATTATTTCAATTGCCGCTATGTTGAGTGAGTTCACGATTGAAAAGCTCGAGTCGGTAGAAATAAACCCTCGATTGGAAAAGCGTGCTTATAAACTTGTGTTTAATAATGTAGCTAACGATGAACTCTTTGTGCGTGCTTTTGATTGTATTCTAGACGTATTTAAAGATGACTTACCAACCGGTTGTAAAGTGGGAACAAAAATAGTACTGAACGATATGAAAGCCCTTCATATCGAATACAGGTTTCCCTATACTTTAAGCGGTGAAATATTATTAAGCCGCATATACTGCGTAATGCAGAGCAATAATGATGTAATTGTAAACTCGATTAAGACCGAGTTTAGTATTTTGAAAAAAAAGTGAAATGTATTTATATATTTTGCGTGATATTTCTCCTGTACTGTTATGATTATATGCATATTTCTATTATTATTGAAATGTATATTTATTTCTATTTGAAATGTATATTTATTTTATATATATCACCATAATTGTGTGTATATACTTCCTGTACTGTTATGATTATATGCATATTCTTCAATTTAAATGTATATTTATTTTCTATATATTTATAATAAACAGAATGATGCAATGTTGTTTTACTTAATTATATCATGTTACGCCTTCTAAACCTACTACCGGTATTCTAAACCAACTTTTAAGAAATATAATAATGTATACAATGGTATCGCTAAAAAGTGGTATCTGGCAACTCAAGCCATTTACGCCTTCTAAGCCAACTGGCTGATTAGGAGTCTATAATAATGTATACAATGGTATTGCTAAAAAGTGGTATCTGGCAACTCAGTCATCGATTAGAATTAAATGAATACATGGCGCTATCTGGCAACTCAAGCCATTTACGCCTTCTAAGCCAACTGGCTGATTAGGAGTCTATAATAATGTATACAATGGTATCGCTAAAAAGTGGTATCTGGCAACTCAGTCTTCGATTAGAATTAAATGAATACATGACGCTATCTGGCAACTCAAGCCATTTACGCCTTCTAAGCCAACTGGCTGATTAGGAGTCTATAATAATGTATACAATGGTATCGCTAAAAAGTGGTATCTGGCAACTCAGTCATCGATTAGAATTAAATGAATACATGGCGCTATCTGGCAACTCAAGCCATTTACGCCTTCTAAGCCAACTGTCTGATTAGGAGTCTATAATAATGTATACAATGGTATCGCTAAAAAGTGGTATCTGGCAACTCAGTCTTCGATTAGAATTAAATGAATACATGACGCTATCTGGCAACTCAAGCCATTTACGCCTTCTAAGCCAACTGGCTGATTAGGAGCCTATAAAACAACGCCTACTCGGCTGAAGTCTTAATATGCACTTGGCTCCTGCCAGGTGAACACCTCTCCTCCTTTCTCTCTGGCCCTTTGGGGGGAATAGCTTGGGGGAGAACTCCGCCTCCAAGTTGCATGCCCCTTGCAACCGGCAACAAAGGCCAGTACTCTTTTTTTCTTTTTTTTTAATTTTTTTTAATCACTTGCATCATTCTTGCACTCTACCCTTTTGCGGCTATACTACTAATATGAACTATAGATGAAGTGAAAACCTAATGATGATGCAGTCCTAGATTAGTTTAAGCGATATATTTATAGTCTTGAGGTGTGCTTCGGTCAGGCCAACTAATCTTTTACGCGTGTTGTCGTTCATTGTTCTTTATGTTTTTCCTCATTTATTGTGTATTTCTCTGCGATACACGATTTATATATTTGTCGTGGATAAAACATGGTGGTAGGACGTTTCAGTAAATTTATAAATAAGCCGTTGCGGAACTCGATACCATATTTTAAGCTTATGGTACGGATATTAATATATTATATATATATATATATATATATAGATATATAATATCAGTCTAATGTGTGAAAATGTTGCTTCCCCTGCAGCTAAAACTAACGGGGCCGCGAACACGACGGAACGCACCGGAACGCTACGTAAAAAGTACGCGAATATTTGTTTGTTTTTGTCTGTTTTTGTTTGTTTTTGTCTCATGAAGGATCATGAAGGAAAGCGAGGATTTTTTCTCAAGAAAGACCATGAAGGAAGGCGAGGTTGAATCCTTTTTAATTTTTTTTTCATGAAAGACCATGAAGGAACCCGAGGATGATTTTTTTTGTCTCATGAAGGAAGGCGAGAATGAACCTGTTTAATTTTTAAAATTAAAAAAAAAATTTAATTTAATTTTTTTCTCTTGAAAAACCATGAAAGACACCTTATAAAGGAGGGACCGTCATGAAGGACGGTGGGGGGGAAATTTTCAAATTGATCCATGTCTGTCTCCCCAAACGCGGCTATACTACTAAAGCTTACTATTTTATTCCCTAAGTTAAGTTAAAAAAACATGAAACCGCTACCAACTTCGTCAACACCGCTATCTCGGAACATATTCTAAGTGTCATCATATTTAATATATAAAAACGTGTCATAAGCAGTAAGCTTTTCAGCTGATTTGGGGGATCTTTTCCCTTTGACTGCCGCCATTGAAACATAAGAGGTGAGTGCCCCCAGCCTTCTTTACTTAGCCTTATAACTCTAACTAACGAAAATATCACGACCTAACCTAACCAATCGTTAGGTCAACTGTATGACCTTGACGATTGGTTCGGTTAGGTCGTGATATTTTTGTTAGTTAGCCTTATAAAGCTAACTAAAGAAGGCTATGTTTCAATGGCGGCAGTCAAACGGAAAGGATCCGATTTGGGGTCAGATATTGTTAGAAAAAGTCGTCCGCTTCCGGGGCTTTGCCCCGGATCCTGCTGGTGGAGCTAGCACTCACCCCAGATCCCCTACCTAAAGGTTTAGGACTCTCTACGTTCGCCTTAAATCTTGCCGCGCCACCCCGAAAAAAAACCTGGATCCGCCCTTGATATATATATATATATATATATATATATATATATATATATATATATATATATATATATATATATCGCATTTGTTGTATATGAAAACTAAAGGTTTAAAGCAGTGGTTTCCAACCTCGGGTCGCGACCAAAATCAGTTCGAGGGCCCTCAAGTAAAGTCGCGAAGGGTCACTATATTCACTATTTCTTAATTAATTGAAGTTATGTTTATATACATATTTAAATTTTATTTTAACCCTGAGGGTCGGGAGGTCCTCTTGGTGGCCAATTTAGAGTCGCAGCCAAAAAAGGTTGGGAACCACTGGTTTAAAGTAACATAGTCGTAAGTTAATATTATTAGGCTACAAAAGTATATATGCGAGACCGTTATTTGGGTTAAGAGGCGACTTTGTGTAATGAAATTCGACCTGCGAGGAAACCTAATTCATTCGATGCGTCTTCAAAATCTTAATATATGAGTGAAAAGAGTTAGTAAATATGTATCTAGAGAGTTTGGAATGATAAGAAAAATCGGCGAATTGAAGGTGCGTCACACACACTTCGGGATACTGTCTCAAAGACCGCAATTATTTCCTGTTCTTCTTGAAAGAAATATGTACGAGTATAGTGATTTATTTGAGTAATGCAACTCGTCAACCTCCGCTTACATACAAATCGATAGACAAACCTTATATTGAAAACTAAAATGAGATAAAGACATTAATGGTGATGTTGAAGGTGTGTGTGTGTGTGTGTGTGTGTGTGTTTAAGGGGTTGTTTAACCCTTTCATACCCAAATTAAGTCGAAAAGTAGGCGGAATCAGTTGATGCAAAAATCCTCCTTATAACTTTATAAATAAGGTCTAAAATTGCTTCCAAAGTTAACGATGAAAATTTCACACACTGGGCATTAAAGGGTTAACTTCCTTCGCAACATCTAAGGTCATAAGACGAAGGGGACTGACTGCTTTACGGGGGATCCGAACCACCGGTCGCTAAATAAAGTGGACGCAGAGGACGGTCCATCAGCCAACTACTGTCCATCCGAATGTCCCTTAACTTCGTTTATTGTCGGGAACCGATGTTACGACACTAGCAGCGCATAACCCTTCAATGAATATACATCGATTAATTGACCTCCCGAGAGCATCACAAACAGAATCTCTTCGTAGTTTACAGTAATATACCTTTCAATCTTTCAAATGTTCCATGCGATGATTCCTCATTTCACGAAGGTCAAGCTTGTCGCCCTTCCTCTCGAGTTGATCTGGTGAAGTAGTGAGTTGGCTTCGTTTACTCTCCGCCTCACATAGCCAGGTACGCCCGGCTCGTCGGGGATTGTTCTGAGTCAGGCGTCTAATCTTCTTTTGAAGATGTCCACCGCAACACCACTCGTGTTCCTTTGTTCTTTGGGCAGATGATTAAACAGTCTTGGTTCTCTCACAACAAAACTATTTTCTTTCAGGGTTAAGGATGTTCCCTGTCTAGCCTATAACCTTCCACTGTTGTTTGGAGGGTTGTATGGTTTAGAGTAAGGTTAGGCGCTAGTTTCTCCATTATTTTCCAAGTGTAAATAATGGTGTGTGTCTCTCTTCTCCTTTCCAGTGAATATAGGTTTAATTCGCGTAACCTTTCCAAGTAATTTAGTTCTTTGTACCCATTGATCTTGGCTGTGAAGCTTCTCTGAATCCCTTCTAGCTGTCTAATATCTTCTTTTTTATATGGGCATGTTAGGACCGATATCCCTTCGTTTAAAGGTTCTCAGTATCTGCCCAGTTATTCTCTTTGCTCTGTTTACTGCTATCTTGTTTTGTGTTTCAAATTTCGAATCATCAGTCATTACAACTCCTACATCTTTTGCTTCAGAATTTCTCTGAATTTCCTGTCCATTTGGGGTATAGTATTCCATGGATTGTAGGTCCTCCCTTTTTCTGTACCTTAACAGTTGAAATTTCTCAGTGTTTAACTTCATATTGTTGACTTCCGTCCACTTATAGCTTCGGTTCATGTCTGTTTCTAGAGGTCCTATATTCTCTGGGTTTCTTATTTTTCTACTGATCTTTGTGCCATCGGCAAAGGATGTTACTGTGCTGTCTCTGGTAACGTCTTCATCTACAGTATATCAGTTACGATGATTATAAAGAGTAGTGGAGCTAATACTGTTCCTTGTGGTACCGAGCTGAGGACCTCTGATTCTGATGAAGATATTCCTTGAACTGTAACGATTTGCCGCCGCTCATTAAGGAAATTATAGATCCATTTCCCTACTTTTCCTGTTATTCCCATATATTTCAGTTTATGTATTGTGATTCCATGGTCACACTTGTCGAACGCTTTGGCAGTCTTTGTATATTACATCATATTCTTCATTACTTTCCAGTGCATCAATATGTTGTTGTAGTGTTCCATTAGTTGTGATAGGCATGATCTGCCTGACCGAAATCCATGTTAGTTATCATTTAATTTTTTCTGAGTTTCCAAAAAGGCATAGATTTTCTCTCTACCTATTCTTTCAAGTATTTTAGTGAGACGAGATGTAAGCGACACTGGCCTATAGTTTTTGGCCTCGGAACGATCTTCTTTATATACAGTATTAGGACTATGTTCGCGCTCTTCAGGGTGCCCGGTATTTCACCTGTGTCTAGTGATCGTCTCCATATCCAATATAGGGGCTCAGCGATTTCATTCTTACAGTTTTTGATCAGTGTGCATTCCATTTGTCCAGTCCTGCCGCTGAGTGTCTTCAGCTACCAGGTAGGCTAGTTAGCCTGTCAGTGGAGCCAGCCTCCTTCGCTACTCCGCCCTGCCAGCAGCACTCCCGTTTCTTCGAGCTCTTGCATGCTCGGCAAGTCGTATCTTTGCAAGCTCTCCTCCATTTCGTCCCTCCATCTCCTTCTCGGTCTCACCCGCGGTCTTCTGCCATTCCCCGGTCTCCACTCCCAGCACCTCCTCGCAGTTCTCCCCTCCTCCATTCTCTCCAAGTGGCCCAGCCATCTCAATTTGGCAGCGTCGATTTTTCTCAAAATCGGCGTTACTCCCACATTGGCTCTTATTTCTTCATTTCTTATCCTATCTCTTCGCGTCTTTCTCAGAATAGTCCTCAGCGGTCTCATTTCTGCAGCCTGAATTCTACTTCGATCCGCCATGCGCATTTTCCAGTGTTCCGACTCATAAATCAGTATTGGTGTTAAAACTGTTTCGAAGATTATTTTCTTAGTCCTAAGGGGCATATATATGTTCATCTCTCAGTAGCGGGTATAACCTTCCGACATTTTTACTAAACTTTGCAATTCTTTCAGTTATTTCTTGCATATTACCACTTTCTTTAGTAAACATACTCCCTAAATATTTAAATTTTTCAACATTTCTTATTTCCTTATCTCCTATTGGAACTCCAAATTCTCCTTCTCTTCTATATACACTTAATATGTCTATCTTTTCTACATTCATTTCCATTCCCCGCTCCTTCAAACATTCATTCCAATCAATTAAAGCTTGTTCTGTATCTTCTCTCTCTGTCGTCCAGAATGGTATATCATCCGCGTATGCCATTATTCCATTATTATTATTCATTTCATGACGTCGCTTGAAACTTGCAATGACTGTGTCCATGTAGGCTATAAACAGGAGTGGTGATATAACACTGCCCTGCTTCAGCCCTGCTCTAACTTCAAACCACTCATCATTTTTGTGTCCAGTCCTTACTTTACATTCGCTAACTTGATACAAACTTTTCAAAGCCCATAGAAGTGTCCCCCTTATCCCATAAATCCCCATATTCTTCCTCTGGGCACTGTATCGAATGCTCTTTTAAGATCTATGAATATTACAGAGCTGTTAGTATTAAATTCCCATGCCTTTTCTATAACAGAACTGAGGCCAAAAATAAGACCTACCGTACTTCTATCTTTTCGATAACTATGCTGTTCTTCTCCCAACCTTGCTTCAATTATTTGCCTTGCTCTTTTTTCTATTATTCTTTCATAAAGTTTTGTTATATGATTAATAAGCGATATCCCCCTATAATTCTCACATCTACCTGAGTCACCCTTTCCTTTATATATTGGAACGATGATTGTTTTTCCCCATCATTGGGAACTTAACCTTCTCTCCAATATTTATTCAACAGGTTTCGAGTTTTTTCTTTCATGGCTTCGCCTCCCTCCTTTATAAGTTCAATCGGAAACTCATCCACTCCCGTTGACTTTCCATTCTTCATTTTATTAACAGCCTCTTCCTCTTCCTCTTCCATTACCTGTTCTGCTAATTCGTGGTATATTCCACCCGCTTCCTCCACTTCTTCTTCTGGATATCCATTCAATAGATCTTTAAAATAATCTGACCTTCGTCTACTAATTGCTCCAGGTTCCACTATCACATTTCCCACTTCATTTTTAATATTGTATACTTTTTTCTTTTCCTTCCTCTAAGATTTTGCAAGGCGAAAAATCAGTTTTTTGTTTCCTTTCTCATCTTCTCTCAACTTTTCTCCCAATTCCCTCATTTCCATTTGTTTTGCCATTTTCTTCTCCCTCAGCTTCATTTCCTGCTTGCACATATTCCCGTCTTGATTCCTGTGCACATTGCCTCAACCACTTCTTATTTTATAGTTTTCTGTTTTACTGCGCCTCTCACTATATCTGTCCACCATGGTGTATGTCTTCTTCTTCCTCCCCCCACCCACTCAATTCCCAAAATCTCCTCCGCAACCCTCTTAGCACAATCCCTCACGGTTTCCCATTCATTGTTTTCCTCCGTCTCAGCTATATTTCTTTCAAGTTCTTCTCTGAATCTGACTCTAATGTTCTCATCCTGCAGTTTCTTTGTCTTAATTACTTTCTTCTCTTTTGTTGCTACTTTTTCTGCATTTTCAAATCTGCTATCAGTAATCTGTGGTCGGAGTCTAACGTAACCCCTGGTATCACCTTGACGTTTCCCAAAATTCTCTTATCGGAGCATATAAAGTAGTCTATGATGGATTTTTGGTCAAAGTTTCCTGTCACTTGGTTCCACCTGTATCTCGTAAACTTACGGGTCTTCTGGTGTTTGAAAAATCCGTTCATGATCTTTAGTTCGTTCCTTACGCAGAAATCTATTAGTTTCTCTCCCTCTGCATTTCGGTTCTGTTCTCCGAAAGGTCCAATTACCTGCTCCACTTCCTCCCTCTCCATTCCCACTCTATCACTGAAATTTCCCATAAGCAGTCCCACCTCCTCTCCTCCCACTTCATAATTGTCATCTAATAGTTTCATGAAGTTGGTCTTCTCCTCTTCACTATGCCCCTGTTGTGGGCCATAAACCTGGTAGAGAATATGTTTTATTCCTAATTCTCAACTTACATTTCATTAGTCTTTAGCTTATTAATTCTACAGTCTCTATGTTTGGGGACAATCTCGGTCCAATAATCATTGACACTCCTTGCATCCTCCTCCGACCCTCTTCCACTCCTCTGTACATGAACACATATCCATTCCCCAAGTCCCTTCCAAGTTCTCCACCCATATGCCAAGTTTCTGACATTCCCAAGATGTCGATTTTCCTTTCTCTCATGATGTCCAGAATTTCATCTTCTTTCCCCTTATAAGTTGCTATGTTAATCGTTCCGCATCTAATCCTGAGTGTGTCCACTTTTCGTGTCCAGTTTCGTTTCCTTGTCCGTGATCTGTTTATCAATCCTGGTTCCGAGGCTGGTTCTTGAGTTTCTCGAGCAATAAGGCTTTTACACCACCGGCTTGCTAGGCCTGTCGTGGTAACCCTCCTCTTTTATCCGGGCTTGAGACCGGCATGGGATTCCAGGTGTCATTCCCTATGGCAGAGTTTGTGTCGTAAAGTTGAAATCCGTTATACTTTCACCTTGTAGTTCTTCTTCAAAGAACGCGTTTCTATGGCATATCAGTTTGTCAGTTTTTGGGATACTGAAAGATGATTCGTACTGAGCTCTTAATAATTCAGATACTTCTGTTAGATCAACAGTCGTATGGTTTTTCGACTTCCTTTTTGCAAAATTATAGAAGTACTTTGAGTTAACCTTTATCGCTTCTATAGCGTCGTCTTCTCCTTTTTCTGTATGCTTCTCAATTAATTCATGTATCACACACAGTTTATCATTTAATATTTTTCTGATGTTGAAAAAGCACAGATGATGATAAGTAGAAATGGTTAAGGTTCCATCAGTTCCATTCTCAAGTTATGTAAAGAATCTTGTAAGAATAATTTTTCAAAAGAAAATAACTTATTTAAAACAGTTACTTTTAAAATTTAACAGATTAAATCAAGTCCTAAAATTATATGCTTTTTTGTTTGAACTTACGGTTCTTTTTGAATAAAATGAAAACTACTACATCCACAGAGTGGCCACAAAGTCTCTTAGCAGTGAAATTACAGCATATCTGTATGTTGCCCATGTTTTTCATGCAAATGGACTTTGTGGCCACCTTGTGCAATTGAAACTTCACCTCTTAAAGAAAAAAGAATTTTCTCTGTCGGGCATTCAGATTTCCAAATTTTAGGATTAACTATTTTAAATAATTTTTATCTTTCAAAAATTATACTTCAGAATTAAACATCTTCGGTCATCAACAAAAATTAACTCCCATGCATAAAATTACAAATAACTACTACAGCCAAGGAATATTTCTACAAGTTTAAACCATATAAAATATTTTCTCCATTATTAAATAAAAAAAGGTTAATAACACCTAAAATATTTTCGGAACAAAATACAATCCCAATATTAAGATTGGATAAAGTTAAAGGAATAGTTCTGCTACAGAAACCAGATTGACACTTATTCCTTTTTCCCCCCACAATTCCTTTTTTCCCAGTTAGGTCAACTGTACGCCCTTGACAATTGGTTAGGTTAATTCATGATATTTTCGTTAAAATGAAAAGGAATAAGTGGAATGTTTTAACTAAAATATCATGACTTCTTCACCTAACCAATTGTTAGGGGCGTACAGTTGACCTAACCGGGAAAAAAAGAAATTGCGGGTGGGAAAGGAATGTGCCAACAGATTATATAAAGGAAATAATATGCTATCAGAGTAAATTAATTAAAGAAAATAATCGAAACCCCCTAACAACTTTTTTAAAAATGGAAGATAAATTAAATCAATTTGTTAAAAAGCTTTACGATCAGAATAAAATATCAAAAGAGAT
This sequence comes from Bathynomus jamesi, assembly GCA_023014485.1. NCBI lineage: Eukaryota > Metazoa > Arthropoda > Malacostraca > Isopoda > Cirolanidae > Bathynomus > Bathynomus jamesi. The sequence continues at coordinate 878,681 of JAJOZX010000101.1, forward strand.
TTATACTAATCTACACTCGTCTCTTGATTGGGCATCTTATATGGCTTACCAAACCTCCCCAAATTAAGCTTTCTATCCTCAGATCTTTTCGCATATAAAATTCATAATTACCTTCTTCATTACAATAATCGGATCACCTGAAGATCCGTCACCCCAGCCTTTTTTAGTTAGCTTTATAAGGCTAACTAACGAAAATATCACGATCTAACCTAAACAATCGTCAAGGGCGTACAATTGACCTAACGACTGGTTAGGATAAGTCGTGATATTTTCGTTAGTTAGCCATATAAAGCTAACTAAAAAAGGCTGGAGTGACGGATCTTCAGGTGATCCCAATAATCCAATACAATGTCAGCCAGACTCCCTACTGAGCGGACGCATTCCCTTGGCTTTCTGATATTGTTTCTACTTTTGGATATTACCTATAAATTTACTGTTGGAAATTTCTGAATTTTATATACTTCCGTTTATACTCACATTGTTATACATAGTTAAGCAACTGAATATTAGTGGTTTCTGAATTTTATATACTTGCGTTTATATTCACATTGTTATAGTTAAGTAACTGAATATTAGTGGTTTCTAGTGATTTAGAAATTTTCAAGCGTGCCGGCGTAATTTAATTTAAACTTGTGACGGTTATAAACGTTAACTACTTTAGGTTAATATGTTTTAAATGACATGGGCTGGACCTGTAAATCAAAATAACTTTTTGAGGTAGTTTTAGTCGCTTTATTCAAATCTGTCACTCATTTTTCGTGCAAATGCATATTAATGGTGAAAATTATGATACTAATAATATATAAATAAATATAATTTTGGGCTATTTTTTCGCTACTCTGCGACTTAATTAGTTTGCTGGTTTCTGTTCTGACTATTTTTTTTAAATGGATTCAGTTTGGTGGTGTTTGTGATAGAATTATGACGTGCCGTTCATGTGGTTTTCGACTTTGAGAACTTGATTCGTCATGTGCCCTAGATGAAGACAAAGCATTGGATGTTTTTATCAATTACGGCGTTATTCTCTCATCCTTAACTTGCCCTAAATGTGACAGTGAGTGCCTAATAAGAAAAGATCAGAAGATATTTAGGTGAAATAACCAATATTAACCTGTTAGGTTAATTGAATGCCTGGTTAGGTTAATTGAATGCCTGGTTAGGTTAATTGAATGCCTGGTTAGGTTAATTGAATGCCTGGTTAGGTTAATTGAATGCCCGGTTAGGTTAATTGAATGCCCGGTTAGGTTAATTGAATGCCCAGTTGGGTCAACTGTACGCCCTTGATGATTGGTTAGGTTAAGTCGTGATATTTTCGTTAGTTTAAACGAAAATGACGAGAGCAAACTTTTCTGGTTAATTTTTAGGTGTTTTGCACGTTTCCTCTGGTAATGCGTCGTTTACGAGATCTCGTAACATGAAGATGTTAGGTTATGCTTTATTGTATAAAATGTAGTCAAAAATACATTTTACAAGTATATTTTGGTGTGCTTTGTTCGAATATGACTTTCATTTCTTGTGCAAATGAACAGAAATACAGTTGTCATTCCATGGCCCAAACACGTATTTCTGTTCATTTGCACAAGAAATGAAGGTTATATTTGAACAGAGCACGCCAAAAGAAACTAGAACAATGTATTTTTTATTTCAACTTCAGGCCATGTCATTTGCGACATAATTACCCTACTTTAACTTACGCGATGCTGTCGCAGAAAGCGTCGTGTGCTAGGTGTGGGGTTAATTGGTGGTATACTGATTTTAAAGATTACAACGGCGGTAATATGGCTATTACCGAGAGATCAGTTTGTTTCTTTTGTGAGTTGAGTGAAGAGATAATGGATTTGAAACGTAGTGTACGCGAGGTGACGGGAAGATTTGCAACGCTTGATGAGGGCAGGGATGGGCTTACAGTTGACGAAGGCCGAACCTATATTAACGTTGAAGACATTAGTAAGTTGAAGGGTGAGGTTAGGTACCTAGTTTCTAGTATAGGTAGCTTGTCAGGAAGGGTAGATAGAGTTGAGGAAGGGGTTGAAGTAGGCCCAAGATTAGTAGACGGGTAGGGATTTAAAGTAGTTAAGGGTGGAGCTAGGTCACGTACGTTAGGTGATAGGAATCCCCCCTATCGAGGTTTCGAACCCTTTCGCCCAGTTGGATAGCGATGTGAACGAGGGGGAAACGATTTTAATTGGGGACTCCTTAGTGCGTCATATGGAAAAGGAGTTCGTTGAATGGAATCCAACCAAGAGGAGGAGGGTCTGTCTCCCAGGGTCTAGGGTTGACAGAATTAGAGACGAAGTAGATAGGATTGATGTTGTCTCCCGTCACTCGATGTTGGTGACGATAGTAGGAGGCATCGACTCGTATAGGCCCAACACGAGAGTACCTGACCTTTTGGAAAAATAAAGGGGGGTTAATTATGTCCCTGAAGGCAAGGTCAGATAGGTCTTTAGTTCTAGGTATTACCCCTAGACACGGTTTAGGTCTAAGGATTACGTCAAAAACAATATTTTTGAACACTAAGCTAGAAGAGATTTGTGCTCAGGAAAATGTACCCTTCGTAAAGCTGTGGTCAGAATTTAGTGATCCTAGCCTTTTTATAAAGGATGGGATGCATTTCACTAAAACAGGGAATACTAGGCTAGGTAGGTTAATCGATGAAAACGTTCGAAAGCTGTATAGGTCGAAGCCCTCTTTAAAAGATGTGGGTCCGGGAAACGCCGACCCGACGTGAAAAATAGTTTAAAACGCCGATCCGTGGTAAAAATAATGGAACAAGTGTAGTTTATGTCCCCCTGTGGTGCCTAGTGTAGTTTACGTTCCCCCACATTATCCTAGTGTAGTTTACGTTCCCCTACATTATCCTAGTGTAGTTTGCGTTCCCCAACTTTGTCCGCGAATACCTAATCAAATAAAAGGTTAAAACTAACGAAAATATTACGACTTAACCTAACCAATCATGAATTTATATATATATATATATATACACACACACACACACACATATACACGGTGAACCAAAAGTAGGTGGACAGTAGGTTGAATACGGTTTGTGTTATATTATATTATAACTATGGTGTTCATTATAACTATGGTGTTTGTGTTTTATTATATTAAATATTATAACTAAATTTATTTAAATTTTATTTTGTATTATAGTATACAAAAAAATTAAATATGTATTCTCAAAATAAACGTTATCATTTACTGTCCACCTACATTTGGTTCACCCTATATATATATAATATATATATATATATATATAATATATACACGCGGTTAGGGTAAGTTGATATTTTTGTTAAAACTAACAAAAATATCACAACTTAACCTAACCAATCGTCAAGACCGTAGAGTTGACCTAACCAGGTATTCAACTAACTGTAAATTAATTTAACGCAGGAAAGTGGAAGAATAGCTGACATAGTTGCTATAACCGAAACGTTTTAAACTTTTTACTAAAGATAGGTTACATAGGATTGGTGGCGGCGTTTTGTTGTACATTCGTAATTCCCTTAGGGCTATTGAGGTTGATGGATTTTCCGGCAGCAATTAATGCGATATGCGTTGAAGTTGGGGGGCGTAGTATTAGTTTTAATTTCTTTGTTGTTTATAGACCTCCCGTTCAACCCCTTGATAACGATACTAGATTTTACACACTTCTTGGTAACTTTATTAATAATCGGGATAGTATAATTGTCAGAGACTTTAACTGCCCTAACGTTAATTACGAGATTTTTACTGGTAATGATGAGGGTTTGAGACTGATTTCATGGAAGATAATTTTTTACGACAGATGGTTACCGAACCAACGCGCGGTGACAATATTTAAACGTGGTGATGAAAAACGACGAAAATATCGTCGAAGGTTTGGAAGTAGGCGAGAATTTGGGATGTAGTGATCACCAAATTATTAGGTTTAAGCTATTGATAGAAAACAGTAAAGATAGTAACGAAATAGGAACCAGTGCCTGGAGTCTTGCGCAAAAGCTAATAGGATGTTAGGTTTCATAGCGCGTAATTTCCAATTTAAATCGAAGAATATTATATTGCCCCTTTACAAGTCCCTAGTCAGGCCTCACATAGAATATGCCATTCAGTTTTGGTTGGATAGGTTGGAAAGGGTTCAGCGACGCGCCACGAAACTAATTCCGTCACTACGCTACAAGTCTTACGAAGATAGGATTAAAGAGTTAGAATTGCATTCACTCGAGACTAAGAGATTAAGGGGGGAGCTTATTGAAGTTTTCAAAATCGTTAATAAAATCGATAACGTAAATTTTGATGTTCATTTTCGATAATAGCAATACTCGTAATAATGAATTTAAATTACGTGGTAGACGTTTCATTAGTAACATCGCTAAAAACTTTACGTTTAAAGTAATTGATAAGTGGAATAATCTTCCCACGTCCGTCGCGAACTCTACCAGCGTTAATGTGTTTAAAAACCGTTTAAATAGGTATTTTAAAAATATTAACGTCGTTTAAAATAATAAAACAATTAGCAACAGGAGCTCTAGGGGTGATGGTCGAGGTTTGAGTCTGTTGAAAATTGATGCTCGCTTGTGATATGCCAGCGTTAAATTTATATTATTAAAAAATATTAGACTAACATGAACTTAGTTGTAGCTCGTAGCGTAAACTAACCCACCTTTTTTTATGCTCTTCTCATCCTCTCTTTACTTGCATGTCTGTAGTTTGCATGGTATGAGAGTGTTTCTTTGAGTTAAGACTGTTTTTGCATGGTTTGTAAGCGTTCTTATTTTACTTCTTTTCATCTTTCACCCCTTTCCTATTCTCTTCGACTATTTTTCCGACTTGGCGGCAGTGGCCAGCGGATGATGATGGTGTCTTTCTCTCTTTTTCTGAATCAAAGTTAACCCACGAATGATAGGTTTTGCTACTTACTTAACCTCTTATTCTCTTCTTTTAGCTCCCTACTCTCTTCTTTCTCTCGTGCTAACCATAGAGTGAATCTTTGGGTCTTTGGTTAGCCTTAGCTTCTGTAGATATGCAGAATGTCCCTAAGTCCTACAGTTTTGCTAAAGAGACTCAATCCATGTAAAATGCTAAAAGCCTATTCATGAGCACTTTCGTTAATAAATCCTTATACACGAAAGTGCCCATCAACAAAACCATAGAAACATGAGTCAGCACACTAAACTTCGATTTTAACAACAAAATATAAAATCTGAATAAACAGAATTTTCAAGATTTCAAACCTTACCATCCTGAGAGAGACAATTTCAATAACTAAAGATACCAGCAGGTGAATTCACTTGCAAATAGCTCCTCCTCAAAGTGCCACTTTAGTGGACATCTTCCTTTGCCATCAGGAAAAATACTTGGATGCAACAGTGCTCCCTCACTTTAAACTCTACAGATTTAAAAGATGTATAGACAAGTGTTTCTAAGCAGCCGGTTGTCGGAAGGAAAGCTACCGGTCCGTATTTTTTGTGTCATTATAGTTATGAACAAATAAGCAACTTATTACAATGCATTCATTGACTAATGTTTTTCACATTATCGTCAATCCTTTTTTTTTTACTAAAATATTACTGTATAAAGCTATTAGAGGTTCCCAATTGCTGGTCCGCGGTATTTTATAACTGATTTTTGCCCGTCCTTGTTGTGTAGAAGTTTAAGAACCACTGGCATAGACGACACATTTTTAATATTTACAGGCGAAGCACACATTTGAATAAAACATCAAAATACACCAGAAAAACCTATTCTCATATCAAAATCGACACCGCAGGGGTAAAACGAATAATTATCACCATACTATGATATTTCAATCGACTTTAATCGATCCAAAAATTGCTTATATCTCTGTTAATATCAAGTTGCACAAGAAATACCAAAGAAGAAAAGAGATTCAGATTTAAATTCTATATGAGAGAGAGACCAGATCTTGTGGGTTGTTGTATTATATGAAAAATTAAGTAAATGATGGGTTATAACCCACAAGATCCCATCATTCCTTCAAGAAATTGAAATTTTAAGTAAATTATTCAGTATAAACCTTTTCCTTGAACCCATATGGCAGAAAACGTCAGGAAATATTTGAACCCTTTCGCTGCGTCATTCGGAAATTTCCGAACAGTTTTGTTCGGCTATATCTACGAGAGCCAATCAATATATTTTGCCCCACCTCTTTTTTTTTTCCCAAGTTTCCTTGTGAGTTCCATAAATTTTGTACACAAGCAGTTGCATATCTTTTTTTACAAGTTTTTATTTTTCCATATAGTCTCCATCCTTTTCTACGGCTTTCCTCCACCTCGAAACCTCGCTGGTAAAAGTCCGCTGGGTTCCGCTGGAGACACCTCTTAACCTCCTCAACAACCACATCGTCACTCCGAAACTTTATTCCACGAATGGCATCCTTCATTGGCCCAAACAAATCGAAGTCTGAAGATGCCAGATCCCGGCTGTATGGAGGGTGGGGTAACACAGTCAAGCGCATTTTTGTAATGGCCTCTCTTGTTTGCAAACTGTTGTGTGGTCTTGCGTTATCGTGCAAAAGAAGGACGTCTTCCAGTTTTCTCTCGCTTTATACGTTTCTGGAGTCTCTGTAGGGTACTGGGTAGCAATATATGCCTCTGAGTTGATTGTTTGTCCTTTCTTCATAATGTTCACCAGAATCACCCCTTTCATATCCCAGAATCTGGTGGCCATAACGTTTCCTGCAGAGTGAGCCAGTTTGAACTTTTTCTTGCGTAGGGAGTCTGCGTGATACCACTCCATGGATTGGCATTTTGTTTCAGGTTCAAAGTGGTGTACCCAAGTCTCATCCCCAGTCACAATTCGTGAAAGGAAGTCATCCCCAGTCACAATTCGTGAAAGGAAGTCATCCCCTTCTGTCTCGTATCGAACCAACGACTCGGAACCAATTTCTTTTCTTTGGGCTTTATGATCTTCAGTCAGTTCGCGAGGAACAAACAGTGAACACACTTTTGAGTATCCCAGTTGCTGAATTATCGTATTCACACTTCCTTCACTAATTCCTAGCTTCAGTGATAACTCCTTGTATGTGACGCTACGATTTGATCGAATGATGCTGTTAGCACGTTGCAGAGTGTGAGGTGTCACAGCCGATGCCGGGCGACCGCTGCGTGGCTCATCATCGAGGCTAGCTCTCCCTCTCTCCGATGATCTCACACGTTTAGACCAGCGTCCAACTGTGCTTCGATCAACAACAGCATCTCCGTAAACATTTTGTAGACATTTGTGAATATTTCCAACTGTTTCCTTCTCTGCGGTTAAGAACTCGATAACAGCTCTCTGTTTACGACGCACATGACTGTCAGACGCCATTTTCGAAACTGCGTTAACCATCGGTTTTATACAAGGGCGTTTAAAAGCGGTTTTATACAAGGAGGGGAGGTTCAAACTGGAAAAATCCGGTTATGTAAAGCAGGAAGTTCAAACTTACGGCTCAAGAGACATTTCAACCCCATCGCCTATTATTTAGCTAAGAAAAAAGGGTGGGGCAAACTATATTGAGTGCCCCTAGTAAATTATGCAGAGAAAGGGTTGAATAACATCTATAAAACACCTAAACTTTTACAACATTTCAGAATTCCTTAATTATGAGTACTTTAGCCATCGAATACGACCAGACCTGTACGATGTGTACGCACTTCTCTCGCCTCTATAACTTCAAGTTGATTTAGATTAATTTTCACTAACAGTTACAACATAAAAATTATTTCAACCCCCCTCCCCCCACAAAAAACTAGTTTTAATGCTCTCAAATTGTTCATCGTATATTCTTTTAAGTGTGTTCCCTTAGAATTGATGAGTACCTAGGCATTTCCACCAGAATCTCCCACACACATAACAAGCCTTCTAAACCAACAATTAGAGATCACTGTACTTCCACAGACCACCCATTCAACCTATTCTCCTTCACAGTGATAGACATCAACAATAACCAACTAATAGAGCTTCACAATCGAACCACTACACAAAGTAACAAACTAGACTGGACGAGTACACTACTTCCTTTAATCCATTCACTAGTTTGAAAAATGCGTCCTGCAAAGTGGCAAATTTTTTTTGTTGGCATAATAATAAACCTTAAAAAGAACAGGGCAAGACTAACACAAAAAACATGTGGCGTTAAAAATTCAGTTAATTAAAAAACAAAAAAAAAATATGGTACTTACGTATTAACGGGGGGCCACCACATATTGATAATTGGTTAGGTTAAGTTGTAATATTTTCGTTAGTTGAAAATTTCTAATACATCATATTTTCTAAATAGCAATATTTTTTTAAAATATTTACAATGATTTATATTTCAAATATTTACAATGACAAACTTAACCTAACCAATCATCAATATGTGGTGAACCCCCGTTAATACGTAAGTACCAAAAATATTTGGTAACAGCTTTTAACGTGTACACTAAGACTAGAATTTTCATCAAGATGTGAGAAATTCTTCCATCGAACAAGTGCCCTCAGATGATAACAGTATTTTCATCAAACTTCGATGCTTGGTGAAATACTTTTCGAAGAACTTATTCCTTGAAAATAATTTAATCGAATTGGGTAACGCCATCTATTGGAAGAAATATGAATTAAATACCATTTAATTTAGTTTTATAAACCTAGTGTAATTACATGCATATAAATTTTATGTTAATGAGGAACATCATACTAACACCAACTAAGTTTCACGATTAAATGCATTAGAAATAAATTTACCTTACCTCGGTGAAATTTGAACCAATATCATTGAAGATTTGAGGTTTGCGAGCTGCCATGTTACCCACTCGGCAATGAGACGTTAAGATATACTGACTGAGTTTTTTATATATACTCTTTCGCACTGGTTTCAGTATGTATATTGGATCAAGTAAAGATAAGCACCCCCAGCCTTCTTTGATTAGCCTTATAAGGCTAACTAACGAAAATATCACGACCTAACCTAACCATTCGTCAAGGGCGTACAGTTGACTTAACGATTGGTTAGGTTAGGTCGTGATATTTTCGTTAGTTAGCCTTATAAGTAGAGCCCGGATGTTCAGGCAAAATGCCATAAATGCCTTTTTTTGCCTTTTTTGGGAGTATGAGTATGATAATGCCTATTTCGTTGAAAATGCATATTTTTGCCTTTTTAATTAGATTATAAAGAAAAAAGACATAAATAGGCATTTATAGGAAAATTATCATGTATTAGTTACGACTAGACTAACCAGGAATGCGCAGATAACGTGAATGAAGATATCGTGGAATTTCATATTGCGGAAATGACGTCATGTATGATTGACGTTATCAGCTGAGCGCAGTATCTGAAAACTAGCCTCGCACGGCCATTTCCTCATATTCGTTGTTCTGCTTCGTGCGTGTGAGGGTGTGCGATCATCAGTGGTATTTGACTAAACTTGAATGATATTTAGAAGACGTTAATATGCCAAAAGTTAGTTCATCTTCAAGTAGTAAACTGAACCAACATGTTCGTGACTTTGGAAAAGATATCTTTTCCACAGATGGCACAGTGTTATTTTGTAAAGTGTGTGACAAAGCAGTTAATAGTGAGAAAAGGTACTTTGTTTCCCAGCATGTGCAGACCGTTAAGCACAAAGCTTCTGCTGAAAAGATGAAACCAAACAGCCTACAAACGTGTTTGATGACAACATTTGCTTCAACGTCAAGTCGTCAATCTACCTTTTCCTTGGAGCTATGCAAATCATTTATTGATGCTGGAATTCCACTGTGGAAGTTGGAAAACAAATCATTAAAGACCTTTTTAGAAAAATACACAAAACAAGTTATTCCAAGTGAGTCCACTCTTCGAAAAAATTATGTGGATACAAACTACGCCTTTGCAATGCAGAAAATACGTGAAGGCGTTGCAGATAACAAGATATGGATTTCAATAGACGAGACCACCGATTCCATGGGTAGATATATTGCTAACGTGATTATAGGTACTTTGGAAGCTGATCAGACGCCGAAAGTTTATCTGCTGACATCAGAAGAGCTGCCAAAGACCAACAGCTCAACAATAGCTCAACTTTTCACAACATCCCTCGCTTTGCTTTGGCCAGAGGGCATCCAGCATGAAAAAGTTCTTCTCTTCATGACAGACGCAGCGCCGTACATGAAGAAGGCAGCAACAGCATTGAAAATTCCTTTTCCACAAATGCTACATGTTACTTGTTTGGCTCACGCACTTCACCGTGTTGCTGAGCAGATACGAGGCTTGTTCCCCAATGTCGACAAATTAATTTCTAATGGAAAGAAGATATTTCTTAAGGCACCATCAAGATGTCATATGTTGCATGAAATAGCGCCTGAACTCGCATTGCCGCCACAGCCCGTTTTGACGAGGTGGGGAACCTGGATCTCGGCTGCGTTGTATTACACGTCAAATTTTGACAAGTTTCGAGAAGTTGTATCAGCACTTGACATCGAAGATGCTTCATCAATCCGCATCGTGATGGACCTCATTGAAGATAGATCTCTTCGCAATGAACTTTCATACATCACTTCCCACTTTGCAAAAAACCTGAGAACATTACTGCTCTTGAAACTAGGAACCAGCCGTTAATCGACGCTTTGAAAATTTTTGAGTTAGTCATTGCAGGCATCAGTCAAGCGCCCGGCGAGAAAGGTGAATCTGTTCGCGAAAAATGTGACCGAGTGATACGAGCAAATGCAGATCTGGAACGACTAAAGACCATTGCACACGTTCTTGAAGGACACACTGATGCCGATGTAGGGGATATGAATCCCATGAATGTATCATGCTTCAAATTTGCTCCTGTTACATCAGTGGAAGTAGAGAGGTCATTCTCGCTGTACAAGCATGTTCTTTCAGACAGAAGAAGAGGCCTAAAAGTTGAAAACATAAAAAAATTACTTGTAATTATGTGTAATTCAGACTAATAATGTGCGACGTAGTCTCAAGGTAATGAAACTAATGATACATTCATACATTATTATATAACTTATTTTGTTTTGTGTGTTTTTGATCGGTATAAAATAAATGCCTATTTTTGCCTATTTTATACTTTTATTTTGCCTATTTTTCAATTTTATAATGCCTAAACATCCGGGCCCTACTTATAAGGCTAATTAAAGAAGGCTCGGGGTGCTTATCTTTACTTGATCCTGTATATTTTAACATGTATACCGTTTTTATATATACACCCCTCTCTTTGTAAAAGCTGCCGCTAAATGTTTTTTACTTTGATTTTTAATTTTGAACGCCAAATGTTTTTTCTGTTATTCTTGTGCAAACAAGAAAAAATTTGCCTTTTCTTTTTGCAGGACGCATTTTTCAAACTTGTCCAAGATTTTTGTAGGCAACGCCTTTTTGTTTTAAAAACAAATTTTTTACAAAATTATCGCTCATTCTACCTTTTGAACAGAAGTTTTTAAGCAAGTAAGAATTTAACATTTACTTTAAGCGCACAAACCTCTTAAATTTTTAGTGCAGCTTCACAAATTTCGTCTCACTGGCTTTGGATGAAAAGCTAAAAGCTTTTATGGCTGTGGTATTTTTGTAAATTTACGGAAAGATTTGATTTTCCTCTATTTCACAAAAGCATATAAAATTTCGTACAAGCGTGGTCTAAGTAGATGCACAAAATTATTTATTATGTTTTACTGCAAACAACACAAACTAAAATAGTTCTAGAGAACATAAAACACAACACAACATCTCTAGTGCGCTGAACCTCTGGTCCACCGGAGAGGGCGATCGGTTACCTGTGTGCTGCCGGCTTGCTCGATCAGGGTGGGCTAATCGGCTAATCATCAACAACAACTATAAAATAGTTCCGTTGGGCGGATCATGGAACTCTTGACGAGTAAGCTCCGCCCAACTGCTCATGCGGACGGATAGCTTGTTCAGCTGAACATCATTTTAGCCACATAAGCTTTGCTCTAAACCTTTTAGTAATGAACGAATTTGTTCGATGTTTACATCAAATTATTTGCAATGACGTCTTTTATCTTTTGGTGTAAAGTGCTTGTGGTGTAGTTTCTTCCAAAAAAATGTTACAGCCTTCAGAAGAGTCGCCCGCGAAGTACTTGTCGGGGTCGGAAACATCTCTTCAATGAATCTCATAACACTGTCGTAGCTCTTTTACTACTATGAAGAATCTACTGGACCAGACAACATATCTAACATACACCTTAAACACTTGGGCCCACAAGGAATACTAGCTCTCACAAATATCAGCACATATTCATACCAACACTGTATTATTCCTGACATATGGAAACAAGATAAAATTATTACACTACTCAAACCAAACAAAAATCCAACAGAACCAGCTTCCTATAGACCCATTACTTTACTATGCACACCTTCCAAAGTAACAGAAAGACTAATCTTACAAATCACCAACCCACACATACCACTATCGCCTACTCAACATGGATTCAGACCTCACCACTCAACCACGACATTACTCACTAACCTGACGCAGCACATCATGGATGGCATCAACTCTAGAAGACCAGCTCAACGTACACTATTAGCAACAATAGACATTAGTAAAGCCTTTGATGCTATCCCACGCTTCCCTCTCATAAACAAAATACTCAACACAAACATGCACAATAACACCAAAAGGTGGCTGAGCAACTATCTCTCAGGAAGATACACACATGTCACATTTAATAACAAGTCATCCAAAAACAAGCTTTTTCCGAACGGGGTCCCTCAAGGCTCTGTTCTCTCACCAACACTCTTCAACTTATACATGCATGACATTCCAACACCCATAGATAACAAGCTTACCTTATCATCATATGCAGATGATATCACTCTAACATCCACCCACAACAACATCGACACCGCTACAAATAACCTACAAACATACATAAACAGTATACAAGACTGGCTCACACATAATAGACTCAAAGTAGCGCCCACAAAATCAACCATCACCTTGCTTACAAGCAACACAAAAGAACACCAGGTAATTCCACAACTTACACTAAACAACATCAACATTCCACACACTCACAGAACCAAAATACTAGGTGTCACATACAACACATCATTATCTTTTGCAAACCACATTCAGGACATTAAAAACAAATGTACGTCAAGACTTAACACGCTTAGGGTACTAACAGGCACAAACTTTGGACACCAGCAGGAAACAACATCACTCATCTACAAACAATATATTCGCTCAGTTATGGACTATGCTAGCCTATGCTGGGCACCCATTATCTCAAACACACACATAAACACCTTACAAACAATACAAAACAACGCACTTCGTATCATTACAGGATGCACTCAAACAACACCAATAGAACACCTGCACACAGAAACAAAAATACTAAAAGTTAGGGAACATTTAGACATGAGGGGAACACAATTCATGGCAGCAGCGACAACTAACCCACAACACACCTTGCCACTACATGTACAATCATGCACCAACACCTCGCACCATTAAGGTAACACCAGAGAGACATTATAACGAAATACTCCATTCCATACCACGCCCCACAGACATCACACAGTACAGAAAACACATACACACACACCTAACCCACAAAGCACTGACACGACTCGGTCCGAATGCGGTCCTAGGTGCGAAGCCGCCGCCCATTAACAGGTCAGAGATCAGCCTGAGCAGATCGGATCGAGTTAACTTAGCACGATTCCGATGTGGACATCACCCCAACTTATGGACATATAAACGCAGACTAGACAACTCCATAGACGACACCTGCCACCTGTGCCAAGACACACCACAAACAATTGAACACGTTATAACGGACTGTACCGCTCTAGCACAACAACGAACACAACACAACATCACGAGTGCGCTGAACCTCTGGTCCACTCCGGAGAGGGCGATCGGTTACCTGCGTGCCGCCGGCTTGCTCGATCAGGGTGGGCTGATCGGCTAAACAACAACAACAACAACAACCAAATCTAGAGGAATTCTGTAATTACGTTCGGAATAAAAAAGTAGCTTCGCAGACAATTGGTCGACTTACTGTTTTATTAGTAAATGTAAACAACTTTACAAAGAAAGAAGACCAGGGGCGTACCTAAAGTATTTGGCACCCTGGGCGGATCCTTCCTTTGGCACCCCCATAAATAATTTTAAAATTTAAACAGAAAAATATATTATGTTTGCAAGTAGATTTTTAAACAGTACGGTACTGTCATAAGCAAATTGGAAATAAGAAAAATGCAGGACATTAAAAATTCAGTGAACAGGTAATACTACATTTTATTTTATACAAAAAACACAGGAAATCCAGTCTCAACGCTCAGCCTATTCTTCAAAGGTAAATAGAGAGGATTCACAGTCTCTGCTTTCGAGCCTTAATTTCTGCAAATTGATCAATGACCATCAAAATTCACCTTCTTTGCATATTCATGTTCAACTGAAAGTAAAGCCAGATTTGTCAATCTTGTCTGACTCATGGTGGAACGAAAGAAATTTTTTATCAATTTCAATTTGGAAAAACTTCTTTCACATGAAGCAATAGACACACAGACAGTCAAAAAGAATCTCAAACACAGTGACAAGCTTGGCAAAGATTCATAAAAATCCCATTTCACAATAAACTCCAGAAACTGCCATGCTGTCCATTTCTTTGCCTCTTCAACGCTGATTTTGGCAGCTTCCAAATGCCTCTGAAGTCGTCCAATTCCACACTCTCTTCATCAGAGAATTCATCGAAAATCTGAGTAAAAATTGGAATATACTTCCGAAGTTCTTCTGTTGCAACAACCGTCTCCTCTTCTTCATCAGAGTTTTCCTCCTCTTGGTGTGGACTTCTGCTGGCATCTCCTTCCTCTTCATCAGTTTCACTGCTTTTAGAAGATGAATTGCCATCCTCCAATCCATGCTCTCTCTCATTTAAATCCTCTTGTGAAGATGCTTCTTGTATTTGCCCTTCAGATTCACCAGGCTGAATATCTTCAGGACTTTCTCCTATTGCACTCGATGTTGAAGGCGTCACATACTTCAAAATTGATCCGGAAATTGGCTGAGCCACCTCTTCTCTTGCCTTCTTCATTTTTCTTTGTTGGAATCCACTGGGTCGATTTCGCTTCATAGTGGATGTTTTCTGCAAAATTTTAAAATCAAAAGGTATAAAGCATTAACATGCATAACAAGCATGAACTATTATGACTTGAAATACATTAACTGAACAAATTTCTGTGATTATTATTATTATTATTATTACTATTATTTTTGGGGGGGTGTTAAGTGCAAACACGACTCCTAAAAAAGCAGAAAACTATGAGCATTACTCACAAATAACTAGACCACTGACAAAATGAAAACTAACAGTATATCCAGTAAATAAAGAAGTAAAAAAAATTTATTACAACGGAAAAGCTTCAAACAAGTGGTTCTCAAACTTTTTCCAACCAGATACCCGTTGAGTTATCAGATTATGAACCCAGACAAGCAGAGACAATTAATTATCATTATTATTATCATCATTATTAATTATCATTTATAAACACTTAAACATCACTATGATACCACATTGTCAAAAATTACTGGACACTGGTATAAGTACCATTATATTGTTATAAACACCAGCACTTTATGCTTTATCATAATTATTTAATGAAACATACCTCATGTATGTGGAGTCGCAGTGTCAAGTGAACAAGACTTGGAATGTCAGTTGCAGCCAGCTGGCTATGCTCAACAAACTGATGACTAAAACGTCAACAAACGTTCGCCTTTCGATGTAATTTTTATCAAATATTTAATTTTTCGTTTGTAAATTTTGTATTGCCAATAAAAATAAAAATTTATTTTATAGTGGAAATTAACATTAAGCTGTTGTGATAGTTTGAACATTTTTAAATTTTTTTTCTTTGGCGAATTTTTCATTTGGTTTGAAAACTTGTACTGGTATTTCAACTCTCCCGATGGCACCCCCCTCCTGGCTATCACCCGGGGCGGACCGCCCCCCTCGCACCCCCCTTAGTACGCCACTGAAGAAGATTATTAACGTCAATTACATCTTCATCTTTATTTGTCCTGAATTTTCTCATGGAATCTGTCTTTTAGTCTCGAATGTACGCACTGTTCCTTTTCTTTTATGTAATAATTCTGGAGTATCCCGTTTCAACATCCAGCACTTCCAAATTTTTCGTTTTAAACTTCACTGAACGGAAAGAAAAACTGAGACCTATTTTCACAAGTGGCTGCAAAACGCCAAGCAACCGTATTGATTTTGAGTGCCCTCAGAAAATAAAGTTCAGATTCCTTAAAAAGTTAAGGATTCTATCAACGTAAAAGCTCAACCATTAGGAATGCAGCTGACGAGGAAGCTTCTAACAGTAACTGTATCCTCCAGCGCGGGGCACGTCAACGCGAAGAAGAGGCGACGTCAAACCGAAACATCAACGCGCTGGTGGCCAAACTTCCTCAAATCTCCGTGCAGCGGGCTGTCTACGGTTGGTCAGACTAGCAGTCGACGGCCTGTTGCGTGGCATGGTCAGAGAGCGGATCGGATCCCGGGGCCGGACCTATACCAGCGTGCTATTTTTTTCATTTATGAGGAGCAATTGCGTGCTCCCCGGACTACTCTTACTCTCCGGCGGGATAAAGACTAATCCAGGCCCCACTACAACTTACACATGTCACCATACACAAAGATATAGACACAATAGGACCATGAGACACATACAGAAGCATAATATTATCATATTACAGTACAACGTAGATGGCCTCACACACAAAATCATGCAGCTTAGGGAATTCGTACACAAACAAAACATTCACATAGCACTTATACAAAAAACAAAACTAAAGCGCACACACAAAACACCCACCATCCCTGACTTCACGGCTATCCGTCAAGATCGTACTGGGGGTCACGGGGGTGGACTCATCACTTACATACGTAAAAGCATTAGCTACACTGATGCCACCCAAAACATTACAGACACAATCCAAGCAGACAACACGATAGAAATACAGGCAGTTAACATTAAAACACACTCAAACCACAACACCACACTCATAAACATTTACATCCCACCAGATAGTTCACCTCAGGTGCCAGCCAATTACAATCCACAGTTACACAATCTGGCCTCGCTCACTAATGTCATCTTAGGAGCAGACTTCAACGCTGAAGACACTAGTTGGTACCTGCACAACCAAAACAACACCAGAGGCGCCAACATAGCCACACAACTAAACATCCTCTTCATTCTTAACAACACAGAAGAACATATACACATACCACATCAAGCAGAATACTCAAACTCCTCCCCAGACATAACGTTCTGTTCCCCCTCACTCGCAACACATACACACTGGAGAACAGAAAAACAACTGTCATCGGACCACCTGCCCATCATCATTACAGCACATTCTACACTCTGTCCCAACAGCATTAGGCACACTTACAGAAATTACAAGAAAGCTGATTGGGAACAGTTCAAAATACAGACTGAAGAACAATTCACCACAGTAAACAGCACACCCATCATAAACATCAATACAACACTCAAGACATTTAATCAGATCATCAATAATGCAAACAAATACATACCCAAGTGCAACATTAGGAAATACAACCAAAATTACACTAGAGAAATAGGGCACTTCATAAGGCAACGTAACAACCTCAAACATAACACACAAACACCATACACAGAAGCCATGAAACACCAAATAGAACAGCTCAACACAGAAATAAATAACAAACTTAAAGAAAAACAAACAGAAATATTTAGGGAATTCATAACAACACTAAACCACTCCACAGAGACAGCCAGGCTATACAAGGCTATAAACAGCATTACCCACTCAAACAGTGGCATTCACACCTCACATGCAGCTATCTGTCGCAGCCAAAATAATATCCCAACATATACACCGCAAGCTAACATTCTAGTTCATCACTACGCAAAGATAAGTCACTTAAACAGAGAAAACAACCAGAATCACGCAGACAGACAAACAGCCAGACACAAGAAAACCTACAGACTCGACACGACCATTACACCCTTCAATACAGACCAGACCACCAAGATCATCAAAAACATTAAGAATTCAAAGGCTTCTGGACCAGACAACATATCTAATATACCCCTTAAACACTTCGGCCGACAGGGAATACTAGCTTTCACAAACATCAGCACATATTCATACCAACACTGTATTATTCCTGACATATGGAAACAAGGTAAAATTATTACACTACTCAAACCAAATAAAAATCTAACAGAACCAGCTTCCTGCAGACCCATTACTTTACTATACACACCTTTCAAAGTAACAGAAAGACTAAGCTTACAAATCACCAACTCACACATACCACTATCGCCTACTCAACATGGATTCAGACTTCACCACTCAACTACGACATTCCTCACTAACCTCACGCAGCACATCATGAATGGCATCAACTCCAGACGACCAGCTCAACGTACACTATTAGCAACAATAGACATTAGTAGAGCATTTGATGCTATCCCACGCTTCCCTCTCATAAACAAAATACTCAACACAAACATGCACATTAACACCAAAAGGTGGCGGAGCAACTATCTTTCAGGAAGATACTCACATGTCACATTTAATGGCAAGTCATCCAAAAACAAGCTTTTTTCGAACGGTGTCCCTCAAGGCTCTGTTCTCTCACCAACATTGTTCAACTTATACATGCATGACAGTCCACCACCCATAGATAACAAGCTTACCTTATCATCATATGCAGATGACATCACTCTAACATCCACCCACAACAACATCGACACCGATACAAATAAGCTACAAACATACATAAACAGTATACAAGACTGGCTCACACACAATAGACTCAAAGTAGCGCCCACAAAACCAACCATCACCTTGCTAACAAGCAACACAAAAGAACTTCAGATAACTCTAAAGATCAAACTAAACAACACCAACATTCCACGCACTCACAGGACCAAAATACTTGGGGTCACATACAACACATTATCTTTTGCAAACCAAATTCAGGACATTAAAAACAAATGTACGTCAAGACTTAACACTCTTAGGGTACTAACAGGCACAAACTTTGGACACCAGCAGGAAACATCACTCATATACAAACAATATATTCGCTCAGTTATAGACTATGCTAGCCCATGCTGGGCACCCATTATCTCAAACACACACATAAACACCTTACAGACAATACAAAACAACGCACTTCGTATTATTACAGGATGTACTCAAACAACACCAATAGAACACCTGCACACAGAAACAAAAATACTGAAAGTTAGGGAACATTTAGATATGAGGGGAACACAATTCATGGCAGCAGCGACAACTAACCCACAACACCCTTGCCACTACATGTACAATCATGCACCAACACCTCGCACCATTAAGGTAAACAGAGAGACATTATAACCAAATACTCTATTCCATACCACGCCCCACAGACATCACACAGTACAGAAAACACACACACACACACCTAACCCACAAAGCACTGACACGACTCGGTCCGAATGCGGTCCTAGGTGCGAAGCCGCCACCTATTGACAGGTCAGAGACCAGCCAGAGCAGATCGGATCGAGTTAACTTAGCACGATTCCGATGTGGACAACACCCAAACTTACAGACATATAAACACAGACTAGACAACTCCATCGACGACACCTGCCACCTGTGCCAGGACACACCACAAACAATTGAACACATTATGACAGACTGTACCTCTCTAGCACAACATAGAACACAACACAACATCACTAGTGCGCTGAACCTCTGGTCCACTCCGGAGAGTGCGATCGGTTACCTGCGTGCCGCCGGCTTTCTCTATCAGGGTGGGCTGATCGGCTAACCAACAACAACCAAAGCTAATAATTAGTTAATTCGACAAATTCCCTTTCAATGAATTTATTAACATTTACTTGCAAATATATAATAATTCACTAATTATATTTCTTAATAATTTTTTAAATAATTATTCCTTAATCATTTTCATCTAAAATTATACTTTAGGCACTGATGCTGAAAAAATATCGTTCCTTTACTTCTGTTCCAAATAAATGTTTTAAATGTTCCCAACTTTCGCCATTTTTTTTTTTAACTAAAGTTACCATTTCATCACACAATATATACGTAGTTGGTGACAAAAGTTTTGTCACTTCAAATATTATAAAATATATCGGATCCCATTTCTTTATCGCTTTTACAGTGTACTCAGTTCCTATGGCAACTGAAAACCATTCGCGAATGAAATATTTATTTTCCTCTTTTTTCTTTTCTTAACAATTAGATGCTGAACTTGGTATTTATGTATGACGTATAAAGCATCAACTTTAAACCTAGAATTCAGTAATATGAGGTACTTTAGCTGTAATAAATTATAAATATTTATAATTTAATGTACAGGGTGAGTCTCCATACATAGGCAAAATGGTCATGATAAACAAATTATTATTTATTTTTTATTTTTTTGCAGGTGATGTGCTGAGATGCCTTTGTCCCAAGAAGAGCGTATAGATATCATTCTTCTGGCAGGATCAGGAAGCTGTCGCAAGGTTGCCTAGGATTTTAACAGGAGACACGCCCCGGCACGCACATCACACACGACACTGTTGCCAAACTCATTGAGAAGTTCAAGAAGACTGGAAGTGTTGCAGACCAACCGAGAAGTGGCCGTCCACGAACAACCACCCACCCATGAAGGCACAGCGACCATGGTGCTGGCAGCGTTCGCAAAGAGTCCCCAAAAAAGCACTCGACGGATGTCTGCAGAATGCGGTGTCAGCCAAAGGAGTATCGTCCGCATTATGAAAGAGCACAGATGGCATCCATACAAAATGCAAATGTTGCAGTATCTTAGCGAAGACGACCCGGACAGGAGGCTGGAATTCTATGAATGGGCAAGAACAAAACTGGACGAAGACACGGAGTTCTCGGCTGGCATCCTGTTTTCAGATGAAGCCAACTTTTATGTTCATGGGGAGGTTAATCGTCGAAACGTACGTTATTGGGGTGATGACAACCCGCACTGGATGAGTCCTTCAAAGACGCAAGGCGCTGGAAAAGTGATGGTGTGGTGCGGGATATGGGGGCAACACAATTGTTGGCCCTTTTTTCATTGACACCAATCTGAATGCCGAAATGTAGCTAAACATGCTGCAAGACACAGTCATGCCGTCCCTGCTGAACGAGGACGGGGGATTTCCAGCGTACTTTCAGCAAGACGGGGCGCCACCCCATTACGGTATCTGCGTGCGCCAGTGGCTGGATCAGCAGTTTCCGGGTCACTGGATTGGCCGCCGTGGTCCCGTGGAGTGGCCTCCGAGGTGCCCAGACCTCACCCCCTTTGATTTTTATTTGTGGAGGCACTTGAAGACCATAGTGTAGCAGGTGAAAATACAAAACACGGACCACTTTAAGGAACGCATTCGTGATGCGTGTGCACGCATAACACCAGACGTGTTAACGCGCGTTTGCCATGACTGGGAGGAATGCATCCGTATATGCATTCAGTGTAATGGTGCCCACATAGAGCATATTTTGTGACTTACAAGTGATTGCATAATAAAGTGACCATTTTGCCTATGTATGAAGACTTTTGACTCACCCTGTGTAAAGTTAGGACAAATTTAATTATGAATTTCTACAAATAGAGTAATTTAAGCAAAGTTGATGAATATTTATATTAGAGACATTTTAGAAGAAAAGGTATGAATTACGTCTACAGGGCGGACCATAAATCCCAATCGGTTATAATTAAAGCGAAAATCCGGGCGCCGCTGAAAAGGCAATGCCCCGGAATAACATCATCATCATCATCATCATCATCATCATCTAGCGGAGCTCACATTGACGTAATCGATTACTAAGGAAAGAATATTTGTCGAGATGGTTATATTTTGCACTTTGAATAATCAATAAATATTTCTAAACTTATAAATTTTTTAGTTTGTTTGATTTTTTGTATTTTCGCTTTAATTATAACCGATTGGGACTTATGGGCCACCCTGTACAAGAAAAATATCGAAAGGAACCTTTCTTCGCACCTTTTGTTTCTTGCTGTATTATTTAAAATATAATTTTTTTCTCAAAAACTCCTTTCAGTTTAATATATCACTATCTTAATTATTGTTACAGTAGAATATTTCAGATTACATACGTACTGTACAGTGAAGTAATAAGACAAAATAACCCCTATTATTTTTTGTCCGTTACACCGTCAAAGGCCGTATGATAGGAGGGACCTACAACGGAACCTGAATTTCGAACCAAGGATGGCTGCAGAATCGATAAAGAGTACATTTGTCTCTCGTTCAATCACTTACCAGACCCATTATTGCTTCACTTCGCTGATATCACTGGAAGCGGTTTGAAGACATGGGTAATTCATTTATACTACCCATTTTAAAATATACCGATGCATTTATCATATAATGCGTTTCATTAGTTTTAATAAAACGGTCTACATATAGGTCTTTTAGAATGTGTCCATAAAGAATGTAATTAAACAAATGGAATGCAATGTAATATTTAATATTTTATATATCCTCCATCTGCTTCTGTGGTATCGCTGAGAGGTACAGTCCCTTGCAATGATTCCGCTCCACCATCCCCGAGATGTGGCAGCAACGCAGTCCTTCTTTCTCCCTCCCCCTCACTCCCTCCTTCTCCCTCTCCCCCTCCCCCTCTCAGGTGTTCTCATAGTAATACTTTTATTTTTTTGAAAACCAATGACAGAATAAATATATTGTTCACTGTAGTTTTGGTGGTAATGCTAGGACGGCTATGTATTTTATTCATGCATTATTCCTAAATTTAGAGAATAAAGTAGTTACGTTATTTCGCAAGCGTGGGATACTTTAAAAACTTTCAATCATAGGATTTTGATGTGGCCATGTTATAGTTAAAGTGTAAGATAAGTTGTTGTATCCACTTTTCCTCCAGGCAATAACATTTTTGTTTAAATTCCATGCATCATCAACAAATGATTATCCAGAGAAAGGTCTATCCATGGAGAGATAATGATAACATAGTTCAATTTTTTATTACAAAAATAAACATGAATCAAGTAAATTTATGGATTTTCTTAAGAACATACAAAACAATGTTCAAATTATAGGGAAGTGACAATTGTTCGAGTAAATAAATATATATTTACTGCATCACAACCATAACATTATTATACACAATTACTGAATACTTGGTCCATCCTCCATTATTATTAATAACCTCTCGTAGCCTATTTGGAACAGATGCCACGTGATTGTAGATGACTTGTGGGTCCGTCCGGAAAAGTTGCCACTCTGCGATGGTGTGTTCCAGCAGGTTCCGCTCCTGCCCAGGCTCCCATGTGTTAACCACATTTGCCCACACATTTTCAATGTGGTTTAGGTCATACCTCTTGGTGCGCCAGTTCAGCAACTCGACATCTCGTTGTTCCTGAAACCACCGTCTGATGATCCTAGCGTATGAACAGGGTAGTTATCCTGTAATATATATGTTAATCCTCCGTCTATGACCTTGGGTGTTTCGAGTTTGACGGGGGTTCTGGTGAGGTGGCAGCAACGGATTTTCTTCCTTTGGGGTAGCTAGTACCGTATAGGGAATCGCAGTAGTTTCTTTTATACTACACTCCGACTTCTTCTTGTAGTGGAATCAGTATTATTTAATGTTGACCTATTTTGTTTTTTATTCTCAATAGGCTGAATTATTTTTGTAAAATATTTGAAGATAAAAGTAAATTTTGGTTGTAACAGCATACTGGCAGATAAGCAAGATATTTGAAGATGAAGTCATATTTTTCTTTTAAACAGCATATTGACAGATCTGAGTTAACTAAAAATGGAAATTGAAATAGGCATTTTATTATGGATTAAAATTAAACATGCATATGAGCCAAAATTAAATGCTTAAAATTTAAAATTAAGTGTTAATTTAGAATTTTGGCAAGTTATGACTTCATCTTTTTCAACTGAGAGAGAATGTATAAAAAAGTAAACATTGCAGAATTTAACATGATTACATGATTAAGCTTAATCTAAAAAATTATTCGGTAATTTAAAAGAGAAATTATTCATCAATTACTTAGCAAAAATAAAATAGAAAGAAAATTAAATTTTTTTCAAACTTACATTTTATTTACAGTTAGTGTCAGGCGAGTTTGGACTTATCTGCAAAAATGAATGTTAAAATTATTCATTATATATATAATATATATATATTATATTATATTATATTATATTGTATTATATTATATTAATATATTAGTTAATATATTTCGTTGCTGGGTTCAAATCAGTTTAAAATTAGATGCTATTCGAATCGTAATCTGACACGCAGAATCACAGTGTCCTTCGAATTTTGGGATCTTTCGTGATGCAATACTTTTTGTCATATCGTGATTCGATATTAACACTTACAAATAGGTGTTGTATTCCTCTACATTATGATTAATTTCAGTTATTGTGCGATTCCATGTAGACGGTTTGAGCTCATAATATCGTCGTTTTTGGTGTAGCTAAAGGAGAAGGGGAGGACGAGAGCGGGGGGATAGCGAGAGGGAAAGGGGGAGGAGGAGAAGGAGGGAGTAAAGGCCGTCGCACACAGAAAGCCACAGAGGTCACGCCACGCATGACGCACGACAGCCACGCTACGCGGTCTTTACACCAAAAGGCACGTGGCCGGGCAACGCCGCCAGTATCCATCCGACCTAATTTGATAGCAATTTCCTTCCAACAATTATCTTTTCTGTATATATCCCTGTACTCTTCTTTCCTCATGTCATAAAGGCATGGGTACCGTCTGACTTCTTCACTCAACTCTTCCATTGCAAAATTGGTGCGAAACGGGGCAGATGGGAAATGAATGAATGAGTGCGACTGATTGAATCACTTCCGCCAGTGGGGATGGAAGAAGCTCCACTTACTACGAAGGCGAACTGAGCATGCGCAGCCAAAGACACGTCTAGGAATATCGCTCAGGGAGCGAACGCGAGCCACGTGGCGCGGCTGGCTGACGCATGGTGTAGCTAGCGTGGCCTTCGGTATGCGTTGCTTCGTTGAAAATCATTAGAGCTATGCTGAGCCACGTGGCGGGCGTGCGTGGCGTGGCTAACGTGGCTTTCGGTGTGCAGCGACTTTTAAGGGTGAAGGAGAAAAAGGGATTGTGTTGCCTCCACATCTCGGAGAGGGTGGAGTGGAACTATTGCAGGGAACTGTGCGTCTGTGCAGAGATGCAGTATGACTTTCAAAATTATTCGGAGTCCTTCGCAAACGCTCCCATATATTAGTAATGTGCCTTAAAAGATTTATCTCATTACACAGTACTCTATCACCAAATTCCTGTACTATTGTGCTCTAAATATTTTCAGTTGGGTTTAAGTCCGGAGAGTTTGCAGACTAATGAATTGTTATTACGTCATTGCTGTTATGAATCCATTGACGCACCATGAAAGATGTATAGGTCGTGTTGTATTATGTGGAAACCCAATAGTTCACTAACGTTTGTGGCAACTCGTTATAAGAAGAATATTCCCTCGACTTGTTGTCTATTAATTACTTTAATATAGACTTTTAATTCTATTATAGATTCGGAACTCCATAATAAATCAATTATAGGAAATTCTACTAATTAACCCTACCCTTAACTTATAGCTCGGCCTGAAGGCAAATGATTGGAGACGATAACCCACCAGCCCGGAAGATATACTCGTAGGTGTCCGAAATAACGATCGACGAAGATTAAACCAATCATCATAACCAATCACCATGCAAACAATTATTTTATTTTTCTAAGTTTTTAAATATGTATCGGGTTATTATCATGTATTAATTAAAATGGTTTGGCTTGGGAAATAAAATGGACCTTAACACACTGTCGCAGGACATCACCATATATCGACATACTGCTCTCCTGTCAATTGTTCTTTAATCTTTATAACTTCACCAATTCCAAGTGCAGACAACCATCACCACACCCCTACATTAACTCGTCTGTTCAATTTTGTTGTTTAACTGTTAGCCTCAAAGTATCTAGTGCCGTGCGTATGGTAGCAACGACTTGGCCCAGGACACTCAGTAGAGCAAATTTTTTCATCACAAAATACATCTCTGCTCAAAACATCTTCAAGGTCAAGATACATAAGAGCAAAGCTCAGTTCAACAAGCTTTTGTTGCTGCCAACAAAGGGTTTTTTGGCAGGCATTTGGTGGGAAATATTGTTTTCCACCAAACGCCGAAAAATAGTATGACCGCTACAAGGTAAAGCTAATTGACGAAAAATGTTCTTCGAAGTTGTAAATGGCTGTCTATGAAGATGGTGTGAAATTACTGAATTTATTTTGTTACACCTCCCCTAATCAACCTACACGTTACTAAATTATTATTATGCACCTTTACTATAATAATAATAATAATAATAATACTTAGTTTACAGGTTATAGATTTCATGTACATTTAGTGAGAAGCTATATTTATAATATTATTCGTATGCATTTATAAATTTGCACATAATAATCAAAACATGTACGCATATGAAGGTTATTCAGAACAACACACACACCATTATTCATTTTTTCACGATACCTAATACAACTGTATCCTAAGCTTCAGAAGTTTTACGAGGGCAACCAGATCTTGTCTGGTAAAAATATCATACTTCTTTCAGTATGGCAGCGTGCAACCTAGCGCTGTATTGTTTTTTCATGAACATGGAAACGTTCAGCAACTCCATTAATGGATAATCCAGCCTCTATCATCATTCTTATAAATTCTCCTCTCACACCTTGTGTTGTTTCATGATAAACAATTTGTTTCTCCATGCTGATAGTTTTTAAAAGTAAGTTAAATTCACATTTTGAGTCGTAACTTCAGAAATATTGCCAAAAGTACTTGGGTAAATAATTGTGTAATTTTTGTTTTATTTTAAAAGATAATACCACATTAAGAAAGTGTAAATTTTACAATTTCATAAATACTTTGCTGCAGTTGTTTACGTGTCCATAAAGAAAAAACAAAGTTTTGATTCTGACGTCACAATGATGTCACATATTTGGTTTTCATTTCTAGATGTTTTGATATAATATAGAATCAACATGGAAAGGTATAGTTAGCGACTCTATATACCAAAAGTGTTGGAAAGCATAAAGATAAAGAAATCGTACTAGTTACGTTAAACTGTTCACATTCATCCTATTCTTTATAAGCACATTCTACTCGTAAGAAACCCGTACGTAGACCGTCTTTTTGACATTGTTCTTTTTAATACTAAATGCATTAAATGCTAAATGTATTGGTATATTTTAAATTGGGAAGCATAAATGACTTACCCACGTCTTCAAACCACTTCCATTGAGATCAGAGAAATGAAACAACATTGGGTCTGGTTATGTGGTTGAAGGGGAGACCAATGTACTGTTTTTCGGTTTGATAGCCATCCTTGGTTCTAAATTCAGGTTCAGTTGTAGATCTATCGTATCATACGACCTTTGACGTTGCAATATTTTACTACACGTCCGTAATCTGAAATATTTTAACATAATAATTATCAAGATGATGATATAATAAATTGAAGGGAGTTTTTGAGAAAAACTTATATTTTAAATAATAAAACAATAAACAAAAGGTGAGGAAAAAGGTTCATTTCAATAGTTTTCTTGTAGACGTAATTCACACCTTTTGCTTCCAAAACGTCTGCAATATAAATATTCATCAACGTCGCTTAAACTACTTTATTTATATGTAAATATTCCTGGGTTTTATTATAATTAAATTTGTCTTAACTTTATACATTAAATAAATTATAGACATTTGTAATTTATTACAGCTAAAGTAGAGTGGCTGAATTACTGAATTCTGGATTTAAGGTTGGTACTACTGCCTTATAAGTCATAAAAAAATGTGAAACTCACCATCTTATCGCTAAAGAAAAAGAAGAAAAGGAGAAAATCAAATATTTCTTTCGCGAATGGTTTATGGCTTTCAGTTGCTGTAGGAACTGAACACATTGTGAAAACGGCTGAGAAATGGGATCTGTGTTTTATAATCTTCGGAGAGACAAAACTTTTGTCACCAACTATATATATATATATATGCATATAACTGCAATGACCGCGCAGTATATAAATGAATAGAAACGACATAAGTGTTAAGGAACGTGTGCAGAAACGTTCCTTAACACTTATGTCGTTCATATATATATATATATATATATATACACACGCTACATAAATTAAAATTTACTTGAATCAGCACAAGAAAAGATAATTACTGAGAGCAGAAATTACAATTGCAGAAAACATCGGTGGTACTTAGTAGTGTGGGCGCGAAATGCACAAGTGCAAGAATGTTGCAATGTAATTGCAAAGGGGAGGGGTTATGCAATGAAGGGAAGGGGTTATGCAACAAGTTAATGCAGCAAAGGGGAAGGGGAGGGATCTTCGTGGGTAGAAGGGAGGACGACCTTCCCCCAAAGGGGAAGCCTTAAACTAAGAGAGGGAGAGAAAGGAGGAGGAGGAGGTCTTTTGGGAAGAAGGTGGGATGTCCTCACCCACCAAAGGGAAACCTAACCTAAGCCTTAACCTAAGAGAGAGAGAGAGAGAGAGAGAGAGAGAGAGAGAGAGTTACAAGGAGTTACAAGGAAAAGAAGTACCTCAAAAGGCCTTGCGGCCCATACCGAGGAGGTACCAATGGCAACGGGTGCCAGTGAAAATTTTGTAAGTTTATTTTTTCTTTCAACTATCCTAGCAGTAGTAGAAAACTGGATAGAAAAGTAGAAGGATCTCTTCCCACCTCAAAAGGCCTTGCGGCCCATACTGAGGAGGTACCAATGGCAACGGGTGCCAGTGAAAATTTTGTAAGTTTATTTTTTCTTTCAACTATCCTAGCAGTAGTAGAAAACTGGATAGAAAAGTAGAAGGATCTCTTCCCACCCTCCGCTCCCTCCCTGCCAGAGGCAGGTACGGAAAAAGGTTGAAGAAAATACCTTGACCCTGGAAAAGTAGCCAAGGAAATTTTACAGGAAAGTGGAGAATATATAAATAGCTCTATATTTAGCTTGCTCACAGAGACACCGTGCAAGCGAACTCCTGCAGAGTTTTCTTATGTTTTATTCTTAACTATGAGAGTATTCAGTACGTTGTCTAGCCTATTTTTAAACACATTTACACTTTGACTGGAAACAACCTCTGAGGGAAGTTGGTTCCAGATATTAACTATTTTATAGGAAAAGACATTTCCGCAGACTGAGGTCCTAAATGTCTTTACACACTCAAATAGTGTGCAAGATTTCGTCTAACCTTTTCTTGAACTGATCCACAGAGGAACTGTTCACAACTTCCGAAGGTAACCTGTTCCATGTGTCACAGACCTTATACGTAAAGTAATTTCCGCACACACTAGTCCTAAACCGTTTCAAATCCAACTTCCAACCATTGTTGCGAGTTGGGTTATCATTTAAACTAAACATACTTCTAAAATCAACATCGTTGAACTCGCGAGAGAGAGAGAGAGAGAGAGAGAGAGAGAGAGAGAGAGAGAGAGAGAGAGAGAGTTACAAGGAGTTACAAGGAAAAGAAGGACCTCAAAAGGCCTTGCGGCCCATACCGAGGAGGTACCAATAGCAACGGGTGCCAGGGAAAATTTTGTCTTTCAACTATGCTAGCAGTAGTAGAAAACTGGATAGAAAAGTAGAAGGCTCTCTCCCCACCCTCCGCTCCCTCCCTGCCAGAGGCAGGTACGGAAAAAGGTTGAAGAAAATACCTTGACCCTGGAAAAGTAGCCAAGGAAATTTTACAGGAAAGTGGAGAATATATAAATAGCTCAATATTTAGCTTGCTCACAGAGACCGAGCAAGCGAACTCCTGCAGAGTTTTCTGAGGTTTTAATCTTAAACTACGAGTGTGTTCAGTACTTTGTCTAGCCTATTTTTAAACAGATTTACACTTTGACTGGAAACAACCTCTGAGGGAAGTTGGTTCCAGATATTAACTATTTTATAGGAAAAGAAATTTCCGCAGACTGAGGTCCTAAATGTCTTTACACACTCAAATAGTGTGCAACATTTCGTCAAACCTTTTCTTGAACTGATCCACAGAGGAACTGTTCACAACTTCCGAAGGTAACCTGTTCCATGTGTCACAGATCTTATACGTAACGTAATTCCCACACACACTAGTCCTAAACCGTTTCAAATCCAACTTCCAACCATTGTTGCGAGTTGGGTTATCATTTAAACTAAACATACTTCTAAAATCGACATCGTTGACCCCTCGTAAGAGCTTGAAAACCTCGATCAGTTGACCGCGCAGCCTCCGAGTTTCAAGCGAAAACAAGTTCAGGGCGCGTAACCGTCGATTGTAGCCCATATGCCTAACGGAAGGGATTAACTTTGTGGCCCTCGCCTGCACTCGCTCCAGCCTCTCAATATCTTTCCTGAGGGTGGGCGACCAGAACTGCACAGCATACTCCAGGTACGGCCGAACAAGGGAATTGTACAGTGAGAGCACAATCTCCTTGTTCCGAAACTGAAATTGCCTCCTGATATAACCCAATAGTTTCTGGGCTTTCTTTTCCACCTCTACACACTGTTTCGTAAACTTAAGGTCGCTGCTAATTAGCACACCCGAGTCCTTTTCTAAATCAGTCACCTCGATATTACTGCCCAACATCGAGTAGTCCGACTTGGGATTGGCGTAGCCAATGTGCATCACTTTGCATTTACCCAAGTTAAACGGCATTTGCCATTTTTCGGACCACTCTCCTATCCTACCTAGGTCCGCACGCAGTTCCTCGATCGCTTCGGGCGTCCCAACATTGGCCCCAAGCTTGGTGTCATCAGCGAATTTGGCGATCCGACTGACGATGCCACCGTCGATATCATTTATGTAAATGGTAAACAACAGTGGCCCCAAAACGGAACCCTGAGGAACCCCACTAGTGACCGAGGCCCAACCCGAACTAGCCCCTTTAATTACCACCCTCTGCCGCCTATTCCTCAGCCAGTTTTCAATCCACCTACCTATTTCCCCACCGATACCCAGCGCGCGCACTTTCGCCATTAGCCGGCGGTGAGGTACCTTATCAAAGGCTTTCTGAAAGTCGAGATAAAGTATATCAATCGCCCAACTCTTATCGTACTCACTCAACATGACGTGGAAAAACTCGAGCAAGTTGGTGAGACACGACCTATGCCGTCTAAACCCATGTTGTGAGTCCCCAAGCAGCTTGTGGGAATCCAAATGGTCAACGATTCTATCAGCTATTATCCTTTCTAATAATTTACCTACAACTGAAGTGAGACTAATAGGACGATAGTTCCCTGGACTTTCGTGATCCCCTTTCTTAAAGATAGGGGTCACGTTGGCCTCCCTCCAGTCACCAGGCACCTGGCCCATCATCAACGATTTGTTGAAGACTGTAGCCAGGTGGGGAGCCACCTGGTCGCGCACTTCTCGCAAAACACTGGGGAGAAACTGGTCTGGCCCAGGAGCCTTAAACGCGCTCAGTTTGTCTATTCTATGAGCAACGACTGTCGCGGTACATCTAACACTATCCAGGTCAGCACCTTCGTGCCTCACAGCTGGCTCGGGGATGACGCGGGTATCCTCCCTGGTGAACACTCCCGCAAAGTTCTCATTAAGCACATTAGCGATGTCCGCGCTGGAGGTCCGCAGAACGCCGCTACCGTCCTTTAAAGGACCTATCATGCTTCTAATAGGCTTTCTACTATTAACATAACTGAAGAACTCCTTAGGGTTCCTCTTGCAGAGGCTTGCCACCCGTAGTTCTTCGTTACGTTTCGCTAGCCTAACCTTCGCCTTCACTTCCCTACACAGGCGGACATACGCTTCAGTGTTCTCGTGGGAACGATTGGCCTTCGCCCTCCTATACACTACTTTCCTATTTCGAATAGCCGAAGCGATGCCACGATTGAACCACTTAGGCTGCGTTGAAGCAGGGGTGACCGGTTTTGAGGGTATGGCAGCAGACTGCAGCACCATAAACTCATCCCGGAATGCACTCCACACTCCCTCAACATCGCCGCCAACCTCTAACCCCATCTCTCCTACGCTATCCCTGAGGCTAACAAAGTTCGCCCGCCGGAGATCGAGCTTACTGCCTCTCGAGTTACTACGCTTCACCCGAGGGACGCACACACGGAACCTAATAAGACCGTGATCACTCCCGCCCAACGATTCGTCAACGGTGAGGCCAGTGACGAGGTTGTCTTCGGTCGTGAATACTAAGTCTAGAACGCTTTCGCCTCGCGTAGGCTCGTTGACCCACTGAGTGAGGAAGTTCTCATCAGCAAAGTCAACTAGCCTCCTCCCTTCAGCATCGGCAGTCCTCTTTTCCCACTTTATGCCGCGACAGTTGAAGTCTCCTAAAACTACACACACCCTATCCCCTAGCAGGCTACTGAGTTCGGTGTACAGGGCTGTATCGTCCTCGAGGAGGAGATGCGGAGGTCTGTACAACAAGATTAACCTATAGTTCGTCCCTCTCACGTTCAGATCAACGCCAAGCAGCTCCCGTTCCGACCGAAACTGGCAGTCAACCGGACTCAACGTGTCTCTGACGTATATTAGTACCCCCCCCCCTCCCCACGGGTGCGTGAGAGAGAGAGAGAGAGAGAGAGAGAGAGAGAGAGAGAGAGAGAGAGAGAGAGAGTTACAAGGAGTTACAAGGAAAAGAAGTACCTCAAAAGGCCTTGCGGCCCATACCGAGGAGGTACCAATGGCAACGGGTGCCACGGAAAATTTTCTACACACTCAAAGAGTGTGCAAAATTTGGTCTAACCTTTTCTTGAACTGATCCACAGAGGAACTGTTCACAACTTCCGAAGGTAACCTGTTCCATGTGTCACAGATCTTATACGTAAAGTAATTCCCACACACACTAGTCCTAAACCGTTTCAAATCCAACTTCCAACCATTGTTGCGAGTTGGGTTATCATTTAAACTAAACATACTTCTAAAATCGACATCGTTGAACCCTCGTAAGAGCTTGAAAACCTCGATCAGTTGACCGCGCAGCCTCCGAGTTTCAAGCGAAAACAAGTTCAGGGCGCGTAACCGTCGATTGTAGCCCATATGCCTAACCGAAGGGATTAACTTTGTGGCCCTCGCCTGCACTCGCTCCAGCCTCTCAATATCTTTCCTGAGGGTGGGCGACCAGAACTGCACAGCATACTCCAGGTACGGCCGAACAAGGGAATTGTACAGTGAGAGCACAATCTCCTTGTTCCGAAACTGAAATTGCCTCCTGATATAACCCAATAGTTTCTGGGCTTTCTTTTCCACCTCTACACACTGTTTCGTAAACTTAAGGTCGCTGCTAATTAGCACACCCAAGTCCTTTTCTAAATCAGTCACCTCGATATTACTGCCCAACATCGAGTAGTCCGACTTGGGATTGGCGTAGCCAATGTGCATCACTTTGCATTTACCCAAGTTAAACGGCATTTGCCATTTTTCGGAGAGAGAGAGAGAGAGAGAGAGAGAGAGAGTTACAAGGAGTTACAAGGAAAAGAAGTACCTCAAAAGGCCTTGCGGCCCATACCGAGGAGGTACCAATGGCAACGGGTGCCAGGGAAAATTTTGTCTTTCAACTATGCTAGCAGTAGTAGAAAACTGGATAGAAAAGTAGAAGGCTCTCTCCCCACCCTCCGCTCCCTCCCTGCCAGAGGCAGGTACGGAAAAAGGTTGAAGAAAATACCTTGACCCTGGAAAAGTAGCCAAGGAAATTTTACAGGAAAGTGGAGAATATATAAATAGCTCTATATTTACCTTGCTCACAGAAACACCGTGCAAGCGAACTACTGCAGAGTTTTCTTATGTTTTAATCTTAAACTATCAACGTGTTAAAGTAATTCCCACATATACTAGTCCTAAATCGTTTCAAATCCAACTTCTAACCATTGTTGCGAGTTGGGTTATCATTTGAACTAAACATGCTTCTAAAATCGACATCTTTGAACCCGCGTCACGTAAGCGTCGATTGTAGCCCATATGCCTAACGAAAGGGATTAACTTTGTGGCATTTTTCGCCAGTTTCCAATCCACCTACCTACTTCCCCACCAATACCCAGCGCGCGCACTTCGGCCATTAGCCGGCGGTGAGGTACCTTATCAAAGGCCTTCTAATCAATCGCCCTACTCTTATCATACTCACTCAACATGACGTAGAAAAACTCGAGCATGATGGTGAGACACGACCTATGCCGTCTAAACCCATGTTGGAGTCCCCAAGTAGCTTGTATGAATCCAAATGGTCAACAATCCTACTCGCTATTATCCCCTCTAAATATTTACCTACAACTGAAGTTAAATGGTGCTATTTATAGAGGTTCCAAGCCTCTCTTCCCACGCATGAGATAGCAGTAGCGTCCTAATCGTAAGAGTAGAGAAAAAGACAATACTAAAAGTTTTTCTTTTTTTTTTGCAGTCAGAGGAGAACATCCCTAACCTAAGCTAAAAGGACAGAGTGGGATGGGAAGGGGTCCTAGTAACCCACGGGACAGGTTTGTACAACAGACTTCACCCGCCCTCCCGAAAGAGAGAGAACCTAAAGGAATTGGCAGCCAATTTCTCTAGAATCCCACGACTCGGGACCGGAGGGCTGTCACACCCCAAGTATAAAGTTTACAACACCCAGAAGGAACGTGCATAACCTTTATACCCCCTGCGGGGTTATACCCCCTGCGGAGTAGGGGGAGAGAGAGAGAGAGAGAGAGAGAGAGAGTGTGTGTGTGTGTTACAAGGAAAAGAAGTACCTCAAAAGGCCTTGCGGCCCATACCGAGGAGGTACCAATGGCAACTGGTTCCAGGGAAAATTTTCTACACACTCAAATAGTGTGCAAGATTTGGTCTAACCTTTTCTTGAACTGATCCACAGAGGAACTATTCACAACTTCCGAAGGTAACCTGTTCCATGTGTCACAGATCTTATACGTAAAGTAATTCCCACACACACTAGTCCTAAACCGTTTCAAATCCAACTTCCAACCATTGTTGCGAGTTGAGTTATCATTTAAACTAAACATACTTCTAAAATCGACATCGTTGAACCCGAGTAAGAGCTTGAAAACCTCGATCAGTTGACCGCGCAGCCTTCGAGTTTCAAGCGAAAACATGTTCAGGGCGCGTAACCGTCGTTTAGCCCATATGCCTAACAGAAGGGATTAACTTTGTGGCCCTCGCATGCACTCGCTCCAGCCTCTCAATATCTTTCCTGAGGGTGGGCGACCAGAACTGCACAGCATACTCCAGGTGCGGCCGAACAAGGGAATTGTACAGTGAGAGCACAATCTCCTTGTTCCGAAACTGAAATTGCCTCCTGATATAACCCAATAGTTTCTGGGCTTTCTTTTCCACCTCTACGCACTGTTTCGTAAACTTAAGGTCGCTGCTAATTAGCACACCCAAGTCCTTTTCTAAATCAGTCACCTCGATATTACTACCCAACATCGAGTAGTCCGACTTGGGATTGGCGTAGCCAATGTGCATCACTTTGCATTTACCCAAGTTAAACGGCATTTGTCATTTTTCGGACCACTCTCCTATCCTACCTAGGTCCGCACGCAGTTCCTCGATCGCTTCGGGCGTCCCAACATTGGCCCCAAGCTTGGTGTCATCAGCGAATTTGGCGATCCGACTGACGATGCCACCGTCGATATCATTTATGTAAATGATAAACAACAGTGGCCCCAAAACGGAACCCTGAGGAACCCCACTAGTGACCGAGGCCCAACCCGAACTAGCCCCTTTAATTACCACCCTCTGCCGCCTATTCCTCAGCCAGTTTTCAATCCACCTACCTATTTCCCCACCGATACCCAGCGCACGCACTTTCGCCATTAGCCGGCGGTGAGGTACCTTATCAAAGGCTTTCTGAAAGTCGAGATAAAGTATATCAATCGCCCTACTCTTATCGTACTCACTCAACATGACGTGGAAAAACTCGAGCAAGTTGGTGAGACACGACCTATGCCGTCTAAACCAACCCATGTTGGGAGTCCCCAAGCAGCTTGTAGGAATCCAAATGGTCAACGATCCTATCAGCTATTATCCCTTCTAATAATTTACCTACAACTGAAGTGAGACTAATGGGACGATAGTTCCCTGGACTTTTGTGATCCCCTTTCTTAAAGATAGGGGTCACGTTGGCTTCCCTCCAGTCACCAGGCACCTGGCCCATCTCCAACGATTTGTTGAAGACTGTAGCCAGGTGGGGAGCCACCCCCCTGGTCGCGCACTTCTCGCAACACTCTGGGGAGAAACTGGTCTGGCCCAGGAGCCTTAAACGCGCTCAGTTTGTCTATTCTATCGGCAACGACTGTCGCGGTACATCTAACACTATCCAGGCCTGCACCTTCGTGCCTCACGCCTGGCTCGGGGATGACGCGGGTATCCTCCCTGGTGAACACTCCCGCAAAGTACTCATTAACCACATTGGCGATGTTCGCGTCGGAGGTCCGCAGAACGCCGCTTCCGTCCTCATGCTTCTAATTGGCTTTCTACTATTAACATAACTGAAGAATTCCTTAGGGTTCCCCTTGCAGAGGCTTGCCACCCGTAGTTCTTCGTTACGTTTCGCTAGCCTAACCTTCGCCTTCACTTCCCTACACAGGCGGACATACGCTTCAGTGTTCTCGTGGGAACGATTGGCCTTCGCCCTCCTATACGCTACTTTCCTATTTCGGATAGCCGAAGCGATGTCACGATTGAACCACTTAGGCTGCGTTGAAGCGGGGGTGACCGGTTTTGAGGGTATGGCAGCAGACTGCAGCACCATAAACTCGTCCCGAAATGCACTCCACACTCCCTCAACATCGCCGCCAACCTCTAACCCCATCTCTCCTACGCTATCCCTGAGGCTAACAAAGTTCGCCCGCCGAAGATCGAGCTTACTGCCTCTCGAGTTACTACGCTTCACCCGAGGGACGCACACACGGAACCTAATAAGACTGTGATCACTCCCGCCCAACGATTCGTCAACGGTGAGGCCAGTGACGAGGTTGTCTTCGGTCGTGAATACTAAGTCTAGAACGCTTTCGCCTCGTGTAGGCTCGTTGACCCACTGAGTGAGGAAGTTCTCATCAGCAAAGTCAACTAGCCTCCTCCCTTCAGCATCGGCAGTCCTGTTTTCCCACTTTATGCCGCGACAGTTGAAGTCTCCTAAAACTACACACACCCTATCCCCTAGCAGGCTACTGAGTTCGGTGTACAGGGCTGTATCCTCCTCGAGGAGGAGATGCGGAGGTCTGTACACCAAGATTAACCTATAGTTCGTCCCTCCCACGTTCAGATCGACGCCAAGCAGCTCCCGTTCCGACCGGAACTGGCAGTCAACCGGACTCAACGTGTGTCTGACGTATATTAGTACCCCAGCCCCCTCCCCACGGGTGCGGTCTTTGCGAAACATTCTATACCCTGGAATTTCGAACTCCCCAACGTAGTCCCTACGATCAGTATGAATCAAGGACTCGGTGATAGCAACGATATCCTGGTATTCTGATGCTAGAGCGCCGTAGCTCGCCAAACTTGTTCCTGATCGACCTAGCATTAAAATGCATTGCACGGAGAGGAGCCCCCTATTCTGACCGCCCCCTAGCCGACCCGTTTCCAGAACAGCCATGGCTGTCGGGAGTTGAAGAGCCCCTCCACTAACGACGGGGACAATATCCGCAGAGAGCCTGAGCCCCTCCAACGTGGAAGGAGAGTCACTACCTGCTGTTGGAGGGGGACTAACTACTGTTGGAGGGGGACTAACTACTGTTGGAGGGGGACTACCTGCTGTTGGAGGGGGCTACCTGCTGTTGGAGGGGGAAACTGCTGGGGAGGGGGACTAACTGCTGGGGGATGGGGACTAACTGCTGGGGAAGTAGATTTATCTGTTTGGGGAGCAGGATCAATTACTGGTTTGGGGGGGTCCTAGTTTAAAAAGATTATATAAATTAATGTTCAGTAAATCACCATAATTCTTTTTCCCCATCTGGTTAAAATGTATCCCGTCCGAACCAAAGTATTCCCCATTTCCGTAGAATGTAGGCCAAAAATCGACAAACTTTAGGCCTTTTTCATCACACATGCGTTTAACTCTTTTATTTATGCTAATGGCTTTACTTAGAGTATACTCACTAGCACGCATTCGAGGGAGAATTCCTACGACCATACCCATGTCTGTCCTATCCCTAACCTTGTCAGTTAGATTCTTGAATTCTTTTATAATGGGCTCTGTCTGCCCTCCTGTCCCTCCCAGACAAATGTCATTGCCACCAACATGGACAATGATAGGGCAACTCTTATTCTTAATATTAATTTTGCCTAATTCCCTATTAATTATCTGGCTTGTGGCACCCGGAAAACATCGGAGTTTTCTCTTGGTCGCCCGTCTTGCTCCGAAAAAGTCCCCTTGATTCCTTACCATAGAATCCCCAATTAAAAAGGATTCATCCTCCTCATCAGCAAGTAAGTGAAACTTATTTTTGATGGTAATGGGTTCCAAATCCTTATATTTTGGTTTTGGTTTGGAGGGTCTTCTATTTTTTACCAATTTGAATTCTTGTTCCTCCGTTCTATTTTCCGGAATAGTCACCGTGTTTTCCAAGCGTGCCACGCTTTGTTCTAGATGCTTAATCTTACAGTTTAAATCTGCTGGTGTGTTTTTAGTTTGATCTTGTCCACTGGGTTGGATTTCCAGTTCGACGACCCTAGCTTCAAACTTTTTTACTAATTCCTTTAGCTCTTTAACTTCCTTTTCGTGGTTTTCTCTAAGTTTACAAAACAAACATACACTAAGGGATGTGATATCACTGATACTACCTTCAGGGAAGTCAACGCACCAATGATTAACTTTACATTTAAAGCATTCTGCTTTCAATTTAGCTGGCCCTGCCATATTTTCTCTCTTTTTTTTTTTTCTCAATACTCTGAATAAGATAAAGCGTTCTAGCAATGAAAACTATCAAAAACGTTCTGACCAGTATATAAAAAAGGGGGGGGGCGTGAATTCATCCCGCGCGTAGACGCATCCACCTACTTGCAAGTGACGTTCATCCCTTCCAGAAGACTACACCTCTCGGTGCTGCCGCACCGACCAAAGGTCTTCCCAGGGCCGGACACTCCCAAACGTGTCGCAGCTACCAACTGACAAACAGCCCCTTACTAAGTCTTACTAGTCACTCACAAGCGGCCAGACTCTTAGAATCCAGTGTTCAAGGGATATCCCACCAGACCCAGAGGCTACTCCCGAGACTTTACGCTGGCCTGGCAGCCAGCTGGGCAGTAAAGCTCTCTCACCTCAGAGCAGTACAGCCAAGCACCATCAATTGGTCACTAAAAAACGGTCGCAGGGGGCTGGTCAGGCCATTACGCGTTAGGAATGGGCTTAAGAGGGCACTAGCCACACTCCATTCATCGCGCCCCTACGCCTGGGACCCCTCCATCTCAGTCTCTCACAACCTACGAGCGTTATTTACAGAGGTTCCAAAGCCTCTCTTCCCACGCATGAGGTAGCAGTAGGGTCCTAATAGTAAAAGAAGAGAAAAATACTTAATACTAAAGGAAAGGGTTGTTTTTTTTGTTTTTTTTTTTCCAGTCAGAGGAGAACATCCTTAATGTAAGCGAAAAGGACAGAGTAGGGATGGGATGGGGTCCTAGTAACCCACGGAACAGGATTGTACAACATACTTTACCCGCACTCCCGAAAGAGAGAGAGAACCTAAAGGAACTGGCAGCCAATTTCTCTAGAATCCCACGACTCGGTCCCAGAGGGCTGTCACAGCCCAAGTATAAAGTTTACAACATCCAGAAGAAATGTCATAACCTTTATACCCCGTGCGGAGTAAAAAATGAGGTCACCACCCGGGATCTTCCGATTGCCGGCCAGAGAGAGAGAGAGAGAGAGAGAGAGAGAGAGAGAGAGAGTTACAAGGAGTTACAAGGACAAAAGGAAGCCTCAAAGACCTTTTGGTCCACTCTGGGAGGTTCCTGTTATTAAAAGTTTATTTTTCTTTCAACTATCCTAGCAGTAGTAGAAAACTGGATAGAAAAGTAGAAGGCTCTCTCCCCACCCTCCGCTCCCTCCCTGCCAGAGGCAGGTACGGAAAAAAGGTTGAAGAAAATACCTTGACCTTGGAAAAGTAGCCAAGGAAATTTTACGGAAAGTGGAGAATATATAAATATCTCTATATTTAGCTTGCTCACAGAGACACCATGCAAGCGAACTCTGCAGAGTTTTGTTATGTTTTTAATCTTAAACTATGAGAGTTCAGTACTTTGTCTAGCCTATTTTTAAACACATTTACACTTTGACTGGAAACAACCTCTGAGGGAAGTTGGTTCCAGATATTAACTATTTTATAGGAAAAGAAATTTCCGCAGACAGAGGTCCTAAATATCTTTAGTTCCAGTTTAAACCCTTTATTTCTTGTCGGATTGGCATTAAGTGAGAATAAGTTTCTGTAATCCACCCTGTCTATTTCTTTGAGCATCTTGAAGACTTGAATAAGCTGACCCCGCAACCTCCTCGTCTCTAAGCTAAACAGATTTAGGTGCTCCAATCTCCGTTGGTAGCTTTGCATTCTCATTGAAGGGATCAATTTTGTAGCCCTTGCTTGTACTCTTTCTAACCTTTCTATATCCTTCCTGAGGGATGGAGACCAAAACTGCGCACAGTATTCCAGTTGAGGTCTTACTAGAGAATTATAGAGAGACATTACAGTCTCCTTGTTCCGAAACTGGAAATGTCTTTTAATATAACCTAATAATTTAAGGCCCTCTTTTCGATTCTGCACAGTGCTTCGACGGTTTCAGATCGTTGCTGATATAGACTCCCAAGTCTTTCTCTAGATCGGTCTCAGTCAAGTTCCTTCCCAAGAGAGAGTAATCGGTCTTTGGGTTTTTATAACCTATGTGCATTACCTTACATTTGTCCAAGTTGAATGGCATCTGCCAAGTAGCAGACCATTCGCCAACCTGTCAAGATCGTTCTGAAGCGTTCTTACGCCCTCTCAGTACCTACACTACTTCCTAATTTCGTATCGTCTGCAAATTTGGAGATTGCACTTAGAAGCCCGACGTCTATATCGTTAATATAGATGATAAAAGTAAAGGACCCAGCACTGAACCCTGTGGGACACCACTGGTGACGGGTGCCCACTCCGAAGCCACTCCATTTATTACCACTCTCTGCTTTCTATCTTTTAACCAATCCTCAATCCAGTTGGAAACGAGCCCGGTGATTCCTAGTCCTTTGACTTTAGCTATCAATATAGCGTGAAGGACTTTGTCAAAGGCTTTTTTAAAGTCGAGATACACTATATCTATTGCCCTACTTGCATCGTACAGTGTATGCATATTATGGAAAAACTCTGACAGGTTTGTCAGACAGGATCTATGTCGCCTAAATCCATGTTGAAGAATACAAAATTAGATGTTAGATTCAAGGTGATACACAATACGTTTTGTAATGATGGATTCCAACAGTTTGCCGACAACTGATGTTAAACTGATCGGGCGATAATTACAAGGATTTTCCCTATCACCCTTTTTAAAGATAGGTGTTACATTTGCTAACTTCCAGTCGGTTGGAACTTTCCCTAACTCGATTGATTGTTTGAGTATGGTTACTAAGTCGTCAACAACATTGTGGCTAACCTCTTTTAATAGCCTTGGAAGAAATAAGTCGGGACTAGGGATTTGTATTTATTCATCTTATCAAAATTGCTGTAGCTCATTTCTCGTAAAACTTATGGTCTCTACGGGATTGTCACATCATATGTAATCCGAGGACTTGGCACTTCTATTGTGTC
Source organism: Bathynomus jamesi (assembly GCA_023014485.1). Classification (NCBI taxonomy): domain Eukaryota; kingdom Metazoa; phylum Arthropoda; class Malacostraca; order Isopoda; family Cirolanidae; genus Bathynomus; species Bathynomus jamesi. The sequence goes on from JAJOZX010000101.1 coordinate 920,449, forward strand.
TTCCTCTTGAAGACTGTAACGAAGAACTCGTTTAACGTATTAGCTATATCTTTATCACCGAATTTCAGTACGCCATTTCTATCTTTTAAGGGGCCTACAGAATTTTTAATTGGCTTTCTGTATTAACAGGGCAAAAAATTCTTAGGGTTAACTTACAGAGTGAGGCAACTCTAGCTCTTCATCACGTTTGGCTGATCTAATTAAGGACTTAACCCTCCTACGTAGGTTTATATAGTTTCTGAATTAGCTGGTTGAAATGCGACTTAAGTAGTTTGTAGGCTCTATTTTCCCTTAATAGCACTCCCAATTTCGTTGTTAAAACCATTTCAGTGACTTTGTTGACAAGGAAACCATTTTAGTGGTATAAAAGTGTTCTGTAATATTCTAAATTGATCCCTATATGAGCTCCAGGTGACATTGACATCCTCACTTATTAGAACTTCAAGTGTGTCTAAACTACTTCGGAAGCTTTCAAAATTTGCTCTCGAGAAATCCAGTCTTTCACGAGTCTTTTCGCGTGTATTAACTGGAACCCTAAGGTCAAACCTAATCAAATTATGATCGCTGTTACTTAAATTTTCACCAATAGTCAGGTTAGAGACTAGGTCATCTTCGTTCGTGAATATGAGGTCTAGTTTATTATTACCCCTAGTAGGCTCAAAAACCCATTGACTTAATAAGTTATCATCGGCAAATTCCAACAGTCTTGAGCCCTCAGTATCAGCTGTTTTGTTTTCCCAATTTACATTACCACAATTAAAATCACAAAAAATCACACTGATCTTATTATTCACTATTCTACTTATTTTGTTTTACAAGTTTATATCCTTATCCACGGGGTAGTGAGGTGGTCTATATACGAGAAGTAGCTGCACTACTTTATTATTTAGGTTTAGATCAATTCCCAACATTTCATGAGCAGATACGATATTACTGTTTACCGGGTGCAGGGAGTCCCGAGCATACAAAAGTACACCGCCGCCTTTCCTTCCGTTCCGTTCCTACAAAATCCCTTGATTCAGAATGAATCCAGGATTCCGTTATTCCGATATCAAAGTTCTCAATTTTGACAAGCGCTATAAATTCCATTAGTTTGTTTCTAATTGACCTAGCATTGAAGAGCACAGTTTTGAGTGATTTTAAGTTGTGGTTTTTCCTAACTGGCCTGAGTCGTTTCCCGACGCAGTTGAACTAACTACTGGGGGAGTGGGACTAACTGCTGGGGGAGGGGGGCTAACTGCTGGGGGAGGGGGGCTAACTGCTGGGGGAGGGGGGCTAACTACTGGGGGAGGGGGACTAACTACTGGGGGAGGGGGGACTAACTCTTGGGGGAGGGGGACTAACTGCTGGGGGAGTAGGTTTAACTGTTTGGGGAGCAGGATCAATTGCTGGTTTGGGGGGTCCTAGTTTAAAAAGATTATACAAATTAATGTTCAGCAAATCACCATACTTCTTTTTCCCCTTCTGGTTAAAATGTATCCCGTCCGAACCAAAGTATTCCCCATTTCCGTAGAATGTAGGCCAAAAATCATCAAACTTAGGCCTTTATCATCACACATGCGTTTAACTCTTTTATTTATGATAATGGCTTTACTTAGAGTATAGTCACTAGCACGCATTCGAGGGAGAATTCCTACGACCATACCCATGTCTGTCCTATCCCTAACCTTGTCAGTTAGGTTCTTAAATTCTTTTATAATGGGCTCTGTCTGCCCTCCTGTCCCTCCCAGAAAAATGTCATTGCCACCAACATGGACAATGATAGGGCAACTCTTATTCTTGATATTAATTTTGCATAATTCTCTATTAATTATCTGGCTTGTGGCACCCGGAAAACATCGGAGCTTTCTCTTGGTCGCCCGTCTTGCTCCGAAAAAGTCCCCTTGATTCCTTACCATAGAATCCCCAATTAAAAAGGATTCATCCTCCTCATCAGCAAGTAAGTGAAACTTATTTTTGATGGTAGTGGGTTCCAAATCCTTATGTTTTGGTTTTGGTTTGGAGGGTCTTTTATTTTTTACCAATTTGAATTCTTGTTCCTCCGTTCGCCCGCCGGAGATCGAGCTTACTGCCTCTCGAGTTACTACGCTTCACCCGAGGGACGCACACACGGAACCTAATAAGACTGTGATCACTCCCGCCCAACGATTCGTCAACGGTGAGGCCAGTGACGAGGTTGTCTTCGGTCGTGAACACTAAGTCTAGAACGCTTTCGCCTCGTGTAGGCTCGTTGACCCACTGAGTGAGGAAGTTCTCATCAGCATAGTCAACTAGCCTCCTCCCTTCAGCATCGGCAGTCCTGTTTTCCCACTTTATGTCGCGACAGTTGAAGTCTCCTAAAACTACACACACCCTATCCCCTAGCAGGCTACTGAGTTCGGTGTACAGGGCTGTATCCTCCTCGAGGAGGAGATGCGGAGGTCTGTACACCAAGATTAACCTATAGTTCGTCCCTCCCACGTTCAGATCGACGCCAAGCAGCTCCCGTTCCGACCGGAACTGGCAGTCAACCGGACTCAACGTGTCTCTGACGATATTAGTACCCCACCCCCTCCCCACGGGTGCGGTCTTTGCGAAACATTCTATATTCGGGAATTTCGAACTCCCCAACGTAGTCCCTACGATCAGTATGAATCCAGGACTCGGTGATAGGAACGATATCCTGGTATTCTAATGCTAAGAGCGCCCGTAGCTCGCAAAAATGGTTCCTAATTGACCTAGCATTAAAAAGCATTGCACGGAGGGAGCCTTCCCTATTCTGACCGCCCCCTAGCACGACCCGTTTCCCGAACAGCCAGGGCTGTCGGGAGTTGAAGAGCCCCTCACTAACGAGGGGGCAACTTCCGCAGGAGACTGAGCCCCCTCCAACGTAGGAGGAGGGTCACCCACCTGTACTTCGACGCACTCTTCAGTTGAAGGTACGTCCGCCACCGGCTCATCCTCATCTCTCCCCGGTGGGGGCCCATCATCTCTCCCCGGACTCGACCTCACCATTCTGTATAGGTGCCGGTCGAGCAGCGCGCCTAGCACACCTTTACCCTTGTTATTGAGGTGGACACCATCCCTCTGGTAAAGGTCCCACCTACCCTAAAATGCATCGAAGGGGTCAATAAACTTCACGCCCAGTGGAACGCACAAGTCTTGTACCCTCTCGTTGATGCCAATGACCTTACTGAGCGCGTGGTCACTGGCATTCATTCGCGAGAGAGAGAGAGAGAGAAGAGAGAGAGAGAGAGAGAGAGAGGGAGAGAGAGAGAGAGAGTTCTTTATTCCACCGGAGTCTGACGCATTATGTTTGTTTTTTCTGTTTAAGGTGCTTTCAACCCTGCTGGATTATTGACACCATTTTTTTTTTTTTTTTGTAGAGAAAGGTGATGAAAGAAGTAGTAGAAGAAAGGGTTTTGGTCGTAACTAGTACATAGATCAAATTATGTTCGTCCAGGGGCCAAGCAGCGGTTATATAAAGGGTCGTGAGTTGCCAGATATCACTTATTTATATATGGAGGGGTTACCAGAGAGCACTATATATTTATTTTAATTTTTATTTAGATGAGTTGCTAAATAATGTTTTTTATTTGAATTATGTTCAGGTGTACTTTATTAGGGTGATTTGCTTTGCAAAACCATTTAATTTAATTATTTATTAAAGGCAAGAGCGACTTTCTCCTTAAATCTGCCCGGCAAAAGAACTGATTATTTAAACGATTACCAACACTGATAATAAAAGAAATACACAGGGTTCTTTATATTGTACTCTGATCCATTAACTCACTATACATTTTGAATCAGTTTAAGAATTTATTTAGACGCAAAACGAGCCCCTCAAGAAACACACTAGACTCTTTAAATTATACATTAATATTAAAATATTCTTAACCACTAGGTCACCCAGGGTACCCATTTATCTTCCTACCAATTGTGCGGAAGGATGAACGTTTACTGAGCGCCGGCTGCCTTCGCAGGGTCTCGAACCCGGAACCGATGGATTCATAATCAGTGATGCTAACCACCGATTCATGGTATATCATCATCAGAATCGCAAGCGCGCAACAGGGTACAGGGTTTTGGGGGATCCTCAGGAAGGACGGTGAGGGGAGAAATTTTCAAATTCATCCGTGTCTGTCTCCGCAATTACAATCATACTTATTGAATGATTGCTCACCCAAACGAAAAAAAATTGTACGAAAATGAAAAGACATTTTATATATATATATATATATATATATATATATATATATATATATATATATATATATATATATATATATATTAACATCTTTGCAAGAAAAAGACAGTTGTATCATATACATAATAATAATTAGTAAATACATTGCATTCATTTACTTCTGCCAATCCTCTCTATATAAAATGTTTTCAAAATCAACTTCTCATTTTATTCCACAAAAATGTGTAACGATGTAAAACTCCAGTCACTTTACACGCACGTGAATAGCCCGAGGCACTCCAAAACATAAAGGTATCGGAATGCGGTTGTCCCCAATTTGTAACTGTGTGTGTATGTATATGTTAAACCTTTACATCGTCTCTGTTATTATTATTATTATTGGGAAAACAAAGTATTAATTAATTTTGTAATTCTTTTTATCCTAAGATACGAAAATTCATGTTTTCAGATAAAAATAACTCTCGATGAACAACATTTTAAATCTCTAAATTTGTCCGCGATCCTTTCTTTGAAAATAACTTTGTGCTGCCTTTCCTCGAATAAAAAAAAAAATCTAAGGTATAAACTCGAAACAGGTGAATCGCCGAGCTGACCAAAGAGTTTGACCGCAAAGGTCCCGCGACACAGTTTCGGCTGACCACCCAAGAACCTCTCTCGACTCCTTTTTATTGATTTCATTATTACCATTATTATTGAAGTTAAAAACAACATAATTATATACATAAGCATCACCTGCTTGTTTTACAAATTATTTATAGGCTAAATTAGCCTTTGATTAAGTAATGAATTTCCTTATCGTATTTCCATATGCAAAACTATATATATATATAGCGTGGTGCAAATTACAGTAGTAATAATAAGCTAAATCGGTTTTCCTTCTCCCCGAATTGTTCATTTTGACAAAGATCAAGCTTGTCACTCGCCTTAGACGTACAGTTTAACGTTGAATCCGAACTATTTTTCTTTGCGTGTAATTTGTGTGGTATCTTTTTCATAGTTGTGTTAAAACTTTACATTTTAACCCTCTCCTCTTTCCTTTCTCTCGGGCTAACCTTAGAGTGGATCTTAGGGTCTTTGTTAGCCTTAGCTTCTGTAGATTATCTCTGTAACTGAAATGAAATGAATGAATGAAAAAGAAAAAGTGGAAAGGATTATTATTATTATCATGTGCGATGATTTCACGAAGGTCAAGCTTATCGTCCCTCCTCTCGAGTTGATCTAATGAAGTGGTGAGTTGGCTTCTTTTACTCTCCACCTCAAATAGGTACACCCGGCTCATCGGGGATTGTATGTACCAAGAAATTACAATGTCACCATCCGGACTCGATCTCTCAACATCCGATCAGCACCCCAGCGTCTTAACCACTAGGATACCTAGGGCGGCCATTTATCTACCGTCACAACCAGACATTAATTTTCACAAACTAAACACAATTTAATCACACTCTTACGCGAGAATTGGCAAGTAGAAAGTCAAGCTGAATACATGAACCAAAATTGAGGATCGAATAGTATGACCGCAAATAATAATACTGCAAAATATTGTCGTGATAGAGATTGTAAGTGGAAAATGTTGATCAATTTTGCAAAGGGGTGAGGGATATTGCATAAAGGGGTGGGTTCTAAAATGGGAAAACCGAGAATAGTATGGGCGAAAATATTAATGTAACTATTGTCGTGGTAGAGATTGCAAATGGCAATACACCTTGAGATGTGAGCATTAAATCTACGGAGAGAAGATAAAGACACCATTAGTCGACCAATCAGGACGTCCAAAGCGTGGACCCGTTATATCGGTGTTACGATTGGTACACAAATTTAACATAGCCCGGCCCAGTTACAGTGACAACCAATCATCAAACTTACGAATTGCCTATTAGTCTTTTGGCGTGGTGCTTGGGATCATGCATATAAAAGGAAATTTTTTCAGCTGGGAGTCACAGTAGTTATTTTCACCAGTGAATAAACATTCCCTCCGACAAGAATCAAGAACTTTACAGTTTACCGGATTTATATCAAGATGGAGACATTGCAGCGTTGTTCACAATTAATCTTTTTAACGCAGCCGACCGACCGGGGTGAATTATTTCCAACGCAAACCGTTGAGGATATTTGCAATGACGCTCCTTACGATCCGACGCAAGGGACTGCCGTAGAATGTAAGTAATTATGTGCCTATAATTTTAATTTTGTAGCCAATTATTCGAGAACTCGTTATTTATTTAGTGTGCTTTTCATTAGGAGAAAGAGCACTGTTCTGGATTACACTGGTATGCATATGAAATTTTTTTGTCTGCTGAGAGGGTTTTTTTCAACTCATATTATATAATTCGACCATGCTGAATTCGAAAATGACATTGGTTTTCCTCAATCAGGTCAGGTTTTTTCTCTATTGGCCATTTATTATAAGTCCAATTTTATCCCCAAATTTATTGATTTTTTAGCTTAAACACTGTAGATACGAGTAATATTATAAGAACACTCGTGAAAAATGAGAACATTGTGTGAATAAATACTTTTATTCATACAATGAATATGGAAAAAAGTTTATTGAGGAAGGAATGAAGTTTTTTTGGCTTTCCGTCTGTGTTTTTCTTCGGGCACGTCTCGCTTCAAACACCAGCAATAGTCCGCCAGCATATTGATATCCCAGTTTCCCTGGTACCTCTCTTCCATTATTTTGATATCTTGGTGAAATCGTTCACCCTGTTCCTCACTATAATCCCCGCAATTTTCAGGAAAATAGTCCAAGTGGGAGCACAAAAAGTGCATTTTTATGGACATGCGCGACCCATGAGCTTTGAAAGCTTCCATCAAGTTTTCGACAAAGGACTCGTATTCTGGACTTCTACGCTTGCCAAGAAAATCAGTGACAACTGATTTGAATGCCTGCCAGGCATTCTTCTCAGTTGGAGTCATTGCGTTTTCGAACTGAGTATCCTTGATCAAAGTTCGAATTGAGGACCATCAAAAACCCCAGCATTTAGTTTAGCATCAGATATATGAGGAAATTTACTCTCGAGATATCGGAATGCTGAACCCTCCTTATTCATTGATTTGATGAAATTTTTCATCAAGCCCAGCTTAATATGAAGTGGTGGGAGCAAAATTTTTGTTGGTGGTACAAGGGGCACTGAAACGACATTATGCGACCCAGGTTCAAAATTCTCTCTGGATGCCCATTCACGCTGTGCATAGTGCTTCTCATCCGCTCGGCTATCCCATTTGCAGAGGAAACATGGGTATTTCGTGTATCCCCCTTGCATTCCCAATACAAATGCCACAATCTGAAAAAAAATGAAAATATTTAAAGAATTTAGAGAATTTGTTCTATCAGATAAAAAAATCTATGCATTGGACTGTATCACTTCTGTGGGGAAGTTAAGTGTTCTTATACGCTCTCAAATAACCTTTGGAAAAACAACATAGTCAATAGCAATAGTTTACTTATGATATTAGTATTACCTTCAAATCTCCACAGATCCTCCAGTTATGTTGGTCGTATACGAGAGCATCCAGCAAAATTTTAATGTTATCGTAGCTCTCAGTAAGTTGTATGGAATGTGCTACAGGGACTGATGCAACCCTATTCCCAATGTTGAGAAGTACTGCTTTCAAACTTCGTTTAGACGAGTCTATAAATAGCCTCCATTCTGATGCGTTATATGGCAGGCCCAAGGATTCGATTAGCCCTCAACATTGCAGCAGTACACTAAGGAAGAGGTATTTTCGTGCACTGCAAAAAACTTGCGGAATTCTCCTCTTGTTTCCATACCAGGAGAATGTTGTTCCCGGAGCCAGCAAGTTGTCCTCTCGAAGTCGTGAGCCCAAGATCTCGGCAGCTAATTTGGAAAGTCCTAAATCCGTGATAAGATCATTAAGTTTGGCCTGGTTGAGAGGCCTCGGCTCATTTGAAGCGGTATTTTGAGGTATATACGACTGGGACTGGTCATTGGCATTGGTCATTGATTCATCATCAGAATCATCGAAGTCCAGGGTTTGAGGTGGGTCGGGTATTGGAATTCCAGGACCATGGGGTACAGGTCTCATAGCAGAAGGAATGTCAGGGTATACAACAATGTGTTTATTCTTCTTGTTAACTCCTGAAAATAGAAACACAGAAACATGGATATAAAACTTGCATATGAAATAGAAGAAGCATTCAGACAGTGGCGGCTCGTGAGGGAAGGCTGCGGTCTGTAAGATATGAAATAGGTCGATGGAGTCTGTATATTTTCTTTCTTTTCATTCATATTGTCCCTTCGGGGACAATATGAATGAAAAAGAAAGAAAATATACAATCATTGTATATGTAAATGTAACTTGTATAACAATATGTATGTGTAAATGTATTTTCTATAACAATATGTATATGTAAATGTATGATTACCATTATGGTGAATATTATGTCAAGTTTCATACGAGGATTTCAAAATATTTAAGAAAAATAAATTTATAAGCCCACCTTGGAGGTTTGTCATGCAGAAATAGCAATCTGTCACGTGATCCTTTCCTTCTCTCCAAATCATGGGAATTCCAAAAGGCAAAGATTTCGCTCTGTCTTTGCTCCATCTTCTCAAATTTTCAATGCACGTCTTGCAGCACATATGAGGGGCGAAATTTTTGTCCTGGTCCCCTAGCTTAATTCCAAAGTATGCTCTATACATTGTCTTCACAAATTTAGTGATTTGGGACTGGTTATTTGGCATAGTAACCGTCCCACATATGTAGCAGAATCTATTGGGATCATTTTTACACGCTCTATTCATTATGAAATATTTTATCTATATGCCTGAAAAGTAAAAAAAGATATTATACAAGTGAAACAAGTGATGATAGATGTTACTGTTCCAATTCCGCTTTGACAAAATCACGAAAAATTCTATTTTACTTATGAGGCCATAGCCGGATAACCTGAGCTGATTGAGAAAAACGGATTGCAGATTCGAAATCAGCAGGAGAAACTATAAGAATCACGTACAAAACCCTTGACAGCAAAATTGATGCATACCAGTGTTATTTCATCATATATATGGAGGGTTGTAGTAATTCATCTCATCACATTAAAAATGCTTCATTTAGGTATTCGAAATTATAGATTAGTTTGCAATTAATATCATGATAAAGTCCTGTTTTGATTCGTTGAAGTTTTTTATAGCAATCCTTTGCATGTTTTAAATAATTTTATAAATTCCATAATAAATGTTATTCGGCATTTTCTCTTAAAAGAACTTCTCTGAGCGGTTCAAAGATATCTTCACATTGTAATACTCTTACTGTATGTATACTCTGCATATGTTTTAAGCAATTGGGTTTTAATTCAAAAAGAATCAATATGAACTAATTATTTATCCTTTCTCTTTGAAGGTCCGATGAGTATTGATACGTGTTATACAATCTTTTCGTTTTGAAGAAACGCATGTCGTGGACCTGAATACGGAGGCAGAAGTTTTACCGAGCAGTCAACCCAAAGACTGTCACATCATTAACGAAATAATGTAAGTATTTTTTCATGTTTCGATCATTTTTTTCGGGGAAGAAGACACAATGTATTTTCATCAATTTATTAAATGAAAAAAGTCATGTTTTTAGTACAATAACCATCTTAAGCTACAGAATATACAAACTAACATTATTGGTTACAAATATATATACGAACAAAACATCATACTATACAACGAGTACGCACAATCGGAAAACGACTTTTTATGTCTGCATACTATTTCGTCGTTTCGTTGAGTGTGACACGGGTCAAATAATTTTAAAAAATTTATAAATTCTTTACCACGTGACATATGCATGAGAAATGAAAGGCAGTACATCCCACAAGTATTAATAAAATATCCTTGTAGACGGAAGGGATTCCGTACAATTTCGGGGATATGCATCTGATCGAGAAATTTTACAATAACAGGGTCACTCCAGGGTTGAGTGCCGAGTGAATGAAAATAGTACATGCGGTCCCTATTTTTAAAATAAATTGCATACCAATGAATCCCTTCATTACCAATAACATCTGTGTTCACAATAAGACTACCGCAATCTCTCGTAGTTGGCAATTTCAATGTTTCATTCTTCCCAACACAACGATAAATTTGGAACGTGTGATTCGTTCACTATTCGTTACTCTCTGAAGTGTATTCGCACCTATTTTAAAAGTCAGTGACAACGCCCCTAAATCTGTCTACTTCTATTAAGGCTTGTGACTCGAGGTATACTAGTACACTAATAGGCGCGTCTATCGGCTTGGCGAATTCCAATCCGACTGAGATGTTTCCACTGTGTTGTGAACTTAAGTGTGTGTTTACACTAGCAGGTAAGTCAGGTGTGATGTCAAACGATAAAGGTTAAATTGATCGATGAATTCTTTCTGCTTTACCCCAATCCCGAGCTCATCACAGTCACCTGCAATATGGGTTAGATTACTATATGCTCTCGCGCAAAGCGGGAACACAGCATCTGATGAGTAGTCCGAATCCAATGTTCCTCCCAACGCAACGCCATTAACGTATAGAATTATATTTTGAAGGCCGAAATTCTCGAATTTAAAGGCATTATTTTACATTTTCCATTCACCGAATTGTGTTCCTGCATTCCAATTAATGTCCTTTTAGATAGATTTCCCAGGGCGATGTTTTCTATATGTTTCGATGGCAACCCTGCTGGCACCGTGTATAGTTTGATCTGTACTCTTTAATTGGGTATTTTACTGTGGCGTGTAGTAATGTTTTCTCAATTTCTATTTGTTTTGGTGAACTTAATTTCAATCGACATACGCAGAGGTATGTCTCCATAATGTGAATCACAACGGGTTTTGCTCCCTATTCTTGATCAGCATCCAGATTTAAACAGATCTCAGGATTCGTACGGGTGAGCTTTATTTTCATATCCACCCCATTCGCAAGCAATTTCTCCTGGAATGTGAAATCTGTATGCAGGCGTCCAAAACACTCATATATCTTCTTTTTAGAGTTTTAAATTTGTCCTTTATACTACTTTCGTCTTTAGCTTGATAATATCCCTTGGCACTTAAAAAGGTATCCTTCGCTTCTTTGGAAAAGTTGAGGACATTTACCAGATAGGCTCGTAGGTGATAATACCCCGTTCCTGCCGATATATTGACTTGATTTAAATATACGTCACACTGGTTGAATATGGAGTGCTGAAAGTTTGTTTCAGGGTATACAGCATATTTGTCATCGCAGTCCGTTCCATCAGAATGGGCGATACGTAGTTTAGCGTACATAGGCACACAGCTTGGGTGAGAATAACCCGTTCCTGCCGAGATGTTGACCTGATTAAATACACCTCACACTGACTGAATATGGAGTGTAGAAAGTTGGTTTCAGGGTATGCAGAGTAAGTATCATCGCAGTCCGTTCTATCTGAATGGCTATACGTAGTTTAGCGTACATGTGCACGCAGCTTGGATAAAAAAGTGAGTGCCTGAGCTGAGTATCACGAATTCTATAAGGGCACTCGTGGGACTAATTGTGTTTAAAAGGTTAATTTTAATAAAATCACTGTGTCCAATAGAAACCTGAGTTGGGGGCATGTGAAAGAGGGACAGCTCCGATTTATTACATTGTGAACTTGCATTGTGAACATTGGATGAAGCGTGCCATGACGAGTTAGAAATAGTGCCTCCTCTCTCGACAAGTAGTAAACAAACTATGAGTCATGAGATCAATATCGTTAGCTTATACCAGTCACAAAAATGGTCAACCATAGGTTTCATTCGCTTAGAACACTTCTTTTTTATATCCTTTTACGTTTAATGCCACGTGTTGGTAATCCTTTCTTCCAGCCAACCCTCTTCCCACCACCACGCATTTTTCTCTTTGCATCTTTGACGATTTCGTCCCGTCTAGGCTTTAAGTGTTTTTTTAGAGCTTCTTTAGGTTTAGCCCCAGGCAATATGTATTCTGCCGTGTTAAGGCCTGATTGTAGCGCTTTCCTCCTGAGGTATCTAGCACCCCTCTTAAGCAAAGGGACAGCCGTACGTAGTATGGTTTAAAAAATGGATCCAAGTCCAGTACCACGCTGGTATCTCACCCCTCGATATACGGTGAAAGGCTTTCTGTCCATTATAACTTAGTGCGTCGAAAGTGCAGCTTCACTCTTAAACTCCCATCACCAAATTGGAAATTTTTTCCCTCAATCGTTCGTTCTTATATATATTGAGATATTGGTTATTAGATTAGTTGCGACATTCACATAATGGGGTCTGTCATATTTAATACCCAAACTCTTCCCTCGATGGTTGGGAATGTGAGCAATGCGTAGCAGGCGTGGCTGGTTATCCCTAACAAACTGGTGCTCCACTATATTGCTGTAAATATAGCAAATGTCTGAGGGTGTATAGCCAGCAACCAATTTCTCCAATTTCATCTGATACATTAGGCTGGACAAGTCATGTTGTACCCCGTGAAAGGTATCTCTTTGGAAGGCTGATCGATATCGCCCCTAGGTTATAATTTTGAACAGTCCTTTGTCTTTAATATTTCTGTTAGCCTTTGATTTTAGGATTAGAGTATGTGCAGGGTTTTCTTTGTTTACGATTTCATATACTAAATCAGCCGTAAGATTTGAGTTTTTTAATCTTTCATTTAGGTCTCTCACTACATCCTCAGCCGCACCATAACGGCCCGGAACTTAGTGTTACTACTGTACTGTAATATCGTGCATCCTCACTGCGGGCGATACGTATAATTTCATCCCGAGTTACCCCGGCTTTTTCACACTCATCAAGGTCTTAAAGAATCGTAAAAACAAGATATTTATAATCAATATTTAAAAAGAGGATGTCCAGTTGAATTTCGCATATCCCCATCTCATACGAATCACGACCCAATTCAATGGGTCCATGGAGTTCTGTTACAAAGTTAGCCAGGGTGTTGTTAGGATGTACAGGGAGGGACGAGGAGGAAGGTAGTGTGACGAAGAAATGGTTAGGCGCCATGTTGCACACTGTTTGAGCTTCATTATTGCATCAGCTTTTATATAGGTGTTGAAGCTTTCTGGGTTCCCTAGCCACCAGATACATTTTTCTGTTTCCTGAATCTTTGCTTCCTAAAATTTTCTCAATTTTAAACACATTTCTTCATAAATTAAATGTCACTTTCTGCAAATCCTCGCGGTAAAAGCCTCCTGCGATTTCTTCCCCATTCAAATCTTCAACTTAATACATTATTTCGTCTTTAGGTCTCATAGCCCTAACTTTAAAAATCTCACGTGTCCAGCCTTGCTCAAATCCCTTCGCGAGTTTATTTCCCAAACGCGACAGCCTTCCATAATCATTGATTTTGAAACGCTCAGAGTAAGGTGGTAGTGGTGTTCCATCTCTTCTCACATCAGGCTCTGAGCGCGTACCTCTTTCTAAAATCTCATTAGGTGTTGTTCCAATCGTGCGATGGTGTGAGCGGTTGTATGATGAGACTAATGATTCTAGAATGTCTAGAAATCTGTATGTATTTTTATGTGTAAAATAGCGGTGCATGCGTTCCTTTATGATACGTTGAACTCTTTCAGCTAAAGAAGCCTTATGTATAGAATTGGTAGTGTAGTAGCTATTATTAAACTCTGTCAACATGTTCTGAAAAGCTCCGCCTATAAATTCTTTCCCCATGTCCGACCAAAAATAGCCAGGAACCCTGTTTTCTTTCAACATCAGCGTTTTGGTAGCTTTAGCAACTGTTTCAGGCGATTTATTTTTCAGAGGAATTAGTCACAGATATCTAGAGAATACATCTATTATGAATAGGATATAGCGGTAACCATCGTTATACACTGAATATCTTTGCATGTCTGTTAAATCTGCTTGCCATGTAGAGTCACTCGAAGCAACTGTTGTCTTGGCTGTTTTAAACCTTTTTCTCACAGGCTTATGAAGTGTATAAGCGTCCTGTTCCCGAAAAATTCTCTCAACATCTTTTTACTCTACTCCATCATTGTAAACACTTCAGTACAGTCTATCTACGCCTCCGTAGGAGGCTGGGCTAGAAATGTCATAATAATGTTTTTTTAATATGTTAGAGCCATTTGCGTATTTTAGAGGGACTTGGTAGGGTTCAGCGTTGTTTAACCTCTTCTTTCTCCTCTTCAGAGGTGTTAGCGGTATGTGCGATGCATGTACCAAGTCTTTTATCCTGTTCAGATTTCCTATCATTGCTTTCGGGATATTTATCTGTTGTAGTCTTGCTTTAATATGCTTCCATCCTGATGAGGATGGCCTATCCTACTTTCTCACCAGATCATGGACGATGTCAACGATATTCGATCCCTGTACCTTTGCTCCTTTCACAATGATCTCACCTGTATCGGTCCACTCTATGTTTAGGTCCTCATTCAATAAATTATAAAGACATAAACCTTTATTCTTCAATGTATGTGGGAGGGTGCTTTTTAATACATGCTCGATATGTTGTGGGCCTACCCGTTATTCTTTCGTAGGCCAGCTCTATCGTCGAGGACAGGCCCTATGTCACCATCCCCATCGTTGTCCGTGCTGTGTCTAATAACCACGGGAATCTCTGTCGGATTCTTATAATTTTCATACTCGTGAAGAAATTTCTGCAGAGCTTCTTGGTATAAGATCCTTTTCTCATCAGGTGTTTTTTCACTGTTTAATAGGGCTAACAATTCGCTTTCTATTCTTTTAAGCCTACTTTGACGGGGTTCTAGAACCATGTCTGGATTCTTTGAATTTTGCAGTGAAGCATACACCTCGTGTGGAATCACTACCACTTTCTTCATTATATTAATCTAGTCAGTAAAGGACCCAAAACTGAAAATAAGATGGGGAGGAATGACCCTCCTCTTTGTACAATAATTCGTTTTTCTTCCCCAGTTTGACTTTTACGAGCGAGTGCACGTATTATGTTCTTGTAACGGCGTAGGCGAGCCTTCTGAGGGGTTTCATTGATACATTGCAATTTATAACGTTAAGACAGATTTCACAGATGCATTTTAAAAAGTCGGAGTCGATATTTTTAGCAAACATCTGTTGCATTGCCCGGGGCAGTCGATGATAGATTTTTAAATTCATGGTATTTCTTTAGCCTCTTTGTCATTCTGGAATATACACCGTTTCAGGCTCGTTTGGGAATATATTCGTTCTTAGAAGCACCCTAAACGTGTTTCGCGGATGAAGGTCGCAAAGCAAATATCCGTAACGTGGCTTGTAGCTTCTTTATAAACTTCCAAAAACTCCTTACGCTGATTCGGGAACATTTGATTGGCTAGTACCCCAATTTGTGATACATCTCTTCGTTGCGCGAATAAGATTAAATATTGTTTATTTAACGACACATCGCGCATGTATCTATTTTTTAAAAATAGGTTCTGATTGATGAAGAACACGCTTATGTTAAGATGGTGGGAGAATACTGTAAATGTCTCGGCAAACGTTTTATCCATTTCCAACATGAGATCGTCAATTACAACGAATGTATGTTCACTTCCCTATAACGAATTAACGTCATATACACCTTTGTGGAAAAAGTATCATCTTGGTACTCGTTGAACAGTGATTGATGCGTCGAATAGCACCATATAACTTTATGTACAAATTTTGAGAACATCTCTCTCTTTTCTTTAATAATTTTAAGCATAAACACATTTTTACCACATCCTGAAGGGCCAGATATATTACATGTGGATGGGCTCGTGAACCTGAATTTTTCTACAGAATCCATTTCAAACACGTCACACTCCTAAGTGAGTCATTTACAAAATATAATTAATATTTAAGTGATGTTCCTTATATTCTAGTCTCGTTTTTCTCTTCTCCCACAGAAACGTGAATGACGATGAGGAACAGCACCCCATCATCGATATTACAGATGACCTCAACGACATTGTAGTTGTGATCACAGACTCCATCCCCACTGCCGAGTCCACACCAGCGATACCTCTAGCACGCGACAATTCAAAGCGGAGGCATGATGAAGAGCCCACCACGTCAGGTATAAAGCGTGCCAGGATTGCGCTGGTTGTTAGACCCAATAATAGAGCCCCAACCCTCTACGTCTTACGACACAACCCCCACGATAGTACCTTCCTCAAATATACCCCTTATTCCTGTTCAATTCCGGGTACATCCTCCACAGCAGCAGCAGCTTCTCGTTCTGTAGAGGATGATATAACATTCGAGTTGGTGCGCACCGCTACCCCCACCCCAGCCTTGACTAGAAATCGGTATATAGTCAGGGTTGATCCTAGATCCATGTATAGCAATGGTGTTGAACACGGACTACGGCGCATAGTTGAACGTATTGTAGAGTTTGCCCTTCAGAACCGCGACGAACGTGAAGTCAGAACGCGGCTGTCCTTCGGGTTCGGGTCAGATGACGGAGATGTAGATGATTTTTGGGTAGTAATACCATTCAGACGCTTGGCAGCTGTAGATATAGAGTATATATTAGGCCGTATAATGCAGGCCTCTCAAAGTAGTATAGCCTTCAATATGGACAACTTCACGGTAAATATTGACCGTGTATTCCGTGTTGCGGGTCATAGTGCCACACCTTATACTCTTAACTTCGATTCTCAGGCTATTTATAGACGGCATATAAACACCAATCGTGGTTGTGGCTTTATAGCAGTAGTCTTGGTCCGTATGTTTACTGTACTAAATACACGGGTCAAAAACATTTGGTTTCCTACGGTAGTGGAGCGTGCCCGTAAACTAGCTGTAGACTGTAAACTTGAGTTTGACTGTAATATGGGTCCTGAAGAGCTGAGAAGGGTAGAACAGGAAATAACTGTTCGTATAGTTGTATTTGTAAAGGATGATCGTCGTAGGACTGTGTATGTTTTTAAAAGCAGTGTGAGAGATCGTACAAGACCCCAACTTATTTTAGGGCTGTCAAGAACAACGTATCTATCCATCCGTAATATAAGGGACCTTTACGCGAGTTATGATAAAAGTCGAAAATATGGACGACATCATGGTTTGTGTAAGAGGTGTATCGAGTTTGCGGATGATATAGTGAAACATTGTAAAGATTGCCATATGGTATATCAGCAGTGTAAAAGCCCCAAATATGAAAGCCGTGTATTTGAAGCTGAGAAGAGGGATTGTGATGTTGTTGACGCACATTTTTCGATAATAACCGTTTTGAGCTCCATAAATCAATTGGAAAGCTCAGGAAAATGAGAATCTGTGAATGTGTTTTGTTCATATGATGGATAATTGTGGGAATTTCAAGCATAAATGTGATGAAATTCACTGTTATACATGCCATGAGAAATATAAGACGGTTGGAGTACAGCAAGTATGTTATATGGAAGACGCTAAGCCTAAAAATAGCCCTTGTATAACTGTGTACTATGATATAGAAACATACACGAACGCTGAAACCAAAGAGGTTATTCCACATTTACTTGTAAGCCAGACTATGTGTGATGAGTGTATGGAGATCGAGTGTGATGAGTGTCACAAATGTGGTAAAAGGACAAACGTTTTTAAAACGAATGCCCACCAAAATAGCCCTGTGAAACTCTTTGTATCCTATATTGTCAAGTGAGCGGACAAGTTCAAAAAAATGACGGTGTATATTCTTGCCCAGAAAGGGGCAACATTTGATACATAGTTCCTTTATAAGGAGTTGCTTGAGCACGAATCATTTGAGATATTTACAGGTGATCCCCTAAAAAGAAGGAGCAAACTAATACAGATGGAAATAAGAGGTAATGTACAGTTTAAAGACAGTTTATTATTCACACCTTGTAAATTAGCAAGGCTACACAAGTTGATGGGCGTACCCGCTGAAGTTTCAAAAGGATATTTCCCTTAAACATTCCTTACTAGCGAAACTTTAAACTACGTAGGACTATCTCCACCCAAACATTACTTTAACTATGAATGTATGAGTACAGATGAACGTGAAGATTTTGACCGCTACTACAACAGTTTTAATGAATCTAAACCTTACAATATAGCTGATGAATGTGAGCGTTATTGCGTGAATGATGAACTCGTGCTTAGAATATGTTTCCAGGCCTTTAGAAGGATGTACATACCCCGTTTCAAATGCCATCTGCTGCAAGTCGCAACCACCATCGCCTCATTATATTTTACGGTGTTCAAGAATAACTTCATGCCTAAAGACACTTTATCCGTTATTCAAAGAAACATTCCCCGCAGTTATGAGCACAAGGCTATTTACTGGCTCATACACATACAGCAGTAGACAGGTGTATACATAAAGCATGCTCGCGAAACGGGTGAAGTATCCATTAAGGTTAATGGTCGTGTTTTTTGGGTTGATGATCTAAGCGAAAACCGTGCCACTGGTGAGAAGACTGTGTACTCCTTTAACGGTTGCTGGTGGCACGGATGCCCCCGTCCTGAGTGTGGAATCGTAGGAGATATCCACGGTAAATCTCCTGCCGACAGTCTTGCGTGGACCCGCACCCGCGATCAACTTATAGGCTCCGAGTTCACTCACAATGTATTGTGGGAGCATGAGTATGATGCACGGATGGAAACAGATGAACAGTACCGTGAAGAAATAAACACGATCAAACGTTCAATGGTGCTGGATCATCTCAAATGCGGTGATAGCTTGTTCGGAGGGCGTACAAATCCTTTCAAGCTATACTTTCCGCTTACGAAGGGCGTGAAACTCCATTAAAACGACTTCTGTTCTTTATATCCATACGTGATGAAGAACAATCCGTACCCCGTGGGTGCACCTGAGAAACTGGTGGGACCTGACCTACCCACCATATTTCGGCCTTTCTTTCGTAGATGAGCTCCCCCCACGCGATTTATGGATGCCGATCTTACCCGTCGTTATAGACCACAAGCTTATGTTTCCCCTGTGCGTGAAGTGCGAAGAGAAGAACAATTGGGAATGTAATCATACAACCAACGAGCGTAAGATCAGAGGTGTATATACAAGCCCAGATCTGGATCTAGCTGTTCGCCATGGTTACAGAATATTAAAGATACATGAGGTTTGGAGGTTTTAGAAGTTAACCAACCTTTTCATGCCATATATAAACGCTTTTTTGAAAGATAAGGTCGAAGCATCAGGGTATCCGCGAGGAGTTGATACCGAAGATGTAAAATGAGCTTATATTCAACGTTACCGTGCTCGTGAAGGTATACAGCTCGACCGTTCCCAAATTGTAAAGAACCCAGGCAAGCGCTTTTGTGCAAAGTTGTGTCTAAACAATCTTTGGGAAAATTTGCAGAGAATACTGGCAAAGGGAACGTTCATTTGGCACAAAGTTATAGTGAAGTCTGGGATTATGCCAACGCTCCCGATAAAGAGGTCACGGAGTTCGTGAATGTAGGAAATACTTACATAATAAAGTACAACAATACCGAATTGGCCACAGATACCTCACGGGTTACAAACATACCTGTAGCCAGCTTCACAACGGCCTACGCACGCATCAAACTTTGGTGCCTATTTCATTCTCTTGGTAGGGGGGTTTTGTACGCCGATACAGATAGTGTGATATTCACATCGAGGGAGGGTGAATACATACCTCCTATTGGTGAATTCCTCGGGGAGTTAACTGATGGGATCAAGGATGAGTATGGAGACAACGCATACGCCCTCTTTTGTCTCAACAGGGCCAAAAACTTATGGGGTAAGGGTGAGGGTGGTAGAGGTTATGAAATAACTTATATCGTAAAGGCTAAGGGTATCACGCTCAACCTGGCAAATCGACGGGGCGTTAAATTCGATTCGTTGAAGGATCTACTATGCTTGGATGATGATGAGGGTGACCAGCCGCCCAACTGACTGTAGTTACCCACAATTTTCGGACGCAGAAGCTGAGGGGCGAGAAGGAACTTAGGGGTACAAAGGTGTGCCGTAACACCTATAGGAATCGTTTCCAGGTGCCTGATACCTATGATACCGTGCTCTTTGGATACCATAATCTTTGATATGTGTATTGTTAACGATATGTTTATTTATTACACGTATTTGTAAATATATATACCTTGAATATTTCGTTTATTAAATAAATCGTGTTTCAATTAGCATTTCACTTTCTCCTTTGTGTGTGTGTGTGTGTGTGTGTGTGTGTGTACAGGAGAAAATTCTAAGCTCCGCCCAGCGTGTGTACAGGAGAAAGTTCTAAGCTCCGCCCACGTGTATGATTGGTCACGTGACTCCTGCTACCGCCTGGCCATATCTCTTCCCTGCGTGCGCAGTTGATCGCTGCAAGCCCTGGATCTCAGACGTGCATTTCCCCACGTAGACGAAAAATAGTAATGGCTACCTTTAATAATGCGTGTCCCCAAAAAAACTAAATACTCTTTATAGCATCATATATTTTATAATTTAAAAAAACCAAACAATATATTGTTATAGCAATTGCCAATGAAAGGTAAATTAGTAGTCTAAGTGATCAAAATGTTATAGCGAGTTGTTTGCATATAAAATTTAATTAACTACGCCAAGTGCTCAAAATGTTCTCCGGCGGCATGAATGCACTTTTGAATGCGTCGACTAACTGATTCGCAGACTTGGACTAATGTGGATGCTGCGATGGTCCCGCACTTTTCCCTAATTGCATCCTTAAGGTGTTCGAGTGTTGCAGGTCTTGTACCATAAACTGCATCCTTCAGGTAGCCCCACAAGTAAAAATCAAGTGGAGTCAAGTCCGGTGAACGTGGAGGATACTCAACGCTTCCTCTTCGTCCTATCCAATGGTTAGGCAACGTTTCATCGAGGTACCTTCTGACATCACAATGATAATGAGGGGGGGGCTCCATCTTGTTGAAAGTAAAAGTCGTCGTTTCCAAACAACTTCCGAACTGCAGGTATAATTTCTGTCCGCAGCATGTCGAGATATGCGGCACCGGTAACTGTCCCATTAAAGAAAAATGGTCCAACCAAACCCCTGGATGATAAACCACACCATGCTGTTAATTCTGGTAAATTAACATGTTTATCCACACAAACGTGTGGATTATCAAGTGACCAGTACCTGCAGTTGTGTAGATTTACTGTGCCATTCAGCTTGAAGGTAGCTTCATCAGACCACACGATTTTGTTGGCAAACTGTACGTCTTCGGCTTCCATTGACTGAAACCATTCACAAAATTCGAGTCTGCGATCAGGGTCATCTTCAGTCATGGCGTGTAACAGACTCGGAATGTAGCTTTTCCATTTTGCCGACTTTAAAATCCAGTGAACACCTGATTTGCTGATTCCGGTCTCACGGGCGCATTGCCTAACTGATTTCTGTGGTGATCGATTAAATTTTTTCAACACTAAAACGGAGTTTTCATCACTCGCACTTGATTTGCGTCGTTTAGATCTTCGCTTGTGCATATCTTGAACACATCCCTCGGCCTCAAACTTGTCACGGATGCTTGTAATGGCGAGACGTGTCGCTGGCTTTGTACCAAATTCCCGGATCCATTGCCGCTGGACTTCGGACACATTCTCAAATTTCCAATACCATTTCAGAACACTTTTTCGTTGCTCCAGTGTCAAACGTTTACGCAATATGGGTTCTTTTGCTGAAATGAATAAAGTTGAATGCTGTAGAGTTTGTATCGTGGAATGAGTGCGTAGGCTAAGTCCGAAGCAAGCTAGTGAGGACTAGACTACGTTCGGTCCATAGGCTTCGCCATTACAAGGCCTTTGATAAAACAAGGCCAGGCTTAGTCGACGCATTCAAAAGTGCATTCATGCCGCCGGAGAACATTTTGAGCACTTGGCGTAGTTAATTATATTTTATATGCAAACAACTCTCTATAACATTTTGATCACTTAGATTACTAATTTACCTTTCATTGGCAATTGCTATAACAATATATTGTTTTTTTTTTTTAAATTATAAAATATATGATGCTATAAAGAGTATATAGTTTTTTTGGGACACCCTGTATATCATGACGAGGTTTGTAGTGATGTTGTGGCTAAAGGTTTGCGTGAGTATTAACAGAATTTAGAGATGATTATTTATCGCATGCTAAGCAAAAAGGAAAAATATGGTCATATGTTTCTCTCAAATAGTGCGCCGGTGTGAATAAAATGTGTTTAGTTCGTGAAAATCCCGCTATGCAAAAATGTCTGGTGCGTATTCTGGGGAGTGGGAGAGATAAAACATTAAAACCGATATTGTTTCATGTATCGGAAAATTTCTCAAAACACCTACCCAGTATAATGGGATACAAGTATTCACGTTGGAACAACACCGTACACGTTTCATTAGCTTATGGTGTGACTCACTCCTCCCGTCGAGTCGATCCGCTCGCCTATGGCTCATAGTCATCTCAGAGCTTGAACCGACTGGACGTGCGCTCCTCGAATACGATGGAACTTCCTTTGAGAATCATTCTTATTGCTGTGTACGATGTGTCCGTGATGAATTCTTTGCGCGTGTTCAGGCGTGAAACTGGTGCCATTAACTATGTACTGGAAACGACTAGAAAACAAACAAACAAACGGAATGTTGTTTATTTCAGTGTTGAAGAGATGAATAGAATCTTCGTGGTAGTTGAGAAGTGGAGTGAGGATTGTTATAAAATTCCTGCAGGTGTAGGTACAAGAAGAAAGCAGATTAATGATACCCCCTCATCTGCCGTTGTTTGTACGTTGTGTATAAATAACGATCAGCCATGCATTGATATACGACTGATGTGGATGCATCTGATAATAACGTTCTTGTCCCTAAGCGAAACCGATTCATCCTCGACAGAATGCTTGAAATCGTCGGATTCTGCAAGCTGAAGCCTATATTAGACGCGCGTATTACGGATATGCTTTATTTTGATACGGTTCTTGAATACGAATACACAGCTCTGCTCGATGGGTTTACTAAGTGTAGGACTGAACAAAGCGAGAATGGTCTAGAGCTGGATGCTTATTTAAAAGGTTTAGACTCTTCGAAATATCATGAACTTTGGTACAAATGACTCGAGTGGTACAGGGCTGAGCTCACCTACACTGTTCACCCAAAATAACTATTTCTTTATATAATGAGCAGCTGTCGTTACGACTTAGAAGATTATTTCATTTGCCGCTTTGCAGTGTGAAAAAGAGTTCACGATTGAAAAGCTCGGGTCGGTAAGAATAAACCCTCGATTGGAAAGGAGTGTTCATAAACTTGTATTTAATAATGATGTTGTGCCTAACGATTACCTCTTTGCGTGTGCTTTTGAATGTATTCTAGCCGTGTTTAAAGATAACTTGCCAACCGAATGTCAAGTGGGCACAAAAATAGTATTGAACAATATGAAGGCCATTTACATAGAGTATAAGTATCCCTATAACTTGAGCGGTGTGATAATGTTAAGCCCTGTTTACTGCGTAGGTCAAAGGAATAATGATGTGACTGTAGACTCAATAACGTGTGAGCTTAGTGTTTTGCGCAGTAGAACAAAGTGAATGTATTTTTACGTATATTTATTTTCAATATATTTAATTATTTAATATAATTGTGTATATATATATATGTTTCTCCTGTACTGCTATAATGATGGTTATACTCCATCGTTTTGTATTTCTTATATTATTTTTTATTTTATTTTTTATTTTAGTTAAGTGCAGTTAAAGATAAAGTGTATGTATTTACTTTCAATATATTTAATTATTTAATATAATTGTGTGTATATATATATATATATATTTCTCCTGTACTGTTATATTGGTGGTTATACTCAATCGTTTTGTATTATATTATTTTTTATTTAATTTCTTTATTATATATATTCTCCTCGTTTGTACATTTTATACTATTATTATTTTTTATTTTATTTTTTGATCATATATATTTCATCGTTTGTATAGGATTGTATATTTATTTTCTATATATTTCATGAAATTGATTCCAATAATTCTTCTAAATAAACAGAATGATGTAATGGTGTTTTATTTAATTCTTTTGGTTGTATATGTAAACGACATTATCATTTAATTATATGTATACCAAATGGCTGGTTCCGCCTTCTAAACCGTCTGACGGATTTCTATGCCAACTGTCAAGAATGTATGCATTAATTAAATAAATAGCGCTATCTGGCAACTCAACCCTAATAATATACACCTCAACAAGCCATTTACGCCTTCTAAGCCAAATGGTGGATTTACACTTTATAAGACAGCGGGCGCTCGGATGAACTCTCATTACGCGTCTGGCTGGAGGCAGGCGACCACCCCTCTCCCCTTCTTATGTTAAGGCTACCCCTTTGGGGGGGTCATCCTCCCTTCTACCCACGAAGCTCCCTCCCCCTTTGTAGCATTGATTTGTTGCATAACCCCCTTCCCCCCCTCTGCAGCATTGATTTGTTGTATAACCCCCCATTTGTTGCATAACCCCTTGCACCATTCCCTCCCCCTTTGCAACATTTATCAACATTTGCAATTGCATTGCAACATTCCTGCTTTCATCCATTTTGCGCCCACTCTACTGAACGTGATGTTTGTAAGTCCACGTCGATCGTCGGGAGACCACATTTAGAAAGACTGAACCGGAGTAAATTACTTGAAATTGAAATGGAAATTAAATCTAAATTTGTTAAGCGAGGATCCCATTTCTTCAGACGTGTTTTAAAGTGCTGAAAAAAATTTCATTTGAATTATAGTCGAGTAGGACAAATAAAATAAGATTCCACATTTTTTCCTGTTTCATAAGTTTGCAATTCAGCTGTTGATGCCGTTCTGTCATAAATTAATACGATGCTTATAACTTTCGAGGCGTCTCACCAAACACCTTTTTCACTGGTCTTAAGATTATAATGATTTTACATCATATTCAAGGGCTTGCCACCAAACGCTTTATGACAATCTCCACATGGAATGTGGCAAAAATGTAGGTGCGAGTGTAGGTGAAACTAATGACTGGAAACGATGATCATACCAACATTGCGATGATCTTATATATATATATATACACACACACCTTTCGTTTGCTTCCGCCCGAATTGTTCATTCTGACGAAGGTCAAGCTTTTCACTCCACCTTAGACCTACAGGTTAAAGTGGAATCGGAACCACGCACCACCAGCAGCCCAACGTCTAGGCCACCCAGGGTACACATTTATCTACCAACCACTTTTTCTTTATTGTGGAGAAGGATGAACAGCTGTTTTTTGCTGCGCGCCAGTAGTATGGGCGCAAAAGGTTAAAGTGCAATGCAATTGCAAATGTTGATCAATGTTGCAAAGGGGGAGAAGAATGTTGCAAGAGGTTATGCAACACAGGGGGAAGGGGATATGCAGCAATGGGAGGGGTTTTCCCCCAAGCTGCAGTGAAGGGGAACTCCACCAGAAAGCTGGTGGAGTTGCCCTACACACTTTGGGGGAGAAGTTGGGACGGCCTCACCCCCCAAAGGGGCATACCGCATACCTAACCTAAGAAAGGGAGAGAAAGGAGGAGGGTCTTTGGGGAGAAGTGGGACGGCCTCAGCCCCCAAAGGGAAACCTAACCTAAACCTTAACCTAAGAAGGAGAGACGAGTATTTGCTTGGCTTCTGCCAGACGCATAATGAGTTCATCTGAGCGCCAGTTGTCTTATAAGGTCGTAATCAGCCAGTTGGCTTAACCCGCCAGATGGTTTAGAAGGCTCCTTAGAATGCGTAAATGGCTTATTCAGGTGTACATTATTACGGTTGAGTTGTCAGATTGCGTTATTTATTAAATTAAAGCATATATTCTTGACAGTTGGCTTTCCACCAGTTGGTATTATCCGTCAGTTGGCTTAACCCGCCAGTTGGTTTAACCCGCCAGTTGACTAAGACCGAGAAGGCAGGAGTATATATTAATTAAATTTTCAGCAGCCAGATTGCGCTTTTCAGATATTCTTGACAGTTGGCTTAGAAATCTGTCAGTCGGTTTTCATAAGGCCTAACCAGCCATTTGGTATACATATAATTAAATAATAATATCGTTTATATATACAACCAAAAGAATTAAATAAAACACCATTACATCATTCTGTTTAATTAGACGAATTATTGGATTCAATGTCACGAAATATATAGAAAATAAATATACAATCCTATACAAACGATTGAATATATATTACCAAAAACTAAAATAAAAAATAATAATAGCATAAGAAATAAGAACGAGGAATATATATATATATATATATATATAAAATAAAAAATAATAATATACAAAAGGATGGAGTATAATCATCAATATAACAGTACAGGAGAAATATATATATATATATACATATATATACAGTCATATTAAATAATTAAATATATATGAAAATAAAAAATAATAATATACAAAACGATGGAGTGTAATCATCAACATATTAGTACAGGAAAAAAAATACGTATATATATATATATATATATACACACACAATTATATTCAATAATTAAATATATTAAAAATAAATATACATCAAAATACATCCGTTCTACTGCGCTTAAATAAAACACTAAACTCGCAAGTAATCGAGTCTACAGTCAAATCATTATTGCTTTACACTACGCAGTAAACACGATTTAACATTATTTCACCGCTCAAGATGTGCGGGCGCATATACTCGATGTAAATGGCCTTCATATCGTTCAATACTATTTTTGTGCCTAATTTACATTCGGTTGGCAAATTATCTTTAAACACGGATAGACTACAAAGAGAAGCACGCAAAAAGAGGTTATCGTTAGCCACATCATCATTATTTAATACAAGTTTATAATCACTCCTTTCCAATCGAGGGTTTTTCTTACCGACCCGAGCTTTTCAATCGTGAACTCTTCTTCACACTGCATAGCGGCAAATGAAATAACCTTCTAAGTCGTAACGACAGCTGCTCATTATATAGAGGTGCAATTCTTCAGGGTGAACAGTGTAGGCGAGCTCAGCCCTGTACCGCTCAAGTCCTTTGTCCCAAGGATCATGATATTTCGAAGAGTCTAAACCTTTTAAATAAGCATCCAGCTCTAGACCATTCTCGAACTTTTCATTCCTACACTCGATAAATCCGTCGAGCAGAGCGGAGTATGCGTATTCAAGAACTGTATCAAAATAAATCATATCCGTAACACGCCCCTCTAATACAGGCTTCAGCTTTCGGAATCCGATGATTTCAAACATTCTGTCGAGGATGAATCGGTTTCGCGTAGGGACAAGAACGTTATTATCAGACGCATTCTTCCACATCAGTCGTACATCAATGCCTGGCTGATCGTTATTTATACACAACGTACAACGGCATATGAGGGGGCATCACTAATCTGTTCTCTTCTTGTACCTACACCTGCAGGTATTTTAAAACGGTCCTCACCCCAATTCTCAACTATCACGAAGACTCTCTTCATCTCCTCAACACTTAAATAAATAACATTACGTTTACCAGAGTTTGCTTTTCTACAAATAGTTTCAGGTACATAGTTAATGGCACCGGTTTTACGTCTGAACACAAGCAATGACTTCGTCAGGGACACGTCGTATACGGCATTGATAATACTGCTCAAAGGAAGTTCCATCGTATTCGAGTAGTGCACGTCCAGACGGTTCAAGCTCAGAGATGTCTATGAGCCGCCACGGCTGGGCGGATCAGCTCGACGAGGGAGCGAGTCCCACTAAAGTGGTGAATCGTGTACGGATTTGACCTAGCATGATTCATACGAGTACTTGTAGCCATTATACGGGCAATTTTCCGACACATGGGGGTAAATTCAGTTTTAATGTTTAATGCGCACTAGACGTTCTCCACACATTATCAATCAGGTGTACTATTTGAGAGAAACATGTGACCGTATTTATCTTTTTTGTTTAACAATCGATACTCCTCTCTAAATTATATTACAAATTCACACAGTCCTTTAGCCACAACCTCACTGCGAACCTCATCATGATATATATGAATGTAGTGGTAAAAGTACTTTAGCTTGTCCATGATGAGAAGGTTTATATTCTCAGCCGCAGGGTACGCGTACTCGGTATGATGCAGCATGATATAATACCGCCTGTCACACCTCTCATCAACAAGACTCATTATCTATATCCGTTGCTTCTCTTCTGCACGCGCTGTTTCTTTCACCTCACGGTATAAGTACGCTTTTATACAGTTTAGTCCTACAACGTAGTCCATTACGTCGTTTGTGCCGCGAAATCCGGCAATACTCTCGCCAGAATATCCATAGAGTATTTGAACATCTTGTTACTTCGCGCGATTCAATGTAGCCTTAAAAGTCTCAAAGGAGGGTGGGGTAGGTCGACTTTCAGTATTCACCATATCTTCCGACTTTTCCGAATACCACTTCATAAATGTCGAACACGCAATATCAAAAGTAGCCATCACTATTTTTTCGTCTACGTGAGAAAATACACGTTTGAGCTCCAGGGTTTGCAGAGGTCAACTGAGCACACAGGTGTAGAGATATGCCCAGGTAGTAGCAGGAGTCACATGACCGAGCTCACAGTGGGCGGAGCTTAGGACTGTACACACACGCACATAAAGGAGAAAATGAAACCCTGATTGAAACAAATATACGTAATAAATAAACATATAGTTAACAATAAACATACTGTGTATGTGTATATATATATATATAATTATATATATATTATATATATATAATATATATATATAAAGGGTACGGTATCATAGGTACCAGGCACCTGCTAACGTTTCCTATAGGTGTTACGGCATACCTTCGTGCCCCTAAGTTCCATCACACACCCCAGTTTCTGCGTCCGAAAATTGTAGGTCCCCACAGTCAGTTGAGGTGGATGGTTGTCCTCATCCTCCAAGCACACTAGATCCTTCACGAGTCAAAGTTAACGACTCGTCGGTTCGCATGGTTTAGCGTAATACCTATAGTCTTCACGATATATTTCATATCCTCTCCCACCCTCATCCGTAGCCCAAAAGGTTTTGGCCCTATTGATACAAATGAGTCAGCGCATGCACCATCACCGTACTCATCCTTGATCTCGTCACTTAACTCCCCGAGGAATTCACCAATAGCAGGCATGTATTCATCATCCCTCTTTGTGAATATTACCCTATCTGTGTCAGCGTGCAGCAACCTCCGCCCAAGAGAGTGCAGTAGTCCCCAAAGCTTGATGCGTGCGTAGGCCGTTGTGAGCTGGCTACAGGTATGTTTGTAACCCGTGAGGTATCTGTGGCCAGTTCAGTGATGTTGTACTTTATTATGTAAGTATTACCTACATTCACGATCTCCATAACCTCTTTATCGGGAGTGTTGGCATAATCCCAGACTTCACTATAACTTTGTGCCAAATGAACGTTCCCTTTGCCAGTATTCTGTGCAAATTTTCCCTAAAGACTGTTTAGACACAACTTTGCACTAAATTGCTTGCCAGGATTTTTAACAATTTGGGAACGGTCAAGCTCTATACCTTGACGGGCATGGTAACGCTGAATATAAGCCGTTTTTTCTTCTTCGGTATGAACTCCTCGCGGATACCCCGATGCTTTCATCTTATCCTTCAGAAAAGCGTTTATATATGGCGTGAAAAGGTTGGGTAGCTTCTGAAACCTTCAAACCTCATGTATCTTCAATATTCTGTATCCATGGCGAACTGCTAGGGCCAGCTCAGGGCTTGCATATACACCTCTGATCTTACGCTGATTGGTTGCGTGATTACAATCCCCGTTGTTCTCCTCTGCGCATTTCACGCACAGGGGAAACGAGCTTGTGATCTATAACGCCAGGTGAGATCGGCATCCGTAAATCGCGAAGGGGGAGCACGTCTACGAAAGAGGGTCCAAAGTAGGGCTCATTCAAGTTAGCTGAGAACTCATCGATTGTTAGTATGACGGCGCCAACCAGTTTTTCAGGTACACCTACGGGGTACGGATTGTTCTTCATCACGTAGGGGTATAAAGAACAGAATTCGTAGTAATGGAGTTTCACGCCCTCCGTAGATGGAAAGTATAGCTTGAATTGATTTGTACGCCCTCCGAAGAAGCTACTGCTGCATTTGAATGGATCCAACACCATTAAACGTTTGATGGCCCTTATTTCTCCACGGTACTGCTCATCGGTTTACATCCGTGCATCATACTCATGCTCCCACACGATCTTGTGAGTGAATTGGGAGCATATAAATTGATCGCGGTTACTGGTCCATGCGTGGCTCTCGGGGGGTGATCTTCCATGGAGGTCCCTTCTGACGGCACATTTAGGGCGTGAGCATCCACGCCACCAATAGCTTTTAAAGGACTACACAGTCTTCTCACCAGTGGTTGGACCATCACTTAGACCATCAACCCAAAAAACACGATTATTGACCTTCATGGGTACTTCCACCGTGTTGCGGGCGTGTTTTATGTATACCACGGTCTGTTGCTGTAGGTGTATGAGGCAGTAAATAGCCTTGTGCCCATAACTGCGGGGATTGTTTCTGTGAATGACGGCTAAGGTGTCTTTAGGCATGAAGTTATTCTTGAATACCGTAAAATATAATGAGGCGATGGTGGTTGCGACTTGCAGCGGATCGCATTTGAAACGGGTTATGTACGTACATCCTTCTAAGGGCCTGGAAACATTCTCTAAGCACGCGCACATCATCACGCAATAACGGTCTCAGTCATCAGCTATATTTTATGGCCTAGTTTCATTGAAACTGTTGTAGTAGCGGTCAAAATCTTCACGTTCACTATCACTCAAGTTGGTGTAGTTAAAGTAATGTTTGGGTGGAGGTAGTCCTAAGTAATATAAAGTTTCGCTAGTGAGGAATGTGTAAGGGAAATACCCTTTTGAAACTTCAGTGGCTACCCTCATCACCTTATGTAGTTTGGCTAATTTACAAGGTGTGAATAATAAAGTATCTTTAAACTGAACATTACCTCTTATCTGCATTTGTATAAGTTTGTTCCCCCTTTCAAAGGGTCCCCTGTAAATATCTCCGATGACTCGTGTTCAAGCAATAACTTTTAAAGGAACTGTGTGTCAAATTTTGCCCTGTTACGGGCAAGAATATACACAGTCATTTTTTTTAACTTGTCCACTAATTTGACAATGTAGGATACAAAGAGTTTCACAGGGTTGACGTGTGCATTCGTTTAAAAAACGTTGGTCCGTTTACCACATTTGTGACACTCATCACACTCGATCTCCATGCTCTCATCGCAGATAGTCGGGCTTAGAAGTAAATGTGGAATAACCTCTTTGGTTTCAGCGTTCGTGTATGTTTCTGTATCGTAGTACACGGTTATACAAGGGCTACATTTAGGCTTAGCATCTTTCATATAACATACATGCTTCACTCCTTCCGCTTTATATTTTTCATGACATGTAGAACAGTGAATTTCCTCACATTTATGATTGAAATTCCCCCAATTCTCCATCATGTGAAACATACCGCACTTACAAATCCTCATTTTCCTGCAAGTGCCAATTGATTTATGGAGCTCAAAGCATTTATTATTGAAAAATGTACATCTACACCCATTACATTCCCTTTTCTCAGCTTCAACCACAAGACTTTCACATTTGGGGCGTTTACACTGCTCACATACCATGTAGCATTCCCTACAATTTTTCACTATATCATTGGGAAACTCGAGATATCCCTTGCACAAATCATGATGCCTTCCATATTTTCGACTTTTACCATAACTAGCGCAGAGAGTCCTTATATTACGGATGGGGAGATACGATGTTCCTGACAATCCCAAAATAAATAGAAGTCTTGTACGATCTCTCACACAGCTTTTAAAAACATATACAGTCCTACGAGGATCATCCATTCCAAATACAACTATACGAACATTCATTTCCTGCTCTACCCTTCTCAGCTCTTCAGGACCCATATTACATTCAAACTGAAGCTTAACAATCTGAAGCCAGTTTACGGGCACGCTGCAATACCGTAGGCAGCCAAATATTATACGCGATGGTATTTAGCACAATGAACATATGAGCTAAGACTATTGCTATAAAGCCACAATCACGATAACGTTTAAATTTTTTCTGTAAATAATCGGAGAATTGAAATTGAGAGTATAAGGTGTGGCACTATGACCCGCAACACGGAATACTATATCAATATCTATCGTAAAGTTGTCCATGTTGAAGGCTGTACTACTGTGAGAGAACTGGATTATACGACCCAAGATATATTCTATGTCTACAGTTGCCAAGCGTATGAATGGTATTACTACCCAAAAATCATCTACATCCCCGTCATCTCAACCGAACATGAAGGACATTCGAATTGGTGCGCACCGCTACCCCTACCCCGGCCCTGGCCAGAAATCGGTACGTGGTCAGGGTTTACCCTGGATCCATGTATAGTAACGGTGTTGGACTGCCACCGGTAGTTGAATATATTGTGGAGTTTGCCCTTCAGAACTGCGACGAACGTGAAGTTCGGACGAGGTTGTCATACCTTCCTCTACAGCAAAGAAGCTGCTGCTGCTGGTGTGGAGGGAGTACCTGGAATTGAACAGGAATAACGGGGTATATTTGAGGAAGCTACTATTGTAGGGGTTGTGTCGTAAGACGTAGAGAGTTGGGGCTCTATTACTGGGGGCCTACCAACCCGCGCAATCCTGGTGCGCTTTATACCTGTCGTGTAGGGTTCTTCATCATGCTTCCGCTTTGAATTGTCGCGTGCTACAGGTATCGCTGGTGAGGGTTCGTCGGCGGAGAAGGAGTCTGTAGCGACACGGTCATCGGGGCCATCTGTAATATCGATAATGGGGGCTCTACATCGTCGTCATCTACGACATGAATATAAGGAACAGCACACGTGTTAGAGATGGAATGTGTAGAAAAATTCAGGTTCACAAGCCCTTCCACATGTATTATATATGGCCCTACAGAATGTGGTAAAAATGTGATTATGCTTAAAATCATTAAACATAAGGGAGATGTTCTCAAAATTTGTGCATAAAGTAATATGGTGTTATTCGACGTAACAACCAGTGTTCAACGAGTACCAAGATAATATTTTGTACTACAAAGGTGTATAAGACGTTAATTAATTATTTAAAGGGAAATGAGCATAGAGTCATTGTAATTGACGATCTCATGTTGGATATAGATAAAACGTTTGCAGAGACATTTACAGTGTTCTCCCACCATCTTAACTCTTTGACTACCATCGGGATAATAGGTCCCAATGGGACTTACTTCTGGTAGTCAAAGGGTTAACATAAGCGATTTCTTCATCAATCAGAATCTATTTTTAAAAAATAGATACATGCGCGATGTGTCGTTAAATACACAATATCTAGTCTTATTCGCGCAACGTAGAGATGTGTCGCAAATTGGGGTATTAGCTAATCAAATGTTCCCGAATCAGCGTAAGGAGTTTTTGGAAATTTATAAAGAAGCTACAACTCGGCGTTATGGATATTTGCTTTGCGACTTTCACCCGCGAAACACGTTTAGGGTGCTTCTAAGAACGAATATATTCTCAAACGAGCCTGAAACGGTATATATTGCAGAATGGAAAATAGGCTGAAGAAATACCGTGAATTAATAAAAATCTATCATCGATTGTCCCGGGCACTACAACAGATGTATGTTAAAAATATCGACTTCGACTTTTTAAAATGCATCTATGAAATCTGTCTTAATGTTATAAAATGTAATGTGCCAATGAAACCCCCTCAGAAGGCTCGCCTACGTCGTTACAAGAACATAATAAGTAAGCTCGCTCGTAAAAGTCAATCTGTGGGGAAGAAAAAGCGAATTATTGTACAAAGAGGGGTATCATTCCTTCCCATCTTACGTATTTTCAGTTTTGGGACCTTTACTGACTAGATTATATGATGAAGAACGTGGTAGTGATTCCGCACGAGGTGTATGCTTCACTGCAAAGTTCAAAGAATCCAGTCACGGTTCTAGAACCCCGTAAAAGCAGGCTTAAAGAATGGAAAGTGAATTGTTAGCCCTATTACAGAGTGAAAAGTCACCTGAAGAGAAAAGGATCTTGTACCAAGAGGCTCTGCAGAAATTTCTTCATGAGTCCGAAGATTATAAGAATCCGACAGAGCTCCCAGTGGTTATTAGGCACAGCGCGAGCAACGATCAACATGGCGAAATAGGACCTAGGTCCGACGTTAGAGATGACCAACCAAAGAATAACGGAACGCAACACATCAACAGTATTAAAAAGCAGTCTCCCACATACATTGAGGAAAAAGGCTTAAGTCTTTATAATCTATTGAGTGAGGACCCCATCATACAGTGGGCCGATACAGCGAGGTCATTGTTGAAGGACAAGGGTCAGGGATCCAATATCGTCGACATTGTCCATGATCTGGTGAGAAAGTGGACAGCCTCACCACAGGATGGAAGCATATTAAAGCAAGACTACAACAAATAAATGTCCCCAAAACATTGATAGGAAATCTGAATAGGTTAAAAGACTTGGAACAAGTCTCGCATGTGTCACAACTGAGTACGCCATCACCCCCAGCAGTAGCATCTCTGAAGAGAGAAAGAAGAGACAAACGGCCAACCTTATCCACGTGTCTCTAAAATAGCAAATGGCTAACATATTAAGAAAACGCTATTATGACATTTCTAACCAGCCTCCTATGGTGGCGTTAATAGACTGTACAGAGGTGTTTTTACGGAGTATAGAAAAAAGATGTTGAGAGGTTTTGCGGGAGCAGGATGCTTATACACTTCATAAGCCGGTGAGAAAAAGGTTTAAAACGGCCAAGACAACAGCGGCTTCGATTGACTCTATTTGGCAAGCAGATTTAACAGACATGCAAATATATTCAATATATATTGATGGTTACCTCTACACCCTATTCATAACACTGGGCAACACGTATTTTATTGAATGATATCTGACACTTGATTCTAGGTAATTTGGGTGCGCTGAATACGAATTTCAACTCGGTTTGGCTCTATCAGGTCCTGATTCTTGTCGACAGCCTATGTGCCATTTTCCAGATTTTTCAAATTAGGACTAAAAAATTAAGTCATGTGTTAAATTTTTTTTTCAAGTTTCATGAATACAAGCAGTTCAAACTACAGTAAAATTACATTATAACGATAGAAATGACTTAAAATAAAAAAACAAACAGATATGAAGCTTTCACTGTGGCAAAAATTTTCTTTTGTAAGACTTTCTAGCGTATTTGCTTGTTGATGGCAGGTCTCTTTTCAAGCACCAGCAGTAATCAGCCATCATGTGGGAATCCCAGCGGCCTTGGTACCGTTCCTCCATAATTTTGATATCTTGGTGGAATCTCTCCCCTTGTTCGTCACTTACATCACCTAAATTACTTGGAAATTGGTCAAGATGGCTATTCAAAAAATGCATTTTTATGCTCATATTGCAACCTAACTCTTTGTAGTCCCTTAAAAGTTTTTTTACGATTTCTTCGTAGTTATCTGCCCTATAATTGCCTAAAAAGTTTTCTATCAAGTCCACGAATGAGAACCAGCCATTTTTTTCGCGTTCATTCATGACATTAGGAAAATTGCTGTCTTTAATCATTGTTCTTATTTGTGGACCGTCGAAAATTCCCGCCTTGATTTTTTCATAACTTAAACTTGGAAATTTTGAAGTTATGTATTTGAAACACTCGCCGTTCGTATCTAAAGCTTTTACATATTGTTTAATGAGGCCTAGTTTTATATGCAGAGGAGGAAATATGATTTTATCTCTGCTCACTAAAGGTGGATTAATTACGTTTTTTTCTCCGACAGTAAGTGATGTTCGTGCTGGCCAGATTTGTTTGAAATAATGTTCTTCCTTGGCTCTGCTGTCCCATAAGCAAAGGAAGCAGGGATATTTAGTATACCCTCCTTGTTGTCCTAGCAGAAAATTAACCATTTTTAAGTCAACACATATGATCCACTCGTGCTCCCTATATTTGATAAGATTTAAAACCTTTTCTATATGTTCATACTTTTCTTTTAATTTTGTTGAGTGCCCAATCGGTATCGAGCCGTATAGATTGCCATTATGCAACAACACACACTTAAGACTTCTTTTCGAACTGTCTAAAAACAAGCGCCAATCATTTGCATCGTAAGACTCAACCCCCATCTTCTTTAACAAACCAACTATGTCGCAGCAATATACTAAACTATCCTCTGTTCTAAAATATTTAACAAGTTCTTCTTCTCTTTTTCTGTAAAATGAAATGTATGTGTTTGAAGTAAGCAAGTTTTTCTCTTTAAGTCTTGAAGCTAAAATTTCCGCAGCCTTTTTTGGCAAATTTAGATCCCTTACAAGATCATTCAACTCGGCCTGGTTAAACTTTTGCGGATCGTTTTGACTTTCAAATACGCTGGGGTCAAAATCGGTGTCTGACTCCTCAAAGTGCATAACAATATTTTCAGGAACATCTTCAACTAATTCTTGAGTTGGCAGACCCTTAAATTTTGGAATGGGGATCTCATTTGAATGTAGCACAGGTCGTATCGCGGTGTCGAAATTTGGGTACTCGATACAATGTTTATTTTTCTTAGTGAAGCCCGAAGTCTTGACAAAGCAAAGGTAGCAATCGGTCTCGTGGTTAGTAGGCTCTCGCCACACCTGATATGGAAAAAAAATTGTAAAGCGTTAACAAAAGCGACGAGAGACTTGTTTTTATGAATTTTATCAAAAGTTATCACCCAAACATTTAACATTTCTATGTGTTTCAACCTTATGCAATATTTGAGATTCTTATAAACATTTTCTGTAAATTTTTGTTTATGTACCTAAGTTACAATTACATTTAGGTAAGTTACAGTATACTAGTGATTAAATTACGTAGTTTTATGAAATCATAAACTTACCATCGGAACTCCAAAAGGTATTTTTGAATCCGAACCCTTCGTCCAATGTCGCAGTCTTTCAATGCATATAGTGCAGGCTTTATGTGGAGCCCACGATTTATCTTGGTCCCCCAGTTTTATGCCAAAATAAGCTAAGTAAGCTCTTTTTACGAAGTCAGTTATATTTGCTCGTTGATGTGGAAGTGTAAAATTTCCACATATATAACAGAAGGAATCAGGGTTGTTTTTGCATTTGAACTTTCTAGTGCTTGATGACATATTGCTTGATTGTTCTGCCAATTTGTAAAGGTATTTAAAGCCCTTAATTCATATAAATTTAAGAAAATCTGAAATATAAACACAAAAATTAGTTTAAATAGGTACTTATTATGAAATAGGTACTTACAATCTATGAAATTAAACTAGAAACACGGATGAGTAGGTACAATATAAATTACGTCTAATTAAATCAACTATATTAAATCACGATGACAAAATTACTCACTAAATCATATGCCAATTCAAAATTATGTTAATGCCCAAACTTAATTAACTAACTCTGACTGACTGACTGATTGAATTGACTGATTAACTCTGGAAACGAGTCGCTTTTATATATTTTAGTTGTCCCTCTAGAATACTCTACAGAGAACAGGAACGCTCGAGAAAATTTTAGAATTCTATGATATTTTTAGCTTAATTTACTAATATTAAAATGGGTTAAAAATGACAAAATTAAAAATATTTTTAGGGTGTTACATATAAAAATATACATAATACAACAATACCATAACAATAGGTACAAATACCTAGATAAAAACCTAGTTGCATAATGTGTAACTGCAAAAAGACAGCGAGTATTGAGAAAAAAACCTTTTTATGAATACGACGAAAGAGGAGGGGTGTTGAGCAAAATCAGGACCTGATAGAGCAAAACCGAGTAAAACTTCGTGCTCAGCGCACCCAAATTACCTAGAACTAACTGTCAAATCTAATTCAATAGACAAAAAGTTGAAATTTGTTCCCGAGTGTAATAGATATATTCTCTAGATATCTGTGGGCTAATTCCTCTGAAAGATAAATCGCCTTAAACAGTTGCTAAAGCTACCAAAACGCTGATGTTGAAAGAAAACAGGGTTCCTGGCTATTTTTGTACGGATATGGTGAAAGAATTTATAGGCTGCGCTTTCAGAACATGCTGACAGAGTTTAATATCAGTTACTACACTAGCAATTCTATACATAAGGCCTCTTTAGCTGAAAGAGTTCAACGTTAAAGGAACGCATGCATCACTATTTTACCCATAAAAACACATCCAGATATATAAATATTTTGGGATCACTGGCCTCGTCATACTACCTTTCACACCATCAAACGATTGGCACAACACCTAACGAAGTTTTAGAAAGAGGTACGCGCCCAGAGCGTGATGTGAGAAGAGATGGAGAACCGCCACCACACTCTACACGTTTCAAAATCAATGATTATGTAAGGCTGTCGCGTTTGGTCAATAAATTCGCGAAGGGATTTGAGCAAGGATGGACACGTGAGATTTTTAAAGTTCGTGTATGAGACCTAAAGACGAGATAATGATGTAATACGTTAAAGATTTGAATGGGGAGGAAATCGCAGGAGGCTTGTACCGCGAGGAGTTGCAGAAAGTTAATTTAGGAAAAAATATGTTTAAAATTGAAAAAATTTTAGGAAGGAAAGATTCAGGAAAGAGAAAAATGTACTTGGTGTAATGGCTAGGGTACCCAGAAAACTTCGACACTTATATAAAAGCTGCTACAATAATGAAGCTTAAATAGTATGCAACATGGCGCCTAACGACTTCTATGTTACACTCCCCTCCTCTTCTTCTCTGTCTGGACATCCTAACAACACCCTGGGCAACTTTGTAACAGAACTCCATGGGTTCATTGAATTGGAACGTGATTTGTATGAAGTTGGTGTTTGTGAATTCCAGTTAGCCAGCAAATTTTTAACTCTTGAAAATGTACAGATCATATTGCTGATCATTAGGAGAGACGATGAGTGTGAAAAATTAAGCATAACCTTAGATAACACTATGCGATCAGTCTTCTTCGGTAAGGCACAATACTATAGTACAATTGCAACACTAGGAATCGGCCATTATGACACGGCCATGGACAATTTAGGGCGGCTCGTTTTTACACTTTTTTCGATATTTGATTGGGGGTAGTGCGGAAAAGTTGTGATTTGGAGAGAAAATAAAGTGTGTAAAATTTGTTTGATCTACGTCAATACCTTCCGGTGGCAGCGAGTCCTTAAAAATCGAAAAATAGGTCTAAAAACATAAAAATACGATATTTGAAAAAAATATTCATAATTATATTTGTGAGTATTTTTCAACTGGGTAGATTGGAAAATGTTTTTAAAGACTTACAAAATAAACAATAAAAATTTCAGCACAATCTGTTAATAACTTCCGGTGGCGTCTTAGCCGTTAAAATATCCAAAATATTGATTTAAAGCAAGTTTTAACAAGATGTTATACAAATGTTAATTCCGGTATATTTCTGTGCAAACAACCCTGAGAACACTATTATAGGCTTGAATAAATTAATAGCAGTCATTGAACAATGAACATTATATAAAATGCACACTGTGCATTGCACACTGCACACTGCTACATCCCCCGTTCCCTACCCTATATAAGCTGGGAAAGGAAGCGACGTTGTCAGTTGTTGTGTGTCACGTGTGGCGAGAGGTTGTGTTATAACTTGTTCATCAACCGTGGTATATCACCATTTACCCGCAGTTAGTTGGTAAATATCGTAAATAGATTTATAATGTCTGAAAAGAAACCTTCAAAAGTAACCAGAACGTTAGCAAAATGCCATAGCATCGGTCAACCAGCAGATTTTGTTAATAATGTTCTACCTACTTATGGAGATGTGCTAAGAGCTTATCTCTGGCACCGGAACAACAGAAAAACGACAGGCCAAGATCCTCCATTCCAGATTATTGCCAATGACATCATTTCCAAACTTCAAGAGATATGGCTCACAGCTTCAATCCCAACTTTATCAAGGAAAAGAATACATGATATGCTCAAAAACTATCATAATAAGTACAAGACCTTACTTAAAACAGGTAAACTAAAAAGGAATTCTGAAAGTTACAAAAGTAAATTGAAGTCATTTCAGGAACATTCGGAACAACTATTTGATATTGCTTCTTGTAAATGTGGTAATTGGAATTCTTGTTTTTGCTGTAAAGAAAAAAAAGTGCCCCAAATGAAAGAACATTTTTAGAAGATCAGCGTACAATGTACGCTGATCTTCTAAAAATGTTCTTTCATTTGGGGGCACTTTCTTTTCTTTACAGCAAAAACAAGAATTCCAATTACCACATTTACAAGAAGCAATATCAAATAGTTGTTCCGAATGTTCCTGAAATGACTTCAATTTACTTTTGTAACTTTCAGAATTCCTTTTTAGTTTACCTGTTTTAAGTAAGGTCTTGTACTTATTATGATAGTTTTTGAGCATATCATGTATTCTTTTCCTTGATAAAGTTGGGATTGAAGCTGTGAGCCATATCTCTTGAAGTTTGGAAATGATGTCATTGGCAATAATCTGGAATGGAGGATCTTGGCCTGTCGTTTTTCTGTTGTTCCGGTGCCAGAGATA
Organism: Bathynomus jamesi; assembly: GCA_023014485.1. Classification (NCBI taxonomy): domain Eukaryota; kingdom Metazoa; phylum Arthropoda; class Malacostraca; order Isopoda; family Cirolanidae; genus Bathynomus; species Bathynomus jamesi. The sequence goes on from JAJOZX010000101.1 coordinate 960,954, forward strand.
AGCTCTTAGCACATCTCCATAAGTAGGTAGAACATTATTAACAAAATCTGCTGGTTGACCGATGCTATGGCATTTTGCTAACGTTCTGGTTACTTTTGAAGGTTTCTTTTCAGACATTATAAATCTATTTACGATATTTACCAACTAACTGCGGGTAAATGGTGATATACCACGGTTGATGAACAAGTTATAACACAACCTCTCGCCACACGTGACACACAACAACTGACAACGTCGCTTCCTTTCCCAGCTTATATAGGGTAGGGAACGGGGGATGTAGCAGTGTGCAGTGTGCAATGCACAGTGTGCATTTTATATAATGTTCATTGTTCAATGACTGCTATTAATTTATTCAAGTCTATAATAGTGTTCTCAGGGTTGTTTGCACAGAAATATACCGGAATTAACATTTGTATAACATCTTGTTAAAACTTGCTTTAAATCAATATTTTGGATATTTTAACGGCTAAGACGCCACCGGAAGTTATTAACAGATTGTGCTAAAATTTTTATTGTTTATTTTGTGTCTTTAAAACCATTTTCCAATCTACCCCGTTCAAAAATACTCACAAATATAATTATGAATATTTTTTTCAAATATCGTATTTTTATGTTTTTAGACCTATTTTTCGATTTTTAAGGACTCGCTGCCACCGGAAGGTATTGACGTAGATCAAAAAAATTTTACACACTTTATTTTCTCTCCAAATCGCAATTTTTCCGCACTACCCCCAATCAAATATCGAAAAAAGTGTAAAAACGAGCCGCCCTAATGGACATTGTGATGGGGTTAAACAAGAGTCTTCGAAAGTCGTACCTGACAAACGACTTACTTTTTGAAGTCATAAACATAGATACACCTGCACGCACGTTGAAGTTAAAATCAACGCTTAGTAGAAATATTAAAGACAATGAGCTGTTCACAATTGTGGCCGAGGGTTGATATAGTGCTGTCCTCCAAAGAAACATCTTTCACGAGGCACAACATGACTTGTCCAGCTTAATGTATCAGTTGAAATTGGAGAAATTGGGTGAAAGCTATCCATCCCCAGACATGTGCTATATTTACAGCAATATCGTGGAGCATCAATTTGTTGGGGACACCTAGGCGCGCCTGCTCCGCATTGTACACATTCTCAACCATAGAGGGAAGAGTTTGAGCATTACATATGACAAGCCCAATTATGTGAATGTTGCGACTAATCTATTAACCAATATCTCAATATATATAAGAATGAGTGTGGGAAAGAATTTCCCATTCAGTGATGGGAGCTTAACAGTGAAGCTACACTTTCGTCGCATTCAGTTATAATGATCTGAAGGCCTTTCACAGTCTATCGAGGAGTGAGATATCAGCGTGGGAGTGGGCTTCGATCCATTTTTTCAACCATACTACGCACGGCTGTCTCATTGTTGAAGAGGGGTGCTAGATATCTCGGGAGGAATGTGTTACAATCAGGTTTTAACGCGGTATAAGACAAAATGGGTGGAACTAAACCTAAAGAAGCTCTAAAAATCCATTTGAAACGTATACGGGACGAAATCATCAAAGATGCAAAGAGAAAAATGCGTGGTGGCGGAAAGAAGAAGAAGAGGGCTGTCCGGAAGAATGGGTTACCAACACGTGGCACTAAACATAAAAGGACATAAAAAAAGAAGTGTTCTAAACGTATGAAGCCTATGGCTGATCATTCTTTTAACTGATATAAGCTGAGGACACTGTTCTCACGAATCATAGGCTGATTACTACTTGTCGAGAGAGGTGGCACAATTTCTGACTCGTCATGGCGCGTTTCATCCATCCGTGAAGCTCACAATGTTGTAAATCGGAACTGTCCCTCTTTGATATGCCCCTACACAGGTTTCTATTGAGCATAACAACTTTATTACAATTAACCCATTAAATACAATTAGTTCACCGAGTGCCCCTATAGAATTCGTGATACCCAGCTCAGGCCCTTACTTTTTTATCCAAGCTGTATGCACATGTACAATAAACTGCGTATAGCCCATTCAGATGGAACGGACTGCGATGATACTGTAGTTACTCTACATACCCTGAAACCAACTTTCTACACTCCATATTTAGCTAGTGTGAGGTGTATTTAAATCAGGTTAACATTTCGGCAGGAACGGGTTATCACCTACGAGCCAATCTGGAAAATGTCCTCAACTTTTCCAAAGAAGCGAAGGATACCTTTTTAACTGCCGAGGGCTATTGCCAGACTAAAGACGAAAGTAGTATAAAGGATAAATTTAAAAATTCTAAAAATAAGATATACGAGTGTTTTGGACGTCTCCATCCAGACTTCACATTCCAGGAGAAACTGCTTATGAATGGGGTGGATATGAAGTTAAAGCTCACCTGCACGAATCCTGAGATCTGCATAACTCTGGGACCTGATCAAGAAGAGGGCGCAAAGCCCGTTGTGATTCACATCATGGAAACATATCTGCGCGTACGGCGAGTGAAATTAAGTTCGCCGAAATATGTAGAAATTGAAAAAAATTTAATACACACAACAGTAAAATATCCAATTGACAGAGTACAGATCAAACTATACACAGTGCCCGCCGAGTTGGCCTCGAATCAGCTAGAAAACGTGGCCCTGAGAGTTCTACCTAAAAGGATATTAATTGGAATGCAGGATCACGCTTCGACGAATGGAAAATATAAAAAGAGCGCCTTTAAATTCGAGAATTTCGGCCTTAAAAATATAACTCTATACGTAAATGGCGTTGCATTGGGCGGGACTATGCTTACGGAGTACTCATCAGACGCCGTATTCCCGCTATGCGAGAGAGCTTATAGCAATCTGGCCCATATTGCCGGTGGCTGCGACGAGCTTGGGATTGGCGTAACGCAGAAAGAATTTTGCGATCAATTTAACCTTTTCCCATTTGATATTACCCCCGACTTATCTGCTAGTCCAAAACAAAGTAGGAACATCTCAGTCAGATTGAAAATTCGCCGACCCTATAGACGCGCCTATTAGTGTACTAGCATACCTCGAATCACAAGCTCTAATACAGCTCGACCCTTTTAGGAACGTTGTCAAAGACCCTTAAAATGGATACGAATACACTCCAGAGTGTAATGAAGAGTGACCGAGTCACACGCTCCAAACTTATCGGTGTGTTTGCGAAGAATTGTGGGGGGGTGAGGGGATTCATTGGTTTGCAATCTATTTTAAAAATAGGGAAATAATGTACTATTTTGATTCACTCAACACTCAGCCCTAGAGTGACCCTGTGGTTGTACAATTTATGGAACAGCTACAGGGATTTATAAATTTTTTAAAGTTATTTAATTTGTGCGACACTGAGATGAATGACGACTTGGTATGCAGACAGATAAAACAAGGTTCCCATTTGTACGCACTCGATGTATTGTGTAAAGTTATACGTGTGTATATATAATTGTAACTATATTGTCTAAATTTTACGTGTGTGTATATATAATTATAACTAAAATGTCTCCTTTAATGAATGCTAGTTCTGTAAGCCGAATTGTACTAAAACATGCTTTCTACCATTTAATAAATTGAATGAAAATACAATGTTTTGTTCTTAACCACAAAAAAAACTTACATTAGTTCCTCGATGACCTGGCATTCGTTGGACCAGATGTGAGCCAATACCTCGACCTCGGTATTCAGGTCACTGGGTTGGCTGCGCGGTAAAGCCTCCACTTCGTCGTCGTTTATTTGCTTTTTATCAAAGCTGTCGCGAAAAGTAGCTATATCACAATCAAGTTCTGCATCGGTCCTTTCACTTCGTTTTATTACGGCTTTTTATAAATTATAACACTTGCACTGAAAGAAACGATAAATATATACAGCTCGGCCTTCCGCTTAACCCTTCGTACGCCAAGTGGTAAAAAGTAACACGAAATGCCAAGTGGAGTCTACGGTGACCCCAAATTTAATGGTGGATTTCTGCCATATGCACAAAGTTACAAATACTAAATTTTGTAAATATGTTGCCCAGGACACGGCACGCACGTGGAGCCAATTCATCATGTGTCCCTTTTTTTTTTTTCTAAATATTGAAATTTATTCATTTACCATAAAAATGCAGGAAAATAACACCGTAACAAAAATATTCCTTTAGGTATAAATAAAAATTGACATTTTTTCATAATTTGAATATTACAACCTTCATATTCATTGAACATAAAATAATAAATTTATTATCAGGTCATCTTTACAAATCTGTTACACATTCTGTAAATACCAAAATTACATGGTCATCACAAATAGGTGTATTACAAGTTTTGCAGATTTTCTTAGTCTTCTTATCCATTCTCCTCAGATAGAATCCACATCTTTTTCTTTTTGTCTCCCCTCCTTCAGGCTGAGGTGATGATGCTGATGCCCCATCTCCTTCATCCACAAAAGCCTTCATACACATTTTATCATGCATAGGCATAAATCTTTTAGCTGACTGAAAACGGTGTTTGATTTGTGGGAAGCCCAACTGTTCTGCCAACTCTCCCAGAAATTTCCTTCGCTCTCGTAGCCCTTGATATTTAGTAGGATTTTTTTCCTTGAAACATATAAAAGAGTTGTAGCCAGCTACATCCACCATCCAGTAAAATATGACCAAAGGCCATCGGGTTGTTCTACGCTTACATGAGTAATTTTTTACCACTTGGTCTAACCTGTCTACACCACCTTTTGTCATATTATAATCAAGTATTATATGAGGCTTGAAAGGTTCTTGGTCTTGTACTTTCTTGTCAAAATGCATAGTGCTTAGCATCAGAACAGCTTTATTTTTCTTTGGGACGTAGCTGGAGATCATAACATGGTTTTCCTTGTCAAAGCCAAATTCTGTTGAGTGGACGATACGATTCATTGATACTTGAAATGATGGAGGAATTTCTCGATTATTCTTTCGCAAAGTTCCCAGTAGTGTCAGATTCCCACCAAGAAGTTCTTTGGCAAGTGTGAAGTCAGTAAAAAGGTTGTCCGTAGTCACATTTCTCCCAGAGTTTTGAATAGTTGCAGTTAGGTCGTGAACAACCCTTTGGGGTTGTCTGGTTTCTGGAAGGCCGCCAACTTTTCCACTATAAATCTGTGCATTCATAAGATAGGCATTCGTTGCATCAGCCATGCTCCATACTTTTATCCCATACTTATCGGGTTTACTTGGGATGTATACCCTGAAAGGGCATTTTCCTTTGAATGCTAGTAGAGACTCGTCAATAGTTACGTATGGGCTGGCTTTGTAATTGACTTGACATGTCCCAATAAACTTCTGGAAAACGTCGTGTATAGGTGCCAGCCTTCCTTGTGGACCATTCCTTCGTTCGTTTCGAGTATTCATATCATCAAATCGTAAACACCTTTTTATTTGCACAAAACGAACACGGCTCATGGTAGCTCGATAAATCGGCGGACCTGTCTTGATGCTAAATAGTTCATCAATATGACGAGAATTATCCTTGTCAATTCCACTTCTAATATGAAGTCCCACCCAAGCCATCAGCTCAACGGAATTCACATCTTTCCAATCTTCACTATAGAGAGCAACTCCTTTTTGATTTGTTGCTTCAACAAGTGCTTCAATTATTTCATCTAATATGAAAAAGCTGAAAGAAGCAGATTCACTATGCGTAGGGAAGGCGCTGTGAACACCAGTTCTCTCCCGCACAATATTTTGCTGCACATTCCTTCCAGTCCGGGAAGGTTCAGTATATCATTTTGTTGATTTGTCTCGCCCTAACAGAAACTTAGTATTTTGTTCAAGAGTATCACCATCACTTGAGTTATCACTTTCATTATCACTCATGCCACCCTCACTATCAGAACCTATTTGTCGTTCATAGTCACTGGCATCTGATATATCACTATTAGAGTCAATGTCTGTATGATCAATGGGAGGATGATCTTCATTTTCATCCCTTTGGCTGTAGAACATGTCAACAGGCAACGGCATGGCTGAAATTGAAAACAAATCTGAAAAATCTGAAAAATTGAGAAAAAAAAAAGTTACATGGAATGCTATAAGGGGTACTAGAAGACCCCACTTAGGTTTGTGGCCTTGTTACTCCCAAACTATAACAGCTTTTTCATTCAAATTTTGTATGTTTATAAACTGGCCTAAAACAAACAAAGTCATGGATCGTCAGATCCTTAAAACAATAAATGGTTAAATAGTATCATTTTAAATATGTGCTAGGGTCACAAATACCCCACTTGGCGTACGAAGGGTTAACTCACAAACTAGTTTTTCAAAACACATTTATTATGGCTTTTTATAAATTAACTAACACAGGCACTGAAAGAAACGAAGTATATAGCCCGATTCACAAATTAAATTAATTACTTACATTTCAATGCCGTCTTCATCGGCTGTTTCTTTCTCGCCGTCACAAATTTCTGCAGTGCTTTGTGTTGAAAGTAGGGCGTTCCAGTATGCCGCTGCGAAACGATGAAGTGTAGCCCCTGCATAGAAATCCCCATCTTCGAACAACTGCGGGTAGCCGTAAAGCTGTTGTGATTGGCTCATGGTGATATCTGTGGTTACTCGCTGATAAATACAACTATTGTGGATTCCAGATGAAAAGGCCCCCTTTTATATACACTATCCTATTTGTAAACACCCACAATAGCCGAATCACGAGTTTCCTATTGGCCGTCGGTGAAATTTCGGTGACGCATAACGTTTAAGCGTGACTACCCACCAACCAGAGGACCTGGGGCTCCGCCCACTGGGGTGTAATTGGCTGATCCGTGAATTCTTGGGCGTGTCATATATAAATTACCCATTCCATAGATTTCTTCCAAAAATGATTCGTAGAGAGAGAGATAGAGAGAGAGAGAGAGGTAGAGAGAGAGAAAGAGAGAGAGATAGAGAGAGAGATACAAAGAGAGATCGAGAGATCGGAGTATGATAAACATCCATTTTATTACCTCAACTGTTGTGTGTATATATGAGGGACTTAGCGATGTTGGAGGATAAATTTAGAAATCGGGGCACTTCGCTTCGGTTTAACCCTTTGACTGCCAGGATCCGTTTTCTGTGCCATTACTTCACGCCGAAAAATGGCCTAAATTTAATTAAGTTTCGACATTTTGGGGGGCCGAAAAATTCACTGTACCAACTTGAATTAGTTACCCACAAATCCTCATTTTCTCTAGTTATGTCTCCAATAATAAAAAAATAATTTTTTGTGGATAACAATTTTATCCTGACCAAAAAAAGAACTCATTTTTTGGAATAAAGAATTTTTTTACTATAATGTGTATACATTTTTTTAAACACCATGTATATATATATATATATATATATATATATATATATTTAAAACATGTAAAATGTATTTAGACTTTGCAAAGATAAGCAAAATTAATAATATATCAAATAATTTTGAATAAAAGAAAACAAAGGTAAAAAACCAACAACTACTGGTAGGTTTATGGCAGTTGCCTCAGAATGGCTACAAATAGGTCTATGGCAGTCAAAGGGTTAATGTTTATGGTCTCGAGAGATTGGCGTGTAATAAATATTTATTTTATCTACCAACCAATTCATATATAAATGAAGGGTTTTACAACCATATAAAATAATTTAAAAATAATTAATTGTGGAGCGGATGTATGATGAACATCTGTTTTATTACCTTGCCTGTGGTCTATATATATGAGGGATTTAGCGAGATTGGAAGATAAATTTGGAAATCGGGGCAGTCCCTTATATATATATATATATATATATATATATATATATATATATATATATATATATATATATATATATACTGTATATATATTCTCGGAGGATCACAAAGCAACGAAACCGGCACCCCCATTGGAAAACAAATCGGAACCAACTGTATGCGAAAACGAAAGAGAAAAAATAAAAATAATCCTAGCCAACATTCAGGGCCTTAAATTAAACCATTCCACGAACAAAGTTTTATACCTGAAAGGACTCATGCAAGAAGCCGGAGCAGACTTTGCATGCCTCACGGAAACTCATCTAAAGGATTGTCAGGCGAACTGTGAAAACTGTGAGTCCTGTATTGACAAAAAAGAAATACAAATTGACAACTATAACATCCTCCGAGCCGATGGAACAGTGAAACTTAAAGGAGGATGAGGTAAGAAACAGTAAAAGATCTACACTCTCCAACCCCAAATATTTTTCTCTGTGGTGCTGTGGTGATTTTAATTTCCCATTCATGAAATATAAGAGGATAGGAAAAAATATATGTATACACCAGGACAAAGGGGGCACACGAGAAGAACAGGAGTAGGTAAAAATGCTTCTAGCTCTAGCTGATGAATTTAGGTTAACGCAAGAAATAACCGAAAACACAATGAAAAACAACTGCCTAGATTTGGCATTCCCAGACAACAGTAATCTAATTAATAAGGTAGAAATATCCCCAACTCTGATATCGGACCACAGCATCATTGAAATAACAACTAATATAAAGGCAACAGAAAAGGAAAGAACACGCACAACAGAAAGAAGCAAATTCGAAATTTTTAATTTTTATTCCAAAGCTATAAACTGGGAAGATGTGACATCCAGCATGGAAGTAGTAGATTGGAAAACCATTTTCGAGGCCAAGACAACGGAGGAGATGCTAATGACGTTTGAGGAGAAAACGCTAGAAATTGTGGAAAAAAATGTCCAAAAAATACAACAAAGAAGAAAGAGAAGCAGGTTCAAGAGACAAAAGAGGGCATTGTTTCGAAAGAGAAAAAGAATGACTGCAAAATTAAGTAACTGTAAAGATAACATCAGAAAAATATTAAATGATAAACTGCAAAGTATCGATGACGTCATGCAGGAACTAATCGAGAAGCATACAGAAAAAGAAGAAGACGACGCTATAGAAGCGATAAAGGCTAACTCAAAGTACTTCTATAATTTCGCAAAAAGAAAGTCGAAAACCCATGCGACTATCGGACCTTTAAAAAACCAGAACAGTGCTTTATCTGATGATCTAACAGAAGTAGCTGAAATATTAAGAGCTCAGTACGAATCATCTTTCAGTATCCCAAAAACTGACAAATTGATATGCGATAGAAACGCTTTCTTTGAAGAAGAACGACAAGGGAAATTAAAACGGATTTCGACTTTACGACGGATGATATTACACCAGCCATAGGGAACCTAAAAACACACTCAGCGGCAGGACCGGATAAATGGAATGCCACACTGATCAAAAACTGCAAGCATGCAATCGCTGAGCCCCTATACTGGATATGGAGACGTTCACGAAACACGGGAGAAATACCGGGCATCCTGAAGATCGCGAGCACAGTCCCAATATATAAAGGAAGAGATCGATCGGAGGCCAAAAACTATAGGCCAGTGTCGCTTACATCTCATCCCACTGAAAATATTTGAAAGAATAGTTAGACAGAAAATCTATGACTTTTTGGAAACTCGGGAAAAATTCAATGATAACCAACACGGGTTTCGGTCAGATCGTGCCTATCACAACTAATGGAACACTACAACATTATTGATGCACTTGAAAGTAATGAAGACTATGATATACTGTACACAGATTTTGCTAAAGCGTTCGACAAGTGTGACCATGGAATCATAATACATAAACTAAAATATATGGGAATAATAAGAAGAGTAGGGAACTGGATATATAACTTCCTTATTGAGCGGCGGCAAGTCGTTACAGTACAAGGAGTATCTTCATCAGAATCAGAGTCCTCAGCTATGTACCACAAGGAACAGTATTAGCTCGACTACTCTTCATAATCATGCTAACTGACATAGATGAGGACGTTAGCAGAGACAGCACAGTAACATCCTTTGCTGATGACAGAAAGATCAGTAGAAAAATAAGAAACCCAGAAAATATAGGATCTCTGTAAACCGACATAAACAGAATCTACAAGTGGACGGAAGACAACAATATGAAGTTTGACACCGAGAAATTTCAGCTGTTACCGTACGGAAAAAGAGAAGACCTAAAATCCATGGAATATTATACCCCAAATGGACAGGAAATTCAGAGAAATTCCAGAGCAAAAGATTTAGGGGTTGTAATGACAGATGATGCGTGATGCGAAATTTGAAACACAAAATAAGATAGCAATAAATAGAGCAAAGAGAATAACGGGACAGATATTGAGAACCTTTAAACGAATGGATAGGAATATGGTGATTCCTCTACTGAAAACCATGATCATACCCAAATTGGAATACTGCTCCTTCCTAACATGCCCATATAAAAAGAAGACATTAGACAATTGGAAGGGATCCAGAGAAGCTTCACAGCCAAGATCAACGGGTGCAAAGAACTAAATTACGGGGAAAGGTTACGCAAACTAGACCTATATTCACTGAAAAGGAGAAGAGAGAGATATACCATTATTTACACTTGGAAAATAATGGAGAAACTAGTCCCTAATCTTACTCTGAACCCTATAATTCCCCAAACAACAGTGGAAAGTAGAAACGGTAGACTATGTCGTATTGCCAAATTGAAGGCGAGACAGGGAGCATCCTTAACCCTGAAAGAAAATAGTTTTGTGGTGAGAGGACCAAAACTGTTTAATCAGCTGCCCAAACACCTAAGAAACACGAAGGGAGTTGCAGTGGACATCTTCATAAGAAAACTGGACCCCGGATTCCCCGTTAAACTGTAGGTCTAGGGTGGGGTGAAAAGTTTGACCTTCGTTAGAATGAACAATTCGGGTAGGTTCGGATTCCGCGTTAAACTGTAGGTCTAGGGTTGGGCGAAAAGCTTGACCTTTGTCAGAATGAACAATTCGGGTAGGTGCTGATTCCGCGTTAAACTGTAGATCCAGGGTTGGTCGAAAAGCTTATTTCGGATAGGTGCGGATTCTGCATTAAACTTTAGGTCTAGGGTGGGGTGAAAAATTTGACCTTCGCAGAATAAACAATTCGGGTATTTTTTGTCTTTCTTGAAATAAAAAGAAATGCTGTTTTGAAGACATTTTGTATGAGAGATGAGTGACAAAAGTAAATAGACGCCTCTCTCTCTCTCTCTCTCTCTCTCTCTCTCTCTCTCTCTCTGTAAAATCATCTATAAATAAATAATTAGTGTATATATAGCTGTGTGTGTGTGTGTGTGTGTGTGTGTGTGTGTGTGTGTGTGCGTAATAATAGGGGGTCTATGTGGTTTGTGTGCGCTTCTTGAATGTTCACGCGATGTATACACTGTGCCAACAGGCTCATAATGAATGCAAAAAACTTCACTTTTTTCTACGTGAAGGTCAAAATATGAAAATAAAAACCCACTCTAATAGACAGAGTTTATTTCCACAACAGTTTGGACGCCCTCTGGCATCCTCCTCCGGTGGATACAGAAAAACGAATGAACCAAAACAAGAGGGAAAAACAGTCCAGGGACCGATCGTTAAGAAATTCGCACCTAGGTTAGATCCCATTCTCCCGACACCGGAAGGGCATTTTCATTAAGTACATTCGCACAAATTTAAAACTATCTTCCTGTTCTAAACATACAGATTCTATTATTTTTTTATTTTTTTACATAATTATTACATTTATTATTAAATTTATTACATTTAATATTGCATAATTATTTATTACAAAATTATAAATGTATTATTACATTGGTTATTACATTGTTGTTTATTATACAGAACTTACAAACCGAAAAACGAATGAAAAAGGCGATTAGGAAACAATCCAGAGACCATTGAGAAATTCGCACCTAGATTAGATACCGTTCTCCCGACACCGGAAGGGCATTTTATTACAGGGTCCGCTTATAAGTACATTCCCACAAATTAAAACTATCTTCTTGTTCTATATATACAGATTCTAATATTTTGACATAATTATTGTATTTATTATTGCATTTAAATTTTTTTACATTTATTATTATTACCTTTACCCTAATTATTAAATTTATAATATTACCTTTATTATTACATCTGTTGCATTTATGTTTATTTCCACATTTATTACTTCCATTATTACATTTACTAAAAGCGAGTAAGGAAACCATCCAGAGACCTTTAAGAAATTCACACTTAGGTTCGAACACGTTCCCACGACTCCGTAAGGGATTTTTTTAACAAGAATCTCATTAAAGGGTCTAACTTATAAGTACCTTCGCACAAATTAAAATTATCTACTTTTTCTATACACACAGATTATATTATTTTTCTTTTGACATAATTATTACATTTATAAAGTACCTTACTTGATTCCCAATCTATAGCATGATTATTTTGGCTGGCGTGATAAAAAATGGCATTATTAGTATTACAACTTCTGAAGGCATATAAAAGAGAATCTGTGTGTATAGAAAAAGTAGATAATTTTAATTTGTCCGAAGGTACTTATAAGTTAGACCCTTTAATGAGATTCTTGGTCAAAAAATCCCTTACGGAGTCGTGGGAACGTGTTCGAACCTAAGTTTGAATTTCTTAAAGGTCTCTGGATGGTTTCCTTACTCGCTTTTAGTAAATGTAATAATGGAAGTAATAAATGTGGAAATAAATATAAATGCAACAGATGTAATAATAAAGGTAATTTTATAAATTTAATAATTAGGGTAAAGGTAATAATAATAAATGTTAAAAAATGTAAATGCAATAATAAATGCAGTAATTATGTCAAAATATTAGAATCTGTATGTATAGAACAAGAAGATAGTTTTAATTTGTGGGAATGTACTTATAAGCGGACCCTGTAATAAAATGCCCTTCCGGTGTCGGGAGAACGGTATCTAACCTAGGTGCGAATTTCTCAATGGTGTCTGGATTGTTTCCTAATCGCCTTTTTCATTCGTTTTTCGGTTTATAAGTTCTGTATAATAAACAACAATGTAATAACCAATGTAATAATAAATTTATAATTTCTTTAATAAATAATTATGCAATATTAAATGTAATAAATTTAATAATAAATGTAATAATTATGTAAAAAAATTAAAAAATAATAGAATCTGTATGTTTAGAACAGGAAGATAGTTTTAAATTTGTGCGAATGTACTTAATGAAAATACCCTTCCGGTGTCGGGAGAATGGGATCTAACCTAGGTGCGAATTTCTTAACGATCGGTCCCTGGACTGTTTTTCCCTCTTGTTTTGGTTCATTCGTTTTTCTGTATCCACCCGAGGAGGATGCCAGTGGGCGTCGAAACTGTTGTGTAAATAAACTCTCTATTAGAGTGGGTTTTTATTTTCATAGGCTCATAATGCCTGGAGGCACTGGCTTCTACGGCAACTGGAGGATTTTGAGTTCAAAGTCAAGTGTTGCTACCATGACCACTCATTGAGCTTCTACCTCTCGTGGAAGCTGGATGGTCTCTTCCTCTCTCTTCTCCTCCTCTCTCTCTTAGGTTAGGTATACCCCTTTGGGGGGTGAGGCCGTCCCAGCTTCTCCCCAAAAGAGGTCAGATGGACACCCCCTTTTCTTTTTTTTTTGGCACCCTGGGTTTGGCACTGAGGGAGGGAAGGGTCTTGCAACAAGAGGGTTGGCACTGGGGTTGACAGTGGCACTCATTGCATCATTGCATTGCACTCTAACCTTTGGCGCCCATACAACTCGCGCCGAGTGCCGTCACCGGGTCTCGATCCCGGGGCCGATGGATTCGTAGTCAGCGACGCTAACTACTACACCACCTAGGCGCATATATATAATATATATATATATATATATATATATATATATACATACTGTATGTATATTTTATTATTATTATTATTATTATTGTTACATGATGGCTTATGTGATGGGTTTTATTTTATGATTTATTCATTATATATACGAGTATATTTTATTTACGCATGTTTGAGGTTCAAGTCAACACAACAAAATAACGTTTAGGTTATAATTGAAAAGCCTCTTACAAAAATATATTCATCAAAAAGTTTAACACTAAACAAATTACAATGCAAAAATGAAATTTTTACATAAATGAAAATTTTTTAAACAATGTCATTTGAGACAACTGACTTTTACCTTAAGAATTTTAGATTCGAAATTAACAAGACAATTAAATAAAAATGCATAAGCAATTAAAATAGAATTGTTAGAAATTAATTGAAGTTGCAGCTGTGTACCTTCTTGGCCTTCTGTCCGCATTAATTTTAATGCATAAGACAATTAGAATAAATGATGAATTTATATTTTAATTATAAATTTTCAACTACTTATCTTTTAAAAACAGTAGACACTCCTTTTGGGGGCGGCGGTTAATTTCTTGTAATCCCATTAGTAATTAATACACACTCTTATGTTAGGCCAACCGTATAATTCTATACTTGCGTATGGGAAAATAAACGCATTCCGTTTTCTATGGATCGTATGGTAAACAATTTTACTCGTGCCCACTAAATTCTTTCGAGCCAAGTTCGTTTTCTTTACTCGAAATTAGGGGAGACTTAGTTTGAGTCTATTCAATTTTGTAAGCCACACATTTTCTGTATGTTTAATTTTTAGTGCGAACTAATTCATCTATTATATTATTTATTACTTCAAGAACTTTAACACGGGGCCCCCCAATCAACTGAGTTTCGATGATATAATTCGAGATTTCACAAACTTCTTTGATTAAATATGACAGAGTACACAAACTGACAAATTCCCTGTTTTATTTTATGTTTTATTGGCCGTAAAGTAAAGTTTGTTTAATACTGTTTGGTTTGGACAAACGGCAAAATACACTGTGTTGAGGCTCTTTAAGTTTGTTTCTCAATTAGCATGAGTACGGTACATATAATTCGTGTAAATGTACTATGTATTGTACATGTACGTGTATTGTTAATAAAAAGCTATAGAAAAGGGCCCCCCCATATTCTTCATTGCCCCGGGGCCCCGAGATGTTTTAATCCGCCTCTCTGGTCCTTGGTAAGAACCTTACGAAGTCACGCCCAAAAATGCACTGGTTTCTTTTCGCCGTTGGCTGTTTTTCTCCCTTCAATTATAAAGGAGATTTTTATGTTCCTAATAATTACGTCAATCCCGTCTCTCATTATTATGAAGTTTTCGGCAGGATGTAAAGAATATTTTGATATAATATTTATCTTCTCCAATTACCTATATTCTTAATTGCTTTTGTACAATACACTCTTTTTGGGTCTTTTTGGTCTTAGCCTTTTTTACTTAGCCTTCAACATCAACTTGCTAATTAATTCATTCTATTTTTAAGAATTATGAACATTTCAGGTGTAATTTAACATGCACTTGAACCTGTTAATAATGTAACATAATTGAATTTCCCTTTTTATAAACGTTACAATCGTTTATTATGCGTACATTCTTTGACTTCGTCTTGGCATAAGGAGAGACAAGCGGCCGCACTATGGCTATGTTTTCAGACTGTGACGTAATTATAATTTTTAATTTACTCATATTTCTTTTTTCTTCTAGTTTGGGTAACCTGTACATTTTTCTTTTTAATGCCGTAACGAGGGGCAAGGTCTAGCAAAAGTGCCCTCCCCGCACGGAAGAAAAAAAGAGAGCCAAAATCAAGGTCCAGGGTTTTCGAGATGCCTAGACACTCTGTTTTTGAAAGATTGGAGGTCATAGAGAGGGGGAAAGATGGATTGAGGAAGATTGTTCCAGAGTTGACCGGTTGAATAGATGAAAGACTGGAAATACCGATTAATCCTTGCGTTAGAGAGTTGGACAGAAAAAGAATGAGAAAGTGTAGAAAGTCTGGTGCTGCGTGCTCTCCTTAAAGGAGGAAGCATGCAGTTAGAGAGTTCAGAAGAGCAGTGTCCGTTATAATAGCGATCGTAAAGAGAGAGGGATTGAAGACAGTGAGTAAGAGGCGGGGAATTGATGTGATGAAAAGCCTTTGATTCCACCCGGTCAAGTATATATATATATATATATATATATATATATATATATATATATATATATATATATATATACATATATATATATATATATATATATATATATATATATACAGGGCGTCCCAAAAAAATGTATACACACTTTAACAGCTGAGAGCTCAATTGATGTTTCTTTCTTTCCAAGTTAAACCCATTAGAATTAATAATGGCAGTCAGACTAAGCTTTGAACAAAGGAAATTCATTCTAAAATGCTACTGGAAGTGTGAAAACGCAGTTGAAGTGCAAAGACAGTTTAGGAGGGAGTTTCAAACAGATCCACCAACGCGACTTACCATCACTCGAATTAGAGATAAGTTTGAAGCCGATGGAACTGTTCAGAATGTCCACAAGAAGCGTTCCGGAAGACCACGGACATCGACAAGCCCCACAAAGCAAGAAAGAGTACTGGAAACGTATCACCAAAGTCCAAGAAAATCTGTGCGGCAAGCGAGTCGTGAGGTAGGAATTTCAGAATCGTCTGTCCAACGCATTTTGAAGCGCTGTCAATGGAAAAGTTACATTCCAAGATTAGTCCATGCTATTAATGAAGATGATGATCCGGACCGAAGAGTGGAGTATTGCGAGTGGTACTTGGCACGATGTGGATGTGGATTGGACGAAGGGGTTTCGTAGAATACCCTCCGCGTTCACCAGACCTCACACCACTAGACTTTTTTTTATGGGGATACTTAAAAGGCAAAGTCTACGCTATAAAACCTGCAACAGTCGCTGAATTGAGAGCAGCCATTGAACGAGAATGCACACAAATACCAAACGAAATGTTTCGTGATGTTTGCGATTCCATTGCTTCGCGTTATCAGCAGTGCCTGGGCCAGAACGGACGTCAGTTTGAAAACAGGCGTTGACAAAACAATTAAATAATGTCTGTAGATTCTATTACAATTTGAAAATGAAATGTATTTTAATAAACACTGCCTCTATAATTATTTAAAGTGTGTATACATTTTTTTGGGACGCCCTGTATATATGGGAATGAACTCAGAATGGTTCCCTGAGTTTTTTATGATACACACAGACCGTGCATGGAACCAGGAACTCTTCTGGGATAACTAAATCCACTATAGTCCGAATAAGTAATGGTAAATGACAACTACCATAGTTTTTCTTTTTCATGATGCTAGCCCGACGTGGGCAACGGGTCACTCGCAAAGAGGTCCCATAAATATAGCTTCCCTCACCAGCCATCTGCAAAGCAGACAGGATCCAGCTTTGGGACATGGATCTAGGGTTCAAAGCAGCCTAGCCCTGCTACATTTAGAACCTCAATATAAGCAAAAGACTCGCAGTCTTCACGTCAGATTGAATACCTCAAGGAAAAAGGAGTAACTATTATATTTTAGCCAAAAACCAAAACTTAAACCTCAACTGGCAGAATTGAGCGTCCACTTTTCAAGGCACATAACATGTCCGTTTCAAGATGGGAATGAACTCAGAATGGTTCCCTGAGTTTTTTATGGTAGTTGTCAT
This sequence comes from Bathynomus jamesi, assembly GCA_023014485.1. Lineage (NCBI taxonomy): Eukaryota > Metazoa > Arthropoda > Malacostraca > Isopoda > Cirolanidae > Bathynomus > Bathynomus jamesi. Next base: position 978,276 of record JAJOZX010000101.1, read on the forward strand.
TTACCATTACTTATTCGGACTATAGTGGATTTAGTTATCCCAGAAGAGTTCCTGGTTCCATGCACGGTCTGTGTGTATCATATATATATATATATATATATATATATATATATATATATATATATACATATATATATATATATACAGGGTGTTTGAAAACTTTCTGTACAAATTGTAATGGGGGATAGGCAACACCAAGACAAACCCTTTTCGTTTATAAGTGTATGTCCGCTGACGTCACCATTCGGCGCGAGAGGGCGCCGCTGCAATTGGCTAAAAGGTGAAGTGGGCTAGACTCGCGCTTGCCGCGGGCATTCTTAAATCGGACGTAGTACGCATAACATGGAGCGCTTCACGACTGCTGAGATGGCTGACATGCATATTAAGGTGGAGTGAAAATATCATTTTTGGATTTTTAATTTACTTGAGTGTGGAAAAGTTGCCAATGGGCTTTAGAAACAAGCATGTGAAATTATAATACAATTGAAGCATTGCTTGATTGACCACCAGCGATTTTAATATATGGCATATTTCATGTTTTAACGATCGCTTTGCCCATCAGGAGTCATCCAAGATGCTGGTCTTTCATCCATGTTTATGCAAATAATTAACAGCTTAGTTTGCTGTAGACTGTGTTATTGCATACTTGAGGTTGACATTTAAGATTACAACATGTGTGGAATGTAAATTAATGGCAATTACAGAGGGTGGCCAAATTATTAGAGTTGATGTGAGTAAGTGAGATAAGAAAGAGTTTAGTTAACCATACATTGATTTAATGCTAGTTTCAGTGATGGTAGTGATTTAGTGCGATAACATATGCAGTCCGTGAGTCAGAGGGGATGGGAGATTGGGAGTGGGGGGAGAGTGAGTAATATGCAAAGCGCGGCTGCTCCGCCAAGCTCAGTGCACATGTGGCAGTGAGAATTGAAGGTTATTTGTACTGTTATCATCATTTTTTCGTGAAACTTGATATTAAAAGTAAGTTAATTACATATTGATATCTGTTTATAGGTGTTTGACAAGTGAGTGTGACAGTATTAATTTGATATTTCTTTTTCTTGCAGAAATTCTTTAAGTCTTACATTGCTTACAATTTATAATAATTGTTTTTTTTTTTCAGAATGGAAATTATTACGAGGGAGAAGGCGGCATGTGTGATTTTTGGCGCGCCACGCGAGATACCCACAAATGTTCTTCCCACCTACGCTGATGTTATGAAGGCTTACATCCATACAAGACAACAGCTGACAACGAAGAATAACAAATATCCACCGTTCGCCGAAGTATCAAAAAAAGTTTGCGTTGATGTTGAACTTGTTTGGGAGAAAGCGTCTCTTCCGACCGTGACGCACGGACGAGTGATTGAAACGCTCAGACCGTACAACGAGAAATACAAGAAAATCTTGAAACCATACAAGGCTCGGAAGGACAACGACAACTACAAGCAACAACTTGAACAGTTCAGAGAAGACGCAGATAAACTCTTCGACATTAGCAAATGCAAATGTGTAGATTTCGTCATGAGCTGTAAGTGCGAAAGAGCGGACAAAGTACCACTCAAAGAAAGAAAGTTTCTAGAGGACCAGAGAGGAGCCAGAAAGATGATTATAGGAGGCATCGATTTGGTGGAAACAACAAAGCTACAGAAGAAAATATCCATGAAAGTCTGTGAATCGAGAAGACACAGCATTCACCAAGAACAATCGAAGCAGCAATGCAATTCTGGAAGCTACAACGAGGAAGACAAGGACGACGACACCGACAACAGCGACGAAGAATACACCCTATCTAAGTCACACTGTAAACCTGATCTATCGACACTGGAGAGTAAACGTCAAAGAATGACGATGACTGTACGATTACCATGTTTGGCTAAAGCGTGCGATAGAACGGGCGTCTCAGATCGAGCAGCAGCCGCTATTGCCTCATCCGTGCTACAAGACATTGGAATTGTGTCTACAAATGACACCTCCAAAGTCATTGATCGTAGTAAAATTCGCCGAGAAAGAAGTAGAACTCGTCAAGAACTGACAAAACTAGACAGCAGTATAACAGACTTGCCTGGATTGTACTTCGACGGTCGAAAGGATAGAACGATGAAAAATGTACGAGACGCCGCAGGACATGGCCACCGGGACAGAGATACAGAAGAGCACGTCAGCATTATTTGTGAACCAGGTTCATCGTACTTTGGCCACGTGACGCCGTCAAGTGGATCAAGCAAGGCGATTTCCAAAGTAATCTTTGAATGCTTGGCTGCGCGAAGTGTGGATCTCGACAGTGTGAAAGTCGTCGGATGCGACGGAACCGCTGTCAACACTGAACATAATGGCGGAGTTATTCGGCAGCTTGAGGAATTACTACAAAAACCACTGCAATGGCTCGTGTGCTTATTACATGCTAACGAGCTCCCCCTGCGACACCTGTTTCAGCATTTAGATGGAGCAACTACAGGACCTAAGTGCTTCTCAGGACCGATAGGGAAATCTCTCACAGCATGCACGGAACTCCATATAACATCGTATGAACCTATATCTCCATTACAGCCACTGCCGCATGTTGACGTGAAGGACCTGAGCACTGACCAGCAGTACCTGTGGCAGATGTGTCAAGCTGTCAGTGAAGGACACTGTCCCTGTGATCTAGCATTGCGAAAACCGGGACCATTGAACCACTCGCGATGGTTGACAACTGCCAACAGAATCCTCCGCCTCTATGTTGGCCTCGATGCACCATCCAACAACATCAAAACTCTTGTCACATTCATCATCCGGGTCTACGCCCCAACATGGTTCGCCATCAAGACGCAGCCATCATGCAAAGATGGAGCCAAACATCTGCACGGGATGATGGTGAGAACACGGTACCTCAGCTCCTCTCTAAAGAAAGTCGTCGACCCGGTGATTCGGCGAAACGGCTTCTGCGGACACCCCGAGAACGTGCTATTAGCCATGATCACAGATGAGCGACCACATATAAGGGAACTCGGACTCAGAAGAATCATGAAGGCAAGATCACATGTGTCTGCAAACAAAATCCGCAGGTTTCGAGTGCCACCGCTCAACCTCGACGCGACCGAATACCAGGACATGGTCGATTGGCAGACTTTGACCGTGACGGAGCCTCCTGTTACGATGGATATGACGGACAACGAATTGAACGACATGATCTCTGCTCAAATTTCACCAAGTGTCCTCTTCCCTCGCTTCCCTTGTCACACACAGGCGGTGGAAAGATGCGTGAACCTAGTTACCGAAGCTTCAGCCGCTGTGTGTGGCGAGACGTCCCGCCATGGATTTATTCGGGCTCGCGTCGCTTCTCGGCAGCTTATGCCGAAACTTGAGTCTAAACGTGACTATCAATTCTGAATTAACCATGCATGCATAACTCAGACTCTATCGTTAGCATAATAGTGTGCCAAAATAACTAAAAATATATAGTCTGATGTTTACTCGTATTTTAGGTATTTTTGTGTAAAATCGTATATTATTGTAAACTTATAACGTCTGGTGGTCGATCAAAAGATTGTCTGATTTTAATAAACTTTTTTGCATATTGTTCTATTAGTCGATTGGCAACTTTTAAAACCTCAAGTAAGTTAAAATTCACAAAACATTTTTTTGGGCCATTTTCACTCCACCCTAATGCATATGGTGTATGGGGCTGCCAATGGAAACGGAAGAGCTGCTGTGAGGATGTACCGACAGCGCTTCCCAAACAGACGTGTGCCAAACCACCAAACGTTTGCGCATTTGCATCGGCGACTGCGAGAAACTGGAACATTCCATGCAAACATGCATGACACTGGTCGGGAGAGAAACGTGCGCACTCCTGACATGGAAGAAGAAATCCTACGGCGATTTGAGGACAATCCAAGCGCAAGCACGCGAGGTGTTGCACGTATCCTCGGTGTGAACCACGACCTGGTCTGGAGAGTGTTGCACGAGCAGCAGTTACATCCGTTTCATCGTCAGAGAGTCCAGGCATTACAACCTCGGGATTACCCTCTTCGTGTGGAATTCGCACGCTGGTTTCTGCAGCAGACAGCGGTGCAGCCTAATTTTCCGGCTTATGTGCTGTTCTCAGATGAGGCCTGTTTCACACGTGAGGGTGTGTTTAACATGCACAATTCTCACGTGTGGGCGCACGCAAATCCACATGCTACACGGGTTTGTAATGCCTGGACTCTCTGACGATGAAGCGGATGTAACTGCTGCTCGTGCAACACTCTCCAGACCAGGTTGTGGTTCACACCGAGGATACGTGCAACACCTCGCGTGCTTGCGCTTGGATTGTCCTCAAATCGCCGTAGGATTTCTTCTTCCATGTCAGGAGTGCGCACGTTTCTCTCCCGACCAGTGTCATGCATGTTTGCATGGAATGTTCCAGTTTCTCGCAGTCGCCGATGCAAATGCGCAAACGTTTGGTGGTTTGGCACACGTCTGTTTGGGAAGCGCTGTCGGTACAACCTCACAGCAGCTCTTCCGTTTCCATTGGCAGCTCCATACACCATATGCATGTCAGCCATCTCAGCAGTCGTGAAGCGCTCCATGTTACGCGTACTACGTCCGATTTAAGAATGCCCGCGGCAAGCGCGAGTCTAGCCCACTTCACCTTTTAGCCAATTGCCGCGGCGCCCTCTCGCGCCGAATGGTGACGTCAGCGGACATACACTTATAGACGAAAAGGGTTTGTCTTGGTGTTGCCTATCCCCCATTACAATTTGTACAGAAAGTTTTCAAACACCCTGTATATATATATATATAATATATATATATATATATATATATATATATATATATATATTTGTGGAATGTAAGAAGGTTGATCAATCAATTATTTATTGGTCATAATGGAACCAAGAAACAAAATTGTTCAAGAAAACAATCGCTTGAACGCGGGAAATGGGCGCTTCTCTTTTCGTTTGTGAAAGGAGATTTTGTAAATTCTTGAGTGAACTAATTTTAATACATATTTATGTTAAATACCAATATAATTTGGGAATAAGATATTGAATTCAATTGTCTATTTAATTCTGAATAATTTCGGATAAAGAGTACCATGTACCAAAGACAACAACTGGCAATCTTCTTGAATATTTCTCTGACTCTTGGTCATCCTCCTTTCGGGATTCTGGTGAAACGTTTGCTGTTGTGCTAGACAATTTACCCTCTTTCGGTTTCTGTCCTTCTATCGGTTCTTTCTTCTCTAATTTCCTTTGTGGCCGATCTATAGCGCGCCCTCATACCACTGCACAGACTAGAGAATGCCTTCAAGAACTTAAATTTGAAATTCTAGACCATTCAGCCTACAGTCCAGACCTGGCACCTTCGGATTTTTACCTGTTTCGACCACTAAATGACGCTTTGAGAGGTCAGCGATTCCAAGGCGATGATGACCTGAAGGAGGAGGTGCATGACTGGCTACGCACACAGCCAAAAACATTCTTTTGTGATGGCATTAGGAAGCTTGTAGATCGCTGGACTAAGTGTATTGAGAAACAGGGAGACTATGTTGAGAAGTGATGTGTTTATAATCTATCAGATGTGAAAATAAAAAGTGCGGATACTTATTGAAATACCCTCGTATGTTACAGTCAAAGTGTCTAACCAGCCATTTCGCGTCATGACTAAAACTTTTAGTCATTTTGCGAAATGGCTGTTTCACTTGGTCATTTCGACTAAATCTGCTAAAACATACATACATCCACAGGTTTGTTCAAATAAGTGAGAAACACTTCAAATACACATTTGAACACATTTGAACATTTGAACACATTTGAATTTGAATTTTCAATATAGAGGTTTTTAAATGCTAACCAGGCCTTCAATGTTATTCCGATGTCCGCCATTGAAGGCCCGGTTAGGTCAACTTTATGCCCTTGACAATTGGTTAGGTTAAGTCGTGTTATTTTCGTTAAAACTAACGCAAGTAACACAACTTACAAGATCATTTGCCCGGTTAGATCAACTCTATGCCCTTGACAATTGGTTAGGTTAAGTCGTATTTTCGTTAAAACGAACGAAAATAACACAACTTAACCTAACCAATTGTCAAGGGCATACAGTTTATCTAACAGGGCAAATGATCTTGTATGAAATGACCAAGGTGGAATTTCAGCCATTTCGCGTAATGGCTGAAGATTTTAGTCATTTCGCGAAATGACCAAGTGAAACAGCCATTTCGCGAAATGACTCAAAGTTTCAGCCATTATGCGAAATGGCTGGTTACACACTCTGACTGTAACATATATACTGTATATGCAGAGCTGGGCACTTGCGTTTTTTTGCGCGTTTTTTTGCGGTACTGCGGTACTGCGGTACTACTACCGCACTACCAAACCGGTACCGCATAACGCAGTACCGCAAAGGATCGCTGAAAGTACAGAAGTACCGCTACCGCATTCAAATTTCCCGCGGTACTTTCCGCGGTACCGACCAACACGGTAGTACCGCAGTACCGCAGTACCGCAAAAAAAAACGCAAGTGCCCAGCTCTGTGTATATGTACTGTACTGTATATGTTACAGTCAATGTGTGAAACTAGTTATTTCACGTAATGCCTAAAACTTTTAGGTAATTTTTAGGCATTATACGTGAAATGGCTAATTTCACAGATTGTCTGTAACATAATATTTATCTACATGTATATAATAATTATATATATATTAATATATATACATATACAGTATATGTATTATGATAATTTTACAAAAACGTGAATGAGAATATAAGTTGAGAGAAGCATCCTTCAAAAGTCCTTCATTTAAATGAAGTATTAAATTAATTATTTAAGGTTCAATTCAGTTTTTAGATTGCTTGGGGTGTCTACCTTTCGTGCCGAGTGATTCCTGTTGAAGTAAGCAAAGCCTCCTCCAGTCCGACACCGCTCCCCCTGACACGAGAGAAATGAGTGCTGCTCTTATCCTCACCACCACTTATTTCTGCAGGAATACACCCCTTACGAAAGGCAGACACGGGAGGATATGAGAATGTTTAAGTTACTCTACCACAGTAAGCAAATAAAAAGAGAGCGCAGGTGTCAACGTTCGAAGCTGTATATAGAAAAAAAATGAAAAAAATTACCTGCAGCGTCATACTCATGTCCAATTCACCGAGAGACTCGCGGTTTTCTCATATACAGTATATATAAAATCATACTAAAATATAATACATATACAACTTCGTTACCTTGATAGTTTCCGCCCGAATTGTTCATTCTGACACAGGTCAAGCTTGTCACTCCACCTTAGACCTCTAGTTTAACGTGTAGTCCGAACCACGCCCCACCAGCAGCCCAGTGTCCTAACCACTAGGCTACGCAGGCTACCATTTATCTACCAACCAATTTTTATTGTGTGGAAAGATGAACAGCTGGGTTTGCTGCGCGCAGCCTGCCGCCAACTGGGTCTCGATCCAGGGACCTATGAATTCGTAGTCAGCGACGCTAACCACTACACCACCAAGGCGCTATTAACGATATTAACTATATTAACTATTTAATCGATAGATCACCGATGCGTACAATTCTTTTCTTTAATTCTTTATGAATGATTATTTTAGATGGCAAAAGTTTCAAATTAACTTTACTCTTAATTTAATAAACCGAAAACATAAAAAGAATGCTTATTAAATTTTTTTTTTTCATAATGAATCGTAGATGAAAATGTAACGGTTTTCATCAGATTTTACTGGAAAATTTTGTCGCAATTATTTCAGTGGTATTTATTTATTTATTTAGCAAAAGAACAAACATACAATTACCTAAATGTCAAAAAAACATTTTTAAATCACCTTCTTACTCACCACAAAGCATTATAATACTTGAGAAATAATTAAAACGCTTAATTAAAACACTTTATTTCCAGATTAACGAGAAATATAGTTCTATTAGTAATTGTGCTCTGAAACTTTTCTTTCGTGTCAAGGAAAAAATTTCAGTTTATTGTATCTGCGTTCGCCCTCTAATCTATAAATACATTTGTGCGATGAATACGACTCATCGTGCTTTGACGAAAGAACTCGTAATCTAAGATTTGAATTAATGAACACAGAGGGCACAGTAGTCGGTCCTCAAACCTAACACGTCCAATGTATTCTAATATATAAAACCTATTTCGTCAAACACGTGATCCTAAAAGGAAAAGACATTAATTTAGAACTGTTTAGTAAAGCTAGTAGGATGACTGCAAAATGGGAGAGTGCAACTGCAATGCAATGTTGATCAATGTTGCAAGGGGGAGGTGAGAGGGAGAGGGTTGAAGGGAGGTCCAAGACCTTCCCCAAAAAGGAGTAACCTAACCTGTCCTGACCTAGGAAAGTAACCTAAGAGGGAAGCGAGAGGAGTAGATCTTTTCGTTGGCATGTCTCGTCGCATACTGAAGTTCTTGACTTTCTCAACTGCTTAGAAGGTGTAATCTGGCTTGGAAGGCGTAATTGGCATAGAAGGTATAATCTGGCTTAGAAGGCGTAATTGGCTTAGAAAGCTTAATCAGCTAGTTGACTTAGAAGGCAATACATATATATATTAAAGGATAGGAGAGCGTGCAGGAATGTGGAGCCAGCAATCTACCAGCCAGTTTGCTTGTTTCGAAGACAATATATATATATATATATATATATATATATATATATATATATATTACATATTTATCTATCCGAATTAAGTGCAATCCATAAGAATAGTTGCCAGATTGGCTATTTATTTAATATATATATATATATATATATATATATATGATGAATAAAACCACGAAGGAAAGGAAACACAAAATGGTGCTCAAGCGCTTTCGTCTAATGACATCCTCAGGAACACTGAGGATGTCATTAGACGAAAGCGCTTGAGCACCATTTTGTGTTTCCTTTCCTTCGTGGTTTTATTCATCATAAATATTTTTCACGTGTTACCTTCGTGAAATAATTTTCATATATATATATATATATGTATATATATATATTAATGGGGAGATGTTCTCAGCTCAATGTATAATGAAGTTCTTGACAGCCCCAGTCGGCTTAAAAGGCAATGCATAGTGCCGTTAATTTTAACGTAGAATAATTAAATAAAGTAATATCGTTTATATATACTTTGAATAATAAAACACAGCTACATAATTCTGTTTATTTAGTCACAAAACAAGTTATTTAACATGGAATCATTTATTTAACATTCAGCTCGGGGAATATATAGATAAATATAAATAAAAAATTATAATAGTAGAAGAAATCTATATACACGAAAAAATACTCACTTTAAGCGAGGGATATATATATATATATACACAGGGTGTTTGAAAACTTTCTGTACAAATTGTAATGGGGGATAGGTAACACCAAGACAAATCCTTTTCCTCTATAAGTGTATGTCCGCTGACGTCACCATTCGGCGCGAGAGGACGCCGCTGCAATTGGCTAAAAGGTGAAGTGGGCTAGACTCGCGCTTGCCGCAGGCATTCTTAAATCGGACGTAGTACGCGTAACATGTTTATTTAAAGAAGGCATGTTTATTTAAAGAAGGTGCTGAAAGTTGCTACCGGTAGCATCAATGCATGCCCGACAGCGTCGAAGCATTGACCGACGTACACGTCGAAAGATTCCCGGCATTTCGGGAACAGTTCCAGCGGCGACAGCGATTCTTGCTACGAGGTCTTCTTCTGAGTAAATGGGAGTCTCGTACACGAGGTTCTTCATGTGTCCCGACAGGAAGAAATCGAGGCATGTTAAATCGGGCGATCTCGGTGGCCAGGCTACGGGCCCACCCCGGCCTATCCATCGGTCCCCAAAAGTGGCGTTCAGATAATCCCGCACATCGTTGCTGGAGTGTGCTGGGGCCCCGTCGTGTTGAAACCACATTCGTCTATGAATAGCCACGAGAACACCTTCCAGCAGTTTCGGCAACGTTTCTTCAAGAAATATCCGATAAACCCGCCCGTCGAGTCTGGCAGGCAGCAGGTACGGCCCAATCAACTTGCCATGGACGATACCCGCCCAAACATTGACGGCGAACCGTTCTTGATGAGCATGCACCCGTGTAGCATGTGGATTTGCGTGCGACCACACGTGAGACTTGTGCATGTTAAACACACCCTCACGTGTGAAACAGGCCTCATCTGAGAACAGCACATAAGCCGGAAAATTAGGCTGCAACGCTGTCTGCTGCAGAAACCAGCGTGCGAATTCCACACGAAGAGGGTAATCCCGAGGTTGTAATGCCTGGACTCTCTGACGATGAAACGGATGTAACTGCTGCTCGTGCAACACTCTCCAGACCAGGTCGTGGTTCACACCGAGGATTCGTGCAACACCTCGCGTGCTTGCGCTTGGATTGTCCTCAAATCGCCGTAGGATTTCTTCTTCCATGTCAGAAGTGCGCACGTTTCTCTCCCGACAAGTGTCATGCATGTTTGCATGGAATGTTCCAGTTTCTCGCAGTCGCCGATGCAAATGCGCAAACGTTTGGTGGTTTGGCACACGTCTGTTTGGGAAGCGCTGTCGGTACAACCTCACAGCAGCTCTTCCGTTTCCATTGGCAGCCCCATACACCATATGCATGTCAGCCATCTCAGCAGTCGTGAAGCGCTCCATGTTATGCGTACTACGTCCGATTTAAGAATGCCCGCGGCAAGCGCGAGTCTAGCCCACTTCACCTTTTAGCCAATTGCAGCGGCGCCCTCGCGCGCCGAATGGTGACGTCAGCGGACATACACTTATAGACGAAAAGGGTTTGTCTTGGTGTTGCCTATCCCCCATTACAATTTGTACAGAAAGTTTTCAAACACCCTGTATATATATCTATATATTCATAAATAATAATAGTACAGTAGAAATCTATATACATGTTTAATATATGTACGCGCACCTACACACTTATATATAAGCATGAAAAATAATAGGCGTACAGGATAAATCTATATACACGTTTAATACATGTACGCGAAACCAAAAATACACACTTCTATTTAAACTTCAAAAATAATAGTGCAGAAGAATTCCAATACATGGATAATATATATATAAGGGGTTCCAAAAAACCTTAGCTCCCCCCATTTGCAGTTTATATGTTTACTTATATCGAAATAGTTTTTAGTGATTATAAAAATATATAAAATTCTTTATTTATTGCAGGTATTGAAATTACTCTGGCTGATAAAGTGATAATATAATGGCTTCTCAATTAATTGGTGATTCGGAGAGGCAACGTGTGATAGATCGCATACGAGCAATAACATTTCGGGAAGCTCGTGATGCTGGAGCCACCTTTATAACACGTTCATGGGTTGCCAAAAAGTTGCGAAGAAGTGAGGACTTCGTCAAAAGAAATTGGAATAAAACTTTGGATGAATGTGAAATGGATACAACCAAATCTGGGCACCCAAATTTGCCACTCTCTCAGGAAACAAAGGACATCATTGAAAGCGGTACGCGTAAGCGGATAAACAGCTGTGCTAAACTTTCTAGAGAGATCGAAGTGTTGAGAGGAAAGATGGTTAGTGGTGAGATCATTCGACTGTACCGTCATAGGCAAGGTTTAAAGTCTTGGCATGAACTTCCAAAGCCAAGAAAAACTCAACTTAACATCCACGACAGAATGTGGTTTGCCCATTATCTTGAAGATTGGGATGTGGATGATTGCGTGCATTTAGCTGTCTCCGATGAATTTTTTGTTTACGTAACACGTCGGCCTAACTACTAAAATGATCGAGTGTGCGCCACAACACTAGATGAAATCGATGACAATGAACATTATCGCGAATTATTAAAAACTCCAGACAGTGTTGGTGTATTTGTTTTGTTCACTGCAAAGAAGCTCATGTGGGTGCTGAAGCCAAATGGTCAGAGTTGAGATGGACAGTATTTTCGTGATATTATTCTATCCCAGCATGTCATTCCTTTTCTAAGAAACCCAAACAATATTATGGATGTCGATCAGGTCACACTTCTGCACGATAAGGCCCCCTACTTTAATGCATTAGCCACTCAACAGTTTTTGCGGAACCATGAGATCGATTTCTTTGGAAATGAAGAATGGCCAGAAAATTCTCCTGACCTGAACGTCTGTGAATACATTGGATCAGTTATAAAGGACAAGGTTGAATGTCTCTTGTTTCAAGAACCTGCAGCAAATCGATTTTCGAAGGATACAATGACGCAACACATTGAAACTGTTTTAGCAAATTTGCGTAACGATCAAGATCTATTCACGTCACTTTTGGCAAGCTACCCAAAACGAATTCAGGCTGTCTTGGAAGCCAATGGCGGAAACACCAAGTTTTAATTGTTTCTCATTAAATGCAGGATTAAATTCTCTTTTGTAAGGTACGTTTAGTTTTACTGTACCTCTAATGGTTTAGGCCATGGGCGGGGGGGGCTAAAGTTTATTGGAGCCCCGTATATATATATATATATATATATATATATATATACCCACATCAAAATATACGCACTTTATGTTCTACTGAGCTTAAATAAAATACTAAACTCGCATATAATCGAGTCTACAGTTACATCCTCGTTGCTTTGTACTCCACAATAAGTACGATTTAACATCATTTCAACACCCAAAGTATGTCGATATCTATATTTAATATAAAGGGCTTTCAGATCGTTTAACACTATTTTCGTACCCACTTTACAATTGGTTGGGAAGTTATCATTCTCTTAACACGGGTAGAATACATTCAAAAGCACGCACAAAGAGGGCATCGTTTGCCACAACATCATTATTAAATTCAACTCATAAACACTCTTTTCTAAACGAGGGTTTATTCTTTCCAATCCGTGCTTCTCAACCGTGAACTCTTCACAATGCATATCGGCAGTTGAAATAATCTTCTAAGTCGTAGCGACAGCTGCTCGTTATATAAAGAAATAGTTCTTCAGGGTGAACAGTGTAGGTGAGCTCAGCCCTGTACTGCTCAAGTCCTTTGTACCAAAGTTCATGATATTTCAAAGAGTCTATACCTTTTAAATACACATCCAATTCCAATCCAATCTGGCCTTGTTCGGTCCTACACTGGGTAAAGCCGTCGAGCAGAGCGGTGTACGCGTATTCAAGAACCGTGTCAAAATAAAGCATATCCGTAACACGCGCGTCTAAAATAGGCTTTAGCTTGCGGAAGCCGGCGACTTCAAAAATTCTGTCGAGAATGAAATGGTTTCGCGTGGGGATAAGGACGTTATTATCAGCTGCATTCTTCCACGGCTGGTCTCGTTTTATGCACAACGTACAAGTAACAGCGTATGAGGGTGCATCACTAATCTGTTCTCTTTTTGTGGGTACACCTATAGGTATTTTATAACGGTCCTCGCCCCACTTCTCAACCGCCACGAAGATTCTGTTCATCTCAACACTTAAATAAATAGCGTTCCGTTTCAAGTACATAATTAATAGCGTTGGTTTTACGCCTGAACACATGCACTGACTTCGTCACAGACACATCGTATACGGCATTGAGGATACTGCTCAACGAAAGCTCCATCGTATATTGGTTTTCTATTGTGAGGAGCAAACATCCAGTCGGGTCAAGCTCTGAGGTAACTGTGAACAGCCGGTGCGCGGTTTGGCTCGACGGGAGGTGTTGGGGGGATGAGTCAAACGGGCGCGTCATACCAAGCGTCAGTGATTCGTGCATAGGGTTGTTCCAACATGAAAGATTCATATGAATATTTACAGTATATCCCATTATACCGGACATTCGTTTAGAGAATTTTTCCGGAACATAAAGTAATAACTGATTTAATATTTTATCACTGCCCGGAACGCGAACCATACATCTTCGTTTATTTTCTCCACACATTTTATTAACAATCCGGCGCTCTATTTGAGAGAAACATGTGTCCATATCTATCCTTTTTCCTTAACAAGCGATACTCATACCTAAACTCTATTAAAAACTCGGACAAGCCTTTAGCCACAACCTCACTGCTAACCTCATCATGATATATATAAACGTAATGATAAAAATGTTTTAGGTTATCCATAATCACAAGATTTATATTCTCAGCCGCAGGGTATGCGTACTCGGTGTGATGTAACATGATATAATACCGCTTGTCATACCATTCGTCAACAAGGTTCATAATCCACACCTGTTGTTTCTCTTCTGCACGTAATGCTTCTTTCACTTCGCGGTGTATGTGCGCCTTTACGCAGTTTAGTCCTATGACGTAGTCCATTACATCGTTTGAGCCACGAAAGCTCGCAATGCTCTCGCCAGAATATCCGTAGAGTATTTGGACAGCCTGCTCCTCACGCTTCGCGCGGTTCAATGTGGCCTTAAAAGCCTCAAAGGAGGGAGGACTAGGGATTCTTTGAGTGTTCACCACATCTGTAGACTTTATCGAATAGAATACCACTTCATGAATGCCGAGCACGCAACATCAAAGGTCGCCATCGCAATTTTCCGTCTACGTGAGAATTCTTCAACAGGTAAAATACACGTCTGAGATCCAGGGCTTGTTGAGGTCAACTGAGGATGCAGGGCTGAGATATGACCAGTTAGTAGCAGGAGTCACGTGACCCCTCTGATGGGTTGCGCCATACAGTGGGTGGTGCTTTGCTTTTTCCTGCACACACACACACACACACAAAGAGAAAATGAGACGCTAATTGAAACCTGATTTATTTTAAATAAATAAACATATCGTCAACAAGTAAATATACGCTAACATGACAGCAATATTCACACCTCGCGGTATCCAAAAGGAATAATATCGTAGGTGCCAGGCACGTGGTAACGTTTCCTATATGTGTTACGACACACTTTCGTTCCCATAAGCTCCTTCACGCCCCCCATTTTCTGTGCCCGAAAATTGTGAGTGCCTACAATCACTAGCTCCTTCAGCGAATCAACGTTAACGATCCGCGCGTTCGCCTGGTTAAGCGTGATGCCTTTCGCCTCACGATATATCTCACTTCCTCCCCCACCCTCACCCGTACCCCGTAAGTTTTTAGACCTGTTCAGACAAAAGAATCAGCGTAGGCACTATCTCCATACTCATCCTTGATCTCATTAGTCAACTCTCGGGGGAATTCCCCAATAGGTAGCATGTATTGACCTTCCCTCTCCGTGAATATCACACTATCTGTGTCTGCGTACAGAACCCTCCGCCCAAGAGAATGCAGCAGACTCCAAAGTTTGATGGAAGCGTATGCTGTCGTGAAACTGGCTAAATATATGTTTGTAACACGTGATGTATCTGTGGCTAATTCGGTTCTGTTGTACTTTATTATGTACGTATTACCCACATTCACGATCTACATGACCTCTTTATCGGGAGCGTTGGCGTAATCCCACACCTCGTGGGACAGCTCAGTACTTGTATATACACCTCTGATCTTCCGCTAGTTGGATGTGTGATTACAGGCCCCATTGTTCTCCTCTGCGCACTTCACGCACAGGGGAAACGGGAAACATGAGTTTGTGGTCTATAAAGATGGGTAAGACTGGCATCCACAAGTCGCAAGGGAGGAGCACATCTACGAAAGAAAGGCCCAAATAGTTCTTGTTTAAATTAGCTGAGAACTCTTCGATGGTAGGCAGGGCGGGATCCACCAGTTTTTCAGGTGCTCCTACAGGGTACGGATTGTTCTCCATCACGTAGGGGTATAAAGAACAGAAGTCGTAGTAATAGAGTTTCACGCCCTCCGCAGGTGGAAAGTATAGTTTGTAGGGTTTGTACGTCCACCGAACAAGCTATCGCCGCATTTGAGAGGATCCAACACCATTGAACGTTTGATCGTGTTTATTTCTTCACGGTACTGCCCATCTGTCTTCATCCGTGCATCATATTCGTACTCTCTCAAGACCTGGTGAGTGAACTGGGAGCTTATAAGCTGATCGCGGGTGCGGGTCCATTCAAGACTATCGGCAGGAGGTCTACCATGGATATTTCCAACGATTACACAATCAGGATGTGGGAATCCATGTCACCAGCAACCGTTAGAGGAGTACGCAGAGGCTTCTCACCAGTTGCACGGTCTTCGCTTAGACCATCCAACCAAAAAACACGACCATTGACCTTAATGGCCACCTCCCCCATGTTGCGGGCATGTTTTATGTGTACACCCGTTTGTTGCTGTTGGTGTATGAGTCAGTAAATAGCCTTTTGCCCATAACTGCGTGGATTGTTTCTATGAATGACGGCTAGTGTGTCTTTAGGCATGAAGTTGTTCTTGAATACGTAAAGCACAATGAATCGATCGTGGTTGCGGCTTGTAGAGGGTCGCAGTTGAACCGGTCTATGTAGATCCTTCTAAAGGCCTGGAAACATACTCTAAGCACGTGCACATCATTCACGCAATAACGCTCACATTCATCTGCTATATTGTAAGGAATATCTTCATTAAAACTGTTGTAATAGCGGTCAAAGTCTTCACGCTCACTATCACTCATGTTGGCATAGTTAAAGTAATGTTTAGGGGATGGCAGGCGTACGTAATTTAAAGTGTCGCTAGTGAGGAAAGTGTATGGGAAATACCGTTTTGAAACTTCGGCGGCTATGCCCATCACCTTGGGTAGCTTGACTAATTTACAAGGTGTGAATAATAAAGTATCTTTAAACTGAACATTACCTCTTATTTGCATCTGTACAAGTTTGTTTCCTCTTTTCAAGGGATCACCTGTAAATATCTCCGATGATGTCAAATTTTGCGCCGTTATGGACAAGAATATATAGTCATTTTTTTTAAATTAGCCGCTAACTTGACAATATAGGATATAAAGAGTTTCACGGGGTTGTCGTGTGCAATCGTTTTAAAACGTTTGTTCGTTTACCACATTTGCGACACTCATCACACTCGACTTCCATGCACTCGTCGCAGATAGTCTGGCTTACAAGTACAGTAGATGTGGGATAACCACTTTGGTTTCAGCAATCGTATATGTTTCTATATCATAGTATACAGTTATACAAAGTTTATTTTTAGGATTAACATCTTTCATATAACATACACGCTTTATAACAACTGCCTTATATTCCTCGTGGCATGTAGAACAGTGAATTTCATAACATTTATGCGTGAATTTCCCCCAATTTTCCATTACATGAAACATGCCACATTCACAGTTTCTCATTTTTCTGCACGTGCCAATTAATTTATGGAACTCAAAACAGTTAATACTGAAAAATGTGTGTCTACACACATTACAGTCCCTCTTCTCAGCTTCAACTACACGACTTTCACATTTGGAGCTTTTACACTGTTCACATACCATGTGGCACTTCTTACAATGTTCCACTGTATCGTCCGCAAACTCGAGACATCCCTTACACATATCATGATGCCTTCAATATTTTCGACTTTTATCATAATTCGCGTGAAGGTTTTTATATTGCGGATGGGGAGATACGTTGTTCCTGACAACCCTAAAATAAGTACGGTTCTTGTATGGTCTCTCACACTGCTTTTAAAAACATACACATCCTACGACGATCATCCATTCCAAATACAACTATACGAACATTCATTTCCTGCTCTACTCTTCTCAGCTCTTCAGGACCCCATATTGCAGTCAAACTTGATCTTGCAATCTGCGGCCAGTTTACGAGCACGCTGCACAACCGTCGGAAACCAAATTTTTGTTGGCCCATGCATTTAGTACGGTAAACAGATAAGCCAAGACTACTGCTATAAAGCCGCAACCACACTCGGAGTTTATATGCTGTTTGCAAATAGCCTGAGAATTGAAGCTTAGAGTATAAGATGTGGCCGTATGTCCCGCAACACGGAACACGTGGTCAATATCTATCGTGAAGTTCTCCATATTGAAGGCAATGCTACTTTGAGATGCCTACATTATACGGCTCATAATATATTCTGTATCTCCAGCAGCCAAGCACCTGTAGGGCATTACTACCCAAAAATCATCTATATCTCCGTCATCTGACCCGAACCCAAAGGACAGTCTCGTCTTGACTTCACGTCCCTCACTGTTTTGAAGACAAACTCCACAATACGTCCAACTACGCGACGCAGTCCGTGTTCAACATCGTTGCTGTACATGGTTCTAGGGTCGACCCTGACTATGTAACGGTTTCTAGTCAGGGCTGGGATGGTGGTGGCAGTGCGCACCAGCTCGAATGTTATGCTACTCTCTACAGAATGAGATGCTGCTGCTGTGGAGGGTACAACCGGAATTAAAAAGGAATAAGGGGGCACAGTTTTATTTGTAGAAGGAACTAATGTGGGGGTTGTGTTGTAAGACGTAGAGAGTTGAGGCTCTATTACTGTGTGTCTAACAACCGGTGAACTCCTGGCACGCTTTATACCTGACGTGGAAGGCGAATCATCAACTTCGTCATGCTCCCGCTTTCTCCTCGAATTGTCGCGTGGGGGTGCTATAGGTGTCGCTGGTGGTGGTTCGCTAGCGGGGGTGGAGTCTGTAGTCCCAACAACAACTACACTTTCATCGGTATCGTCTGCAATATCGATGATGACGACATGTTGCTGGCACAGTACCTCATCCTCATCGTCATTCACGGTTCTGAGGAAGAAGAAAGTCAAGACTGTAGAATACAAGAGCATCAATTAAAATTTTATTATATTTTATAAATGTCCCACTTAGGAGTGTGACGTGTTAGAGATGGATTCTGTAGAAAATTTCAGGTTCACAAGCCCGTCCACATGTATTATATCTGGCCCTACAGGATGTGGTAAAACTATGTTTCTGCTTAAAATTATTAAAGATAAGGGAGAGATGTTCTCAAAATTTGTGCATAAAGTAATATGGTGCTATTCGACATAACAGTCAGTATTCAACGAGTACCAAGATGATATTTTGTTCTACACAGGTGTATATGACGTTATTTCGTTAAAGGGAAATGAGCATACGATCATTGTAATTCACGATCTCATTTTAGAAATGGATAAAACGTCTGCCGAGACATTTAGATTGTTCTCCCACCATCTTAACATAAGCATATTGTTCATCAATCAGAAACTATTTTTCAAAAATAGATACATGCGCAATGTGTCACTGAATGCTCAATGTCTATTCTTATTCGCACAACGTAGAGATGTGTCACAAATTGGGATATTAGCCAATCAAATGTTCCCGAATCAGCGTAAGGAGCTTTTAGAACCATATAAAGAAGCTACAAGCCAACGTTACGGATATTTGCTTTGTGACCTTCACCGCGAAACACGTTTAGGGTGCTTCTAAGAACGAATATATTCCCAAACGAGGAAGAAACGGTTTATATCCTAGAATGACAAAGAGGTTAAAGAAATAACGTGAATTAATAAAAATCTATCACCGACGCCACGGACACTGCAACAGATGTCCCACTTAAGGAGTGTGACGTGTTAGAGATGGATTCTGTAGAAAATTTCAGGTTCACAAGCCCGTCCACATGTAATATATGGCCCTACAGGATGTGGTAAAACTATGTTTATGCTTAAAATTATTAAAGATAAGGGAGAGATGTTCTCAAAATTTGTGCATAAAGTAATATGGTGCTATTCGACATAACAGTCAGTATTCAACGAGTACCAAGATGATATTTTGTTCTACAGAGGTGTATATGACGTTAGTTCGTTAAAGGGAAATGAGCATGCGATCATTGTAATTCACGATCTCATTTTAGAAATGGATAAAACGTCTGCCGAGACATTTAGATTGTTCTCCCACCATCTTAACATAAGCATATTGTTCATCAATCAGAAACTATTTTTCAAAAATAGATACATGCGCAATGTGTCACTGAATGCTCAATGTCTATTCTTATTCGCACAACGTAGAGATGTGTCACAAATTGGGATATTAGCCAATCAAATGTTCCCGAATCAGCGTAAGGAGCTTTTAGAACCTTATAAAGAAGCTACAAGCCAACGTTACGGATATTTGCTTTGTGACCTTCACCGCGAAACACGTTTAGGGTGCTTCTAAGAACGAATATATTCCCAAACGAGGATGAAACGGTTTATATCCCAGAATGACAAAGAGGTTAAAGAAATAACGTGAATTAATAAAAATCTATCACCGACGCCACGGACACTGCAACAGATGTCCCACTTAGGAGTGTGACGTGTTAGAGATGGATTCTCTAGAAAATTTCAGGTTCACAAGCCCGTCCACATGTAATATATCTGGCCCTACAGGATGTGGTAAAACTATGTTTATGCTTAAAATTATTAAAGATAAGGGAGAGATGTTCTCAAAATTTGTGCATAAAGTAATATGGTGCTATTCGACATACCAGTCGGTATTCAACGAGTACCAAGATGATATTTTGTTCTACAGAGGTGTATATGACGTTAGTTCGTTAAAGGGAAATGAGCATGCGATCATTGTAATTGACGATCTCATTTTAGAAATGGATAAAACGTCTGTCGAGACATTTACATTGTTCTCCCACCATCTTAACATAAGCATATTGTTCATCAATCAGAAACTATTTTTCAAAAATAGATACATGCGCAATGTGTCACTGAATGCTCAATGTCTATTCTTATTCGCACAACGTAGAGATGTGTCACAAATTGGGATATTAGCCAATCAAATGTTCCCGAATCAGCGTAAGGAGCTTTTAGAACCTTATAAAGAAGCTACAAGCCAACGTTACGGATATTTGCTTTGTGACCTTCACCGCGAAACACGTTTAGGGTGCTTCAAAGAACGAATATATACCCAAACGAGGATGAAACGGTTTATATCCCAGAATGACAAAGAGGTTAAAGAAATAACGTGAATTAATAAAAATCTATCACCGACGCCACGGACACTGCAACAGATGTCCCACTTAGGAGTGTGACGTGTTAGAGATGGATTCTCTAGAAAATTTCAGGTTCACAAGCCCGTCCACATGTAATATATCTGGCCCTACAGGATGTGGTAAAACTATGTTTATGCTTAAAATTATTAAAGATAAGGGAGAGATGTTCTCAAAATTTGTGCATAAAGTAATATGGTGCTATTCGACATACCAGTCGGTATTCAACGAGTACCAAGATGATATTTTGTTCTACAGAGGTGTATATGACGTTAGTTCGTTAAAGGGAAATGAGCATGCGATCATTGTAATTGACGATCTCATTTTAGAAATGGATAAAACGTCTGTCGAGACATTTACATTGTTCTCCCACCATCTTAACATAAGCATATTGTTCATCAATCAGAAACTATTTTTCAAAAATAGATACATGCGCAATGTGTCACTGAATGCTCAATATCTAGTCTTATTCGCACAACGTAGAGATGTGTCACAAATTGGGATATTAGCCAATCAAATGTTCCCGAATCAGCGTAAGGAGCTTTTAGAACCTTATAAAGAAGCTACAAGCCAACGTTACGGATATTTGCTTTGTGACCTTCACCGCGAAACACGTTTAGGGTGCTTCTAAGAACGAATATATTCCCAAACGAGGATGAAACGGTTTATATCCCAGAATGACAAAGAGGTTAAAGAAATAACGTAAATTAATAAAAATCTATCACCGATGCCACGGACACTGCAACAGATGTTTGTTAAAAACATCGACTCCGACTTTTTAAAATGCATCTGTGAAATCTGTCTTAATGTTATAAAATGTAATGTACCAATGAAACCCCCTCAGAAGGTTTGTCTACGTCGTTACAAGAACATAATACGCGCACTCGATCGTAAAAATCTAACAGTGGGAAAGAAAAAGCGAATTATTGTACAAAGAGTGGGTTCATTCCTACCCATCTTATTTTCAGTTTTGGGGCCTTTAATGACTAGTTGAATATAATGAAGAAAGTAGTCGTGATTCCAAACGAGGTGTATGCTTCACTACGAAGCTCAAAGAGTCCAGATACGTTTCTAGAACCCCGTAAAAGTAGGCTTAAAAGAAAGGAAAGCGATTTATTAGACCTATTAAACAGCGAAGTCTCCTCATGAGAAAAGAATCTTATAGCAAGAAGCTCTGCAGGAATTTCTTCATGAGTACGAAAATTGTAAAAATTCGACAGTGGTCCCCGTAGTTATTAGGCACAGCGCAGACGACTTTGAGCATGGAGGCATAGGACCTGGGATCGAGGCTAGAGACGAACAGTCAAAGAACAACGGAGCGACCCCACAACATATCGAGCATGTATTAAAAAGCAGTCTCCCACATACATTGAGGAATAAACTTTTAAGTCTTTTTAATCTATTGAGTGAGGACCCCATTATAGAGTGATCAGATACAGGTGAGGTTGTTTTTGAAGAAACAAACGTACAGGGTTCGAACATCATTGATATCGTCCATGACTTGGTGAGAAAGCGAGACTACAGCAAATAAATGTCCCAAAAACACTGCTAGGTAATCTGAACAGGTTAAAAGACTTGGGACAAGCCTTGCATTTATCACAGCTGAACACGCCTTCGCCCCCAGCGGTAACATCTCTGAAGAGGAGAAAGAAGAGACGAAACAACCACGGCCAACGCTATCCGCACGCCTCTAAAACACGCAAATAGCTAACATATTAAGAAAACGTTATTATGACATTTCTAACCCAGCCTCCTATAGCGGCGTTAATAGACTGTACAGAAGCGTTTATAAAGAGGGAGTAGGGAAGAAAATTGTTGAGAGGTGTTTACAGGCGCAGGATGTTTATACACTTCATAAGCCGGTGAGAAAAAGGTTTAAAACAGCCAAGACAACAGCAGCCTCGATTGATTCTATTTGGCAGGCGGATTTAACAGACATGCAAAGATATTCAGTGTATGGCGGCTACCGCTACATCCTATTCATAATAGATCTATTCTCGAGATATTTGTGGCTAGTTCCCCTGGAAAATAAATCGCCAGAAACAGTTGCTGAAGTCACCAAAACGTTGATACTGGAAGAAAACAGGATTTCTGGCTATTTTTGTACCGACATAGGGAAAGAATTTATAGGCCGAGCTTTTCAGAAAATGTTGACAGAGTTGAATATCAGTTATTATACTAGCAATTTTATACATAAGGCATCTTTAGCTGAAAGAGTTCAACGTACCATAAAGGAACGTATGCATCACTATTTCACAAACAAAAACACATACAGATATATAGACATTCTGGATTCGCTGGCCTCATCTTACAACCGTTTACACCACCGAGCGATTGGTACAACACCTAACGAAATTTTAGAAAGCAGTACGCGCACAGAACGTGAGGTGAGAAAAGATTTTGTAGAGTGCGGCCACGCTCTAGGCGTTTCAAAATCAATGATTATGTAAGACTGTCGTGTTCTGGTAATAAATTCGCGAAAGGATTTGAGCAGGGTTGGACACATGAGATTTTTAAAGTTAGGGCTATGAGACCTGAAGACGAGATAATGGTGTATTACGTTGAAGATTTGAATGGGCAAGAAATTGCAGGGGCCTTTTACGGCGAGGAGCTGCAGAAAGTGACATTTAATTTAGGAAAAAAATTGTTTAAAATTGAAGAAATTTGAGGCAGCAAAGGTTCAGGAAAGAGAAAGATGTACCTGGTGAAAAGGCTAGGGTATCCAGAAAGCTCCAACACCTATATAAAAGGTCATGGAATAATGAAGCTTAAATAGTATGCAACATGGCGCCTAACCACTTCTACATCACACTCCCGTCCTCTTCTTCTCTGTCTGTACATCCTAACAACACCCTGGCCAATAGGGCATATCCAGTGATGAGCTGCCAAAATTTTAACAACCGGTTCCCTATATAAAAAGTTCTGATTTAAAGGATGTGCCACAGTATGTAGTTTTTGTACCTTTCACCATAAGAAGTGGCAATGCATTGTGTCATTGGGAGTTGTACTCGTACTTAACAATAAAAAAAATAAATTTAGAATAAATTTGAAAAGAAGAAAATATGAAGAATATTTAAGTATATTAGTTATTACTAATTAGGTAGTAATTACAAAATAGCTTCAAGATAACACAAAAAAAAAAGAAATTATTATTTTGAAGAACATTTAAATACATACCTTATTTAATAGTCTACTAATTAGGTAGTAATTTCCAAATGGCCAGATAGTGCTATTTTTCCTTTGCATTTGAAGTTTATTTTGTACGCCGTATTATTTTGTACACCGTTTTATTTTGTACACCGTTTTATAAGATTATTCGGTTTTAAGATCATTTTATAACAATATTTGTTTTCGTAACAATTTTTAACAACCGGTTCGCGCGAACCGATGCGAACTGGCTCCAGCTCACCACTGGGCATATCATACTCTGGGTTCAGGGTTGAAATTTTGGAAAAACAAAGTAGGTAATATGTATTCCTATGTAAAAATGACTTCTAAGATGGGTATATTATTTGCAACTTTTCCGAAAAATCTCATTTTCATGGTCAAAATCACGATTTTCTGATTTGAAGGGTGCCTAATGCAGCCTCATGGCACCCAAACCAAAGCGCGCAGCTGTTCTGCATATGATTTAGTCTAAAAGCTGCTTTTCTGACCTCATCCTTACTTTCTTGTGTGTTTCAACACCTCTGGGTGCTGAAAAAATGTTTGGATTTCACGTAAAACTTAAGAATTTTAAGTTTTTATTCAAAGAATAGGCGCGGCTCACCAGCTCTACTCTGATCGAGTAGCGGGACACTTGCCACCTCCACGTGTAGGTTTACACGCCTGTTCTTCCTGGATCCCTGAAAAGCGTGGCCTCATAAGATCTTATATTATGATCTTATGAGGACTTTCAGCTCTTATGAGCATTAACGATGGCTTCAGCCTCTTCATCAGCCACCCGAACCTGAAAAGCTCTTAATTATGTCCTGCTTCGATCTGAACACTGGGAACATTTCTCGATGGTCTATCCTGGCTCTCACCCACCCATCTCTCTTCTCGTGACCGTACACAGCTTGGGAAGCAGTTGAGACTTCCTGTACAGCTCTCTCGCACGACTGAGTATGAACAGAGAAAGCGTCCACTTTGAGTGAAGTTTTCCTGAGATCCTCGAGCTCAGTCAAGGTTATCTTGCAGGTGAAAATAGGCTCGTAAATATTCTCTGATTCCCAGTTGATGAGATCCTCAGGTGAAGTGGCTTGCAGATTGACTTTGGGATTTTTATGAGGCCTCACTGTCGTATCACCAAAGTCTCTTCCTTCTCTGATCTTCTCTATCTGGCTCACAGCAAAAGCTCTCTGATGCTCATCCTCACTGCACAGGAATGAAGCCAGGATGTTCTCAGGATGTGCGTGGTAAGCTCCTCTTATCACTGCAGCAGAGATGATATTCCTGACCTCGGTAGTCTGGTTCCTCAGCAGCCTCAGGCTTGAAAAAAACGTGTGCAGGACCAAATTTGAGGTGGTGCTTCACTTTGATGTCGTAGTACATTTTGAAGTAGAAGTTAAGGCAGAACTTCACGAGGACCTCGAGCCTCCTCACCACCTCCCCCTTCAGTCCGTGCTCCCTCATTCACAACAGCAAGATGGCCTGTGTAGTAGTGAGCCACTTGGATTGGTTCAGAGGTCCGTACTTGAGACCAGCCAACTGTGGACTGAGACTTCCATACTTGATGGCTTTGATCAGAAGATAGCAGTTGTGCTGGTCTGTGGAGAGAGATTTGACTATCTCTACTGGCAGCGCTATGATATCTTCAGTTCCTTCCACTGGTTTGAAGTTGAAGTTGACCTCAAGTTCATTCACTTTCTCAAGAAGTTTTCCAATAGGCCCACTGAAGCCTGACCGGGGAGATACAGGGCCGTCCAGCTTGATGATTAAGTGCCTCAGGGGGAGCTCTTCCACATGGAGCTGACAGATCATCCAGTGGCACTTGCGACCCAGCATCTTCTCCAATAGGGCTATGGCGTCTCCAGACCACCCCGTGTTGGTGTTGGTAGAGACTCCTCCAATCATTACAAGGCTCTCGTCAGCTCCGTGATCCAGAAGCCATTCATGCAGGTCCTGAGCGATCTTATGAGCAGGCTTTTCTCCTTCATCAGGTTCCTCGGGAGTGAAATGGAGGAGGCACTTTCCTTAAGGCTCCCACGTGATAGTGCTAATGCTCCTCGAACACTTTGCCAGGATGAAATCTCCCTGTCACTTCGTCATATTTCAACACCTTTGTGTTTCTATCCTGCTTGCCATCAAAGAATATCCCAGAGATCTTCTCCTCCTCTGACCTCTGCGTGAGAGCTTCAACTGATGAGGCCATTACTTCCTCCTTGGCCCTCCAGACTTTCATGCCATCTATGGTCAAGTAAGCCTTGTCTTTAGAAAGATGACCAGCCTTGATGAGGTCGTTCTGGAAGCCAGTGGCAACTGCAGCTGCCGGAACATTTGCCACCCTGTACCTCAAAGCTGCTGAAGCTGTCCCTTGGATCTTCATGTAGTTTCGTGTAGCAGAAGTTGGAGTTTCGGCAGGTACTTCAGCGGGAACGTCCATAGGAGCTGCTGAAGCTGTCCCTTGGATCTTCATGTAGTTTCGTGTAGCAGAAGTTGGAGTTTCGGCAGGTACTTCAGCGGGAACGTCCATAGGAGCTTCAGTAGCCTCAGCATTGCCAGAGGCTTCTTTTGCAGCTTCTTCCAAGTTTGGCTCTTCGTCCTCCTCAAAGTCTTTCATGAGAGAATGTTGAACTTCACCTTCTGCGTCCAAATGGTTACAAAGATTCAAATGGAGTAGATTTTTTTTCTTATGTATGTATGTATGTATTAAACCTGTGTAAGAGTTAAGCAAAGTTAATGTGTCTAAATGGCAACAAATTACGACAAAGGGTTAAAAATATGAGGTTGTGTTCAATTGAATATTTGGTATTTCAACATAGAACAGAAAACCACAATTTTGAACATGATAACGCGATTTTTGGGAAAAGTTGCAGAAAAGAAACCCCTCTTAGAATTAAATTTTACATAAAAATACATATTAGCCAGAGTGAAATTCGGACTCGGAAAAGTATGATATGCCCTACTGCCCAACTTTGTAACAGAACTCCATGGGCCTATTGAATTGGGCCGTGAATCATATGAGGTAGGAATATGCGAATTACAAATGGCTATCAAATTTTTAAGTATTGATAATAAAAAATCCGTTTTTACGGTTTTTAAAACATTTATAAACAAGTTTTGTTACCATTTATCGAGTATGTTCATTGTTAAACATGTTTTTGTTCCGATTTACTTCTCAACATGTTTAAAGATTTCACGTTTGATATAGAGGTATACCCCGCTATACTATACGCGGCAGTTGTGTTCCTGGAAACTACCGCGTATAGTGAATTGGCGTATAGTGAGGTATATTTTCCCAAAGACACTGTTAATTAGGGGAGTTACGTTCCACAAAAAAAAATTTCAAACTATAATAAACCCATAAAATCAATAGATAAACCGATCCTATCAACTGTTTATGCAATCAAATAACATAACGACAATAACTTAATTAGAAACCTGAAAGAGAACAATAACTAATGCATAATATCATGCATTAATAATAAACAAGTACGTATGCATGTACTTACATAAACTAAGGAGAAAGGTGGCAAAGGCGCTAAGACCGAATGAAGGGAAACTTGAAGTTGCAATTTAGGTTTGAAGGGTTGTTGGAGGGTTATCTGGATTTGAATCTGAATCTTCGAAGGCTGGGGCAGTTGGTGTGGGTGGAATTAGTGTATTGGAATGCTCGCAAATGTTCTTAGATGTTTGCGGGGATGGATTTGAAAATTCTCGAACCGCCTAACCTTGAGAGTGTTTCAGCTTTATTATGGAATAAGTTCTTAATTAATCAACCGCGTAATCTCGAATTCGCGCATAGTGGGCCCGCGTATTGTGGGATATATCTGTAATGTTGGAATGTGGTCCATGAAATGATTTAAGGTAAAGAAAAAATAAGAATCTCAGTTCAGAGCTTCATTCGTGGAACAGGAAGTATATAGTTTACTAAATTTAACAATAGTTTATCAGACACTGGCTGAAGGAAACTAAAAATAGATTTCAGGAACTACTTACATGATGTATTAATGCAAACTTAGATACATAAGTAACCAAGCTCAAACATGTATGTATCATTTCATATTTAATCTAATGGGGTTTATCAAACTATTTTTTAAATGAAACCTATTTGCACTACTGTATAATATTATATAATTAAAGATAGCAGAGGCCGTAATGAACCAGCTGTCGAAGCACCTCGCCCCGTAAACTAAAAATTTTGAATTGCTATACTGTAAACAACGTTACATGACCAGCGCGCACGCGCAGACAGAGCATATTTCAAAGCACTTTCAAAGGTATTTTAATTCAAAACAAAAAGTGATACAGATTCTTCGTTCACAGAAAGGAAAAACTGACAGTAGATAACCAACAGTTTTTATAGGTTTACAAATGGAATAATGAAAACATTTAAAAATTGGGCGGCTCCAAAGGAGCTTCTTTCTCCTTATGTGGTAGACGAGATACACTGATTGGACGTTCTCCATTCGTACTAACATTGATAGAAATAAGCTGGATGAGCAATTTATATTATTTTTAATCATTGCTAAAGACAGCCATTCTATCATTGAAGGAAATAAATACGATTTGGTCGTAGTTATCCACATGTTATTGATCGAAAGTTCATCGACTAAAAATATTTGATAGAAATTTCCAAATCAATTTTTTTAGTGTATGAAATTATTTTATTGTAATTTAATATTTTTAGTGTACGTCATCTTTGTTTTTTTAAATCTGAAATAAAAGTTTGTTAAAATAAGCATTTTCGCTTCAATTATACAGTATTTAAATAAAACGCAAAACGATGCATAATAAAAATGTGTTTACAAAAATTTCTGAAAACTTAAAATGTTTACGCATGGACCACTCTTACTATTATATATACATATATATATATATTATATATATATATATACTGCTGCAGCGCTCACTGCAATAAATCTTCGAACGTTCCTATCTCTGTTTTCAGTATATACATATATACAGGTTTAATGTTTGTTTTCTGCCTAGTGAAAAAGCATCAATTAAATTAAAATGACAAAACCGTAACAGGATTTCGTTCAGTAAAATATTGCTAAATTCACGAAATAAAACTAAAAAATAAATTTAAAAACATAATAATGTCAAAGCACTTAAAAAAAAAAATATATATATATATATATATATATATATATATATATATGGGAATGAACTCAGAATGGTTCCCTGAGGTTTTATATGATACACACAGACCGTGCATAAAACAAGGAACTCTTCTAGGAAAATTAAATCCACTATAGTCCGAATAAGTAATGGTAAATGACAAATACTATAGTTTTTTCTTTTTCTTGATGCTAGCCCGACGTGGGCAACGGGTCACTCGCAAAGGGGTCCCAAAAATATAGCTTCCCTCACCAGCTATCTGCAAAGCAGATAGGATCCAGCTTTGGGACAGGATCTAGGGTTTAAAGCAGCCTAGCCCAGCTACATTTAGAACCTCAGTATAAGCAAAAGACTCGCTGCCTTCACGTCAGATTGAATACATCAAAGAAAAAAGGGTAACTATTATATTTGTATCCAAAAAACAAAACTTAAACCTCAACTGGCAGAATTGAGCGTCCACTTTTCAAGGCACATAACATGTCCGTTTCTTTGATGTATTGAATCTGACGTGAAGGCAGCGAGTCTTTTGCTTATACTGAGGTTCTAAATGTAGCTGGGCTAGGCTGCTTTAAACCCTAGATCCTGTCCCAAAGCTGGATCCTATCTGCTTTGCAGATAGCTGGTGAGGGAAGCTATATTTTGGGGACCTTTTTGCGAGTGACCCGTGGCCCACGTCGGGCTAGCATCATGAAAAAGAAAAAACTATAGTATTTGTCATTTACCATTACTTATTTGGACTATAGTGGATTTAATTTTCGAAGAAGAGTTCCTTGTTCAATGCACGGTCTGTGTTATATATATATATATATATATATATATATATATATATATATATATACTGAACAGCAGAAAAATCGGCCACCTTGGAATACCGCGAAAAGCAAAAAAGTGGGCAAGCTTCTTTTATAAAAGTTTTAAAATTTTAAAATTTAGTTTGAGGACATTAAAAAATCTTAAAATACCTGCTTAAAACAATTTATTATCAAAAATACTGTACAAAAATTTGTAACTCAAAAAACAGATTTCGACATAAACAAAAAATTAAAAAAAAAACAATAAAACAAAAAAACAACAACAACTTGTGATCCAGGGTTAATAAGAGGTGTTGCCTCCCCTAGCTTGAGTGACTGCAGCCATTCGTCGATTCATCCCATGAATGAGATCGGCGATCACATCTTGTGAGATTCCCTCCCACTCTTCAGTTAAAACTTGCTGTAGCTCCTGTAGAGTGTTAGGGGCTACTAGACGAGCCCTAAGACGCCGTCCCAGAGATGTTCTATGGGGTTCTATGGGTTCTTTGGGGTTCGAGCCGACGAATTCCAGCTTCGTCAAGGAAATCGCTAACGGCTCTTGCCGCATGGGGTCTGGCTTTATCGTGCTGCAGAAGGAAGTCTTCGCCAACGAAAGGAGCAAAAGGGGCCATATGCTCCAGCAAGATCTCTTCCACGTATCTTGCGGACGTCAATGACTCACCACCAATAACGACGAGCTCTGTGCATAAGTTTGAAGTGATATCACCCCAGACCATGACTGAGCCTCCTCCAAAAGCAACCCTTTCCGTAAAAATGCACGGGGGGGGAATCTTTCTCCAGTTCTTCTCCACACTCTTTCCCGTCCATCGGATGTTCGAAAATTAAATCTTGATTCGTCCGTGAAAAATACTTGTCCCCATTGGATCATCGTCCAATTGACATGCTCACGAGCGAAAGCAAGACGAGCATTGCGATGGTGTGGAAACAATTCCGGACCCATTGCTGGACGTCTAGCATGTAAACCACTTTCCATAAGTCTCCTTCTAAGGGTTCGTTCCGGTACACTGACGTCTCGAGACCTTTCCAGCTCATTGCGGACGTTTGTGGCAGTCAAGCGATGATCTCGCAAAAAACACTCAAGACGATGAAACGATCGTCACGGGCAGATGTGCAGCGCGATCTTCCAGATCCTGGTCTTCTGGTGTACTCTCCTGCCTCCACATAACATTGGTAGACACTAAGGTTTCTTTCCCGGGATCCCGGCTGTTTTTATTGGATTTGAAAATCCCGGGAATTGGACAAATATCCCGGGAAATCCCGGAATTTTAAAATGACTTAATTTATTTTTTATTGATTTAGTTGTTTTTTTCTTTTGTTATTAGAATGCTCTTGGGTAGAATTAAAGAAAACTGCATAATATTTAACACATTTTATTCTACTTTTCTGCTTTCTTAAATGAACACCTACTAGCACTAGCAACTTAAAGCAATCTAAAAGTGGGCCCGTATGCCAAAAACTGGTCGAGGGGATGTCGCTAGCGCTGCGTATAATACAAGGAACCGAGTCTCAGTATATTATCTAGCGATCGCAGGCAGCTCATCTTGCTCAGAGTTTAAGCAAGCATTTGAAGCAAGAACTGCAGTTATTCGAGACAATAGGGAACAGAACTTCAAACATTATGAATTTATTTGATGCATTGAAAAACCATTCAGCCAACCTCTGTTGAATCAGAAAGAGCCTTTTCTGCAGCAGGTTTATTTATCACCAAGTTGAGAACTCGTCTTAGTGATAGAAGTATCGATTGTTTATGTTTTTTAAGAAGCTATTTTAAAAATGTTGATTGACTTTTTAAATATCTTAAGATAAATATTTTAAGATCAAATATTTTAAGATAAAAGGATGAAATTATTTTTTCTAATGAAGTTTATTTTATTTTTATTTTTTGTATTGGCTAAATATTTTAAGATAAAATATGTTGAGATAAAAGGTATAAATTACTTTTTTTGAATGAAGTTCCTTTTTCTTTTTCTTTTTTTATTTGCAAATGCACTTAATTATAATTAAAGGAATATAATATTTTAGCCTTTTATTTGTCCCCTGCAGATGAATAGCATGATAACTATTATGTTTAATAAAGAGTAAATAGCTACCACTGATTGGTAAACTCAATTCAAGTATTACAATGCAAAAGTGGTCATCTAGGCATAAGTAATTGGTTATCCCAATTCTAAAAGGGTATTTTATCACTGAACAATAAAAAAAATTACCGTTCTCTTAAATATACAACCATTTTCTGGATTTCCCGGGATCCCGGGAATTGGCTTCATTTTTCCGGGAATTCCCGGGATTTCCAGGGATGAAGAAAGCTTCATATAAGGAGAAACCCTAGTAGACACGTTCTTGGAATTCCTAGCTCATCGGCGACGTAACGCTGGCTCCGTCCATCTTCAATTAGGGCGACGACTCTTGCGACGTTCACGGCACTCAAATCCATTGTAAATGTCCAATTCTGAAATCCAAAAGAATTAGAAGTCTGTCTGTTACTAAACGCAAATGCCTACTCCCACTAGTGGAAGAAAAAAGTGGCAAAGCAATCTAAGAGTAACTGAATGTCAGACTGTCGAATTCTTAAAAGAAGTTGAAAATTCGTTACAGCTAGTGTGTTCGCAGCTGATGTTGTTTTGTCTCGTTATTTGGTTGACTCGTAGAATATATTTTCGAATTTTAAAACTTTTATAAACAGAAGTTTGTCCACTTTTTTACTTTTCGCGATATTCCAAGTGGGCCGATTTTTCGGCCGCTCAGTGTATATATATATATATATATACACACACACACGGCAAATTACATTTCCCCATATTTCCATATTTAATTCTGCGGCAAGACAAACCCGTTAACTGCTCTTTTACATATACTTTATGATGCATAAAAGGACTTTCAATAAAAGCAAAAACCTTTCTCTTAAAATACGCAAAAGAAGTTTTCTTTTAAAATTCTGAAAAAAAGGGATTTCATTCAAATTTCATAAACAGATTCCGTTCAAAGGAAATTACACACAACGTTCAAAGAGTAACTTCTCTCTATCATACACACGATTCAATATCTTAAATAAAGATGAGGATGCTCTCTCTCTCTCTCTCTCTCTCTCTCTCTCTCTCTCTCTCTCTCTATATATATATATATATATAATATATATATATGTATATGTATATATATATATATATAATATGTATATATATGTGTGTGTGTGTATATATATATATATATATATATATATATATATACAGGGGTTAGACAAAATAATATGAACACCCGCCGATTTCGCCGGTTATCTTTACGGACTGCTCAGACACAAAGTAAACGGTCAAATGACTGGCAAACCTATTTAAATGCGTAACAGAGAGAGTGCAATACGTCATGTTATAGCCCTCACGTTGTTTTTGCAGATCTGAGTGAATTATGAATTAGCAGTTATGAAAGACCTGTCAGACTTCCAAAGAGGGCAAATTGTCGGAGCGCGGATGGCTGGTGCATCGGTGACGAAAACCGCTCAGATGTTCAATGTATCCAGAGGAACTGTCTCTATGGTCATGTCTGCATACCAAAACCATGGAAAGACAAGCACCGACAAATGCAATAGTGGACGCAAGAAGAAGCTGTGTGATCGAGACCGCCGGGTGCTAAAGCGCATTGTGACAAAGAACCATAAGACCACAGCTCCAAAAGTGACTGCAGAGCTTAACCAGCATCTTGCAAGCCCGGTATC
This sequence comes from Bathynomus jamesi, assembly GCA_023014485.1. Classification (NCBI taxonomy): domain Eukaryota; kingdom Metazoa; phylum Arthropoda; class Malacostraca; order Isopoda; family Cirolanidae; genus Bathynomus; species Bathynomus jamesi. The sequence goes on from JAJOZX010000101.1 coordinate 1,011,772, forward strand.
GACCAGAACTGTACGTCGCGAGCTCCATGGAGCTGGATACCATGGGAGGACTGCATTTGCCAAACCCTTCCTTTCGCACATCAACATTAAGCGGCGCAGAAAATGGTGTAATGACCATAAGAATTGGTCAATGGACCGGTGGAAGAATGTAGTCTACTCCGACGAATCCTCCTTTACGCTATTTCCATGTTCCGGTCGAGTTTACGTCTGGAGACAGCCTAAAGATGGTTATGACCCCGACTGCCTGACGCCAACCGTTAAGCATGGAGGCGGATCTGTGATGGTTTGGGCAGCAATATCGTGGAATACTCTTGGCCCAGCTGTAGTACTGCATGGTAGGGTTAACCAGGTCCATCCCATGGTCCAAACGCTGTTTCCCAATGGCGGCGCCGTCTTCCAGGATGATAATGCACCAATCCACACCGCTGGGGTCGTTAAAAACTGGTTTGAAGAGCATGTTAGTGAAGTAGAACGCTTGGATTGGCCTCCACAATCTCCGGATCTTAACATTGTCGAGCATCTGTGGTGTCAGTTGGAGCAGCAGGTCAGAAGCCGATTCCCACCGCCGGCGTCTTTGGAGGAACTGGAGCAGGGTTTGCTCGAAGAATGGCTCAGGATTCCTCTAGCCACTGTCCAAAAGCTGTATGAATCAATTCCCCGACGCATTACAGCTGTTATTGCCGCTAAAGGAGGACCAACTCCATATTAAGAATAAAAACCGCCATTTATCAAGGTGTTCATATTATTTTGTCCAACCCCTGTATATATATATATATATATAAAGGGTGTCCCAGAAGTCTTGGAGGGGTTTTATTTGGCTATGACGTTTTTGTTTGTTTGGGGATCAAATAAAAAAAGATTTGTAACACTTAAAAATATATTTATTGCGATTTTAATTACAAATTTAATATCTGGTGAAAATCTTCATTTTCATTGCGTAAATCTAAAAACGCATTAGCGTACGTTATCCGACTCTGATGATCTTGCGGTTTAATTTCTTGAGCAATTTGAATTTTGTACTGGTAAAGATTGATATCCTCTCATAAAATTCGATATAAGGAACTTTTTCAAATGTTTAACTCCTGGCTGCGTAGTCGGACTGATGTGGATTTTCCTCAACACTTTCACGAACCATCTCAACCCGAGTTGAACTTTGGCTTGTCCGAGGACGCCCAGTCCGTGGTTCGTCTCCCTGACCCTTTCTCATACGAAATTTAGCGACGTACCGTCGAATAGCTCGATCAGAAGGATCAGAACGTGTGTTGAATTTTAATCGAAAAGCTCTTTGAGCGGCAACGATGGAAGAGTTGCTTGTCAAATAAAGTTCTACAATAGCCACTCTTTGTTGCACTGTCCAGGATTCTATTTTCATTAATGGCAGCAAGGGTACTTTAATTGAAAAAGAAAAAGAAATAGTTAATCAAAAAGAAAAAAGTTATAGCCAAATAAAACCCCTCCAAGACTTCTGGGACAATCTTTATATACATATATACATATATATATATATATATGTGTGTGTGTGTGTGTGTGTGTGTGTGTGTGTGTGTGTGTGTGTGTGTGTGTGTGTGTAGGGTATTCATAAAATCCATCATCACGGAAATAAATAAGGAACTTTTTCAAATGTTTAACTCCTGGCTGCGTAGTCGGACTAATGTGGATTTTCCTCAACACTTTCACGAACCATCTCAACCCGAGTTGAACTTCGGCTTGTCCGAGGACGCCCAGTCCGTGGTTCGTCCCCGTGACCCTTTCTCATACGAAATTTAGCGACGTACCGTCGAATAGCTCGATCAGAAGGATCAGAACGTGTGTTGAATTTTAATCGAAAAGCTCTTTGAGCGGCAACGATGGAAGAGTTGCTTGTCAAATAAAGTTCTACAATAGCCACTCTTTGTTGCACTGTCCAGGATTCTATTTTCATTAATGGCAGCAAGGGTACTTTAATTGAAAAAGAAAAAGAAATAGTTAATCAAAAAGAAAAAAGTTATAGCCAAATAAAACCCCTCCAAGACTTCTGGGACAATCTTTATATACATATATACATATATATATATATGTGTGTGTGTGTGTGTGTGTGTGTGTGTGTGTGTGTGTAGGGTATTCATAAAATCCATCATCACGGAAATAAATAAGGAACTTTTTCAAATGTTTAACTCCTGGCTGCGTAGTCGGACTGATGTGGATTTTCCTCAACACTTTCACGAACCATCTCAACCCGAGTTGAACTTCGGCTTGTCCGAGGACGCCCAGTCCGTGGTTCGTCCCCCTGACCCTTTCTCATACGAAATTTAGCGACGTACCGTCGAATAGCTCGATCAGAAGGATCAGAACGTGTGTTGAATTTTAATCGAAAAGCTCTTTGAGCGGCAACGATGGAAGAGTTGCTTGTCAAATAAAGTTCTACAATAGCCACTCTTTGTTGCACTGTCCAGGATTCTATTTTCATTAATGGCAGCAAGGGTACTTTAATTGAAAAAGAAAAAGAAATAGTTAATCAAAAAGAAAAAAGTTATAGCCAAATAAAACCCCTCCAAGACTTCTGGGACAATCTTTATATACATATATTTTTTTTTTTTTTTTAAGTTCGGGAAGAACCGATTCGCCTCTATTTAAAAGGGCATATCTCAGCGGAAAAACAAAGAAAAAGTGAGAGGAAAGACAGAGGAAAAAGAAAGGGTGGAGGGGACAGTCGAAGTGGAAAAAGACCAAGGATGAGAAAGACTGCAGGGTCGAGCCCCATCATCCTTGGGTGCTAGGGCCGGGAGGGCGCACGTGAAACCTCCAGGAACAAGCACGTACAAACGAGCACAAAGAGCACTCAAAAGCACGAGCTTAGAACCCCCTTGCGGGTTATATACATATATATATATATATATATATATATATGTGTGTGTGTGTGTGTGTGTGTGTGTGTGTGTGTGTGTGTGTGTGTGTGTAGGGTATTCATAAAATCCATCATCACGGAAATAAATAATTTGTGGTCAATGTACTTTGCCGATGATGCTGGACTTTATGGACGCAGTGAATAAAGTTTATTACATAAAGTGGTAAACGTACAAAGTGAATTGAATTCATACAGTATTTAAAAAAAAAAAAAAAAAAAAAAAAAAAACTTTCCTAATGAACTCATAATATTTTTTCTATTTTAACTCATGACATGTCAAGTAAACGAGTTCATAATTTAACTGCGAAATGAGTTTCTTCCCAATTTTTAACTCGATCCTTTTTCTTTCACTCTTGCAACTTTGTCTCTCTCTCTCTCTCTCTCTCTCTCTCTCTGTCTCTGTCTCTCTCTCTCTCTCTCTCTCTCTCTCTCTCTCTCTCTATATATATATATATATATATATATGGGTTAAATAAGACCGACACTGGATCCCTTCACGAGGCAATAACTTGTCCACTTGACGACGGCATTAATAACGGAATCCTTGTTCCTCGGTAAAAGAACGGAAATGTATTGTTATTGTGACGAGACAGAATCATTACAAGGAAGTTTTTCCCTTTTAAATCAAAATTTATACCGTTCTTTATTTTCTTTCCTTGCCTTCTTTTATATTTAGCGCACGAAGAAAAAGGGAACCTCGGAAAAGAATTACAGATTTGAGATGAAAATATATCTCTGCTTTCCCTCATATATAATTATATATATATATATATATATATATATATATATATATATATATATATGGTGTGTGTGTGGTGTGTGTTTGGATAAATTACAGATTGCAATTTTTATCTCTCTCTTCAAGTTGCAACAACAGTGGAATGCAATATTGCAATCCCATGCATGGTCGGATAGAAACCTATTTCCTGCTTTACCCCCTTGCAACATTTTGTTGTGTTATGCCTTAGGGGCTAAACACACACACACACACACATACACACACACAAAGTACGGACAGAATCGCGGTTGATAAAATATTTATACATTTTAAATAATTTTTATGCCGAAATGATCAGAAAATTATTCAAAAAATGGTTCCTTTTCTGATTATGTTTAAATTAATCACCTTAAAATCATGAGTCATTGTGATATTTTGAGCATTTTATTTCGAGCAAAATTTATGCGCTTAGGTATCTTCTTGTGAAGATTTCAAATTGATGAAACGGACCGATATTTAAAATTTTGTTCCTTTTGTGAGCGTTAATATTAATCATTTCGATACACTACAAGTGTTAGTTCTTGGCGTCAACCGCTACTTCTATTACAAAAAAAATTTGCGTGAGAGAATGTATACTACTCGTAATAGAGCTTCTATAATAGTCTCAATAAAATATATAAAGGGATTTCTCGTGCAATAAATCCTTGAGTTAATTTTAACAAGTAGTGTAGAATTTCTTTTAGAAATATATGATTGTCACATTGCCTATAAAAGTAATAATCAACAGAAAGTGTTTCCATTTCCAAACTGACCACTTTCCTTGTTACTTATTCACGGTTTATTTAAGTATTTAACGTGGTAGTGATGATGATAACTAACTTCTTTAGATAACAAGACATCAGATGCATTTTAAAAGATAGTAAAAAAGTTGATATCTCCAAATAGTTACGTAAGTTATGAAATAAGGTACTATATGTATAGAGATATTAACGCGTTTACCGTCTTTTATATGATACACTTAATTATATCTTATAAAAAACTAGATAATTTAGATTATTATGATCAGTTCTTTTAAATACTTCGATGGAAATATATTCGCTTCTTTAAGAATTAAGAGTAAAACTGGTAAATCTGGTAATCAGAAAAAATATATTAAAGGTTACCTGAATGAGAACTAAAGAATCTTTAGTAGTTTTTGTTTAAAAAATTCACTAAAAAAAATAAGAATAAATCTCAGATTTCAAACCACATTTTTCAGTCTCCCCACAAAAATGAAACTAATAAATATTTTCTACTAATAAAAAAATTTAAAAAAGGTCAGTGTTTCGAACCCTCATAAACTAAGGTCCTCTTCAGGTGAATCTATTACTGAAAGGCAGGGTAAGACCACACATTATAGAAATAACCAGAGACAGGGCACTAAATAAGGCTAAGATTTGCGTAGCAACAAGACGTTCCTTGGAACATTCCTCAGAAATGATTAATCTTTGATTTGCGATACTTGCATTCGTGCAATGCTCGTACTAATGACTTACATTGGATCAAGTAAAGATAAGCACCCCCAGCCTTCTTTAATTAGCCTTATAAGGCTACTAACGAAAATATCACGACCTAACCTAACCAATCGTTAAGTCAACTGTACGCCCTTGACGATTGGTTAGGTTAGGTCGTGATATTTTCGTTAGTTAGCCTTATAAGCCTAATCAAAGAAGGCTGGGGGTGCTTATCTTTACTTGATCCCTTACGTTAACTGCAAATAACATGAGCATTCATTTGAAAAGTTCTTAGAAACGGCTAGTTGCTAAGCAAATTCATTTTTATGGGAGTGATCAATCTGGTTATTAGTTAATCTGTGGTAAGACTACAAGGAAACAGTTAAAGAGGTCCAGCTGGTGATCGGGATCACACTCTCCCTAAACCAATGGACTTCCTAAAAGCTCACCGATTAAAGGATCTTTACTGCAAAAGCCAGATGCAAGATTAAAACTGTGCGTATATTTTATGTCAACGACTTCGAAAAATCTTTAAAATATTTTTATATTCTCTTGGACTTAAATAAAGTTAGCATTGTCCCAACCAATCCTGTTATTAAATGTAGACAGGGCTTGAAATGTTGCTCTACTTTTGCAGTATTTCAAAACTGTAATATAGCTATAACTGCATATTTATGCTGTTTTATTCTGAAGTCTAATAACTTGCGGTTCCCCACACGTAATGCATATCACAGTCCTTGCAAGGAACGGTGGAAATCCCTACTTCTGATATACAGGGTGTTCGAAAATCTCGTCACCCCCTACAAAATGTACATATTGTACTACCAATTTTATTTTTGTGTGATTAATTAAATTTATATGTGACTCTAAATTTTTTTTCTTTTCCAGGTATTAGAGTTGTTTACAATAATTGTAAACAATGGCAGACCAGTCCACTTATACTCTAGAGGAAAGGATAGTGATGAGCGCATAGGCTCATGGAAGCTCACATACTGGCAAAATGATACATGATATCCAGAATGATTTCAACACAAGATTCAATAAGGCTGCACCAGCAAAGAAGACGGTATTACGCTGGGAGAAAAAGCTGTTTGAAACTGGTTCCATCAAGGAGAGACCACGGTCGGGAAGACCATCAACGCGAGCAGAACAATATGAAGGTGTGATTGCATTGGTGACTCGTTCACCGAAAATATCACTTCGGAAACGATCACAAGAACTCGGAGTCCCCATGTCCACAATGAGAGATCACATGACAAAAGATCTCGGCATAAAACCATACTGCCCGTCATTTGTTAATGAATTAAGCGATACAGACATGCAGAAACGAAATGAAGCCCGTAAACGGTTTTTGACCGTTTTTCCAACAATTCCTTCACATGGAACCGTGATTTTTTTCTGACGGGTCTGTAATTTGACGTAGCGCCAAAGTGAGAAATGTTTACTTCTGGAGGAAGGAAACTCGCACTTCTTTCAGGAACTGGAACACCATCCACCGCACGTGATTAAAGTAATTGTTGCTAGTGACTTGTTTCTTAAATTACACCTACCACATATAAATACAATTAATCACACAAAAATAAATGGTACTACAATATGTACATTTTGCAGGGGGTGAAGGGACTTTACAAACACTTTGTACTGTTTGATTATTCTTAATAAAATTGTAGATGGTATTCTGTACTTGAAAATGCAGCACGTGGGGTAGACACGCTTGAAATATGCCTCGCTACAATTAGGAGCATTAATTTCGTATTTATAGTTTATATATATATATATATATATATAATATATATTATATATATATAGAGAGAGAGAGAGAGAGAAGAGAGAGAGAGAGAGAGAGGCCCTGATTTAGCTGTAGGCGAACTAGGCGATCGCCTAGGGCCTCGCGCCAAAAGGGGCCTCGCTCAAGCCGTTTTGCGCGTTCTGTTCAAGTGATATTAATGACTTAGAACTCTATGAAGAACTTAAAGTACTTTGCAGGTTTATACCTGAGAAAACAGATCTCGGAAATGCCCTTGTTTATATAATGCAAAAACAACTAAGTGAGATTTATCCTAATGTTTATGTTGCACTTCGAATAGTATTAACCATCCCAGTTACTGTTGCTTCGGCTGAAAGAAGTTTCTCGCGTCTCAAACTTATTAAAACATATTTGCGTTCCACCATGTCTCAAGCGAGATTGCAATCATTAGCTATGTTATCAATAGAAAACGATATAACAAATTCATTAGATTATTCTCAATTAATTGAAGAGTTTAGCTCGAAGAAAAATAGAAAAGCATTGCTGTAATATTCAAGGAGCATCTGAACCAAATATTAAAGCATTAATATTTAGCCTGATAAGTCGATCGCTCACTATTATAAAAATGAAATGTCAACATCTCTTATACATCACATATGAAAAACGTTTGTATACTATGGAAAGTCATTACCTATAATATTATATAAATCTTAGAAATCATTGTCTTATATTTTCGATACAAATCTTGATTCATATTATAATTTATACTTATTTGTATTGTTTATTTACATTTCTTATACAATTTCCATGCGTGATTATTTTGGTTTGGTTTAATTTTTAAGGGCTGGCATAGTTCTGTCTATGCGGGATTCTAATATTGCTGGTATAGTACCGATAATTAAGTCCATATTTTCATATATATAGGCCTAGGGCCTCGCAATTTCTAGATCTGACTAGGGCCTCGCAACTTCTAGATCCGGCCCTGTGTATATATATATATATATATATATATATATATATATATATATATATATATTACATACGTCACCTTTAAAATGTTTAAACTGTGTAAAGATATAATCATTCGAATTTGGTTTATGACAGAATAAAGAGAGTCTCAAGGAGAACGAACGAGATCACTGTGATTAGCTCAATAGTATGACCGCAAAATGGGAGAGTGCAATTGCAATGCTGATCAACGTTGCAAGGGGAGAGGGGGTTGGCACGTGGGGGGAGAGGGATTGGCACCCGTGGGGGAGGGGGTTGGCACCCGTGGGGGAGGGGTATGCAAGCAAGGTGGAGGGGGGGGTCAGTCCCCTGCATGAAGGGGGTTGTCCCAAGACCTCCCCCCCAAAAAGAGGTACCCTAACCTGTCTTGACCTAGGAAGGTAACCTAAGAGAGAGGAGAGAGGAGGGGAAGAAGAGAGGAGGAGAAGGAGAGAGAGAGAAGGAGATCTTTTTGCTGGCATGTCTCGTCGCACACTGAAGTTCTTGACTTCCTCAGCTGGCTTAGAAGGTGTAATTTGGCTTAGAAGGCGTACTTGACTTAAAAAGCTTAATCAGCCAGTTGGCGGATTAAATGCAACCCATAAGAACAGTTACCAGATTACGCAATTTATTTAATAATGCAATCCATAAGAATAGTTGCCAGATTGCGCTATTTATTTAATTTGTAATATCTGTATGTAGGTGTGTGTAAACAACAGAAGGAGAGAGAGAAGTTCTATCCGTTCGTAGCCATGGAGCAACGCATAATGATGTCTTCAGCATTGCAGCCAACAGGCTTAGAAGGCAGCCATGCCACAACCAGTCGTAAGGCGTAATCGGCTGACAGGCAGTTTTTTTAGATGGTAAACAACCAGCTGCCACAGTTTAGTGCATTATATAAGGTATATATGCATGTGGGGTGTGTATGCATTTAATTTTGTCCGTAACACGGAATAAATAAAGACTTTTAGGAGCTTATCCTATCAACAATATGTGGTCGAGATGAGGGCCACACCAATCGTCTAAGTATAAACTTTATGACCTCTAGTATAGACATTAGGAGCGCACCCATCAGTAGCACGAGGCCGCGATGGGGCTACACCAATCATCTAGACTTTGAAACTTCTCATCAGTAACACAGTATTACATAGCCGATTTACCTGCGGCTTTTACTTACCAACCAGATCTTACTTACCAACACCTGATAGACCAAAGCCGAATTACCTACGGCTTATACTTACCAATTCCTGATCGACCTATACGACCTAAAAAAAACGACGCAAATAATAGACAAAGCTATTAAGCATAAACGTATTTTTAAAATACGTTTATGAGGCCATGGTAGACCAATAAGGTCTCTAAAAACGACCCAAATAATATACAAAGCTATTAAGCATAAACAGATAAAAATACATTTATGAGACCATGGTAGACCAATAATGTCTCAAAAAACGGCACAGCCAATAGTTAAATCTATCTAGCTTCTCGTAGCAGAAAACCACCACGAGGCCATTGTGTTGTGGGCTAGGCACTCTTTTAAACAAAAACTCAAATATGATAAACCAAATTTAATGCAAGAACAAATTTTTTGTCTTAAGATACAAATATATTTTTAAATCTTATTATAATCAATATTCGTTTAACTTTATATTAAAACTAGATTCTATTTTGGGGTAACTTATTAATTTTTCGTCTTTTACTCCGCATTAAAGAAGAATTATTTAAAGCAAGTTTCTGGCTTAATAAATTCATATTTATCTTTAAGATACAAATATATCTTTAAATCTTATCATAAACAATATTCATTTACCTTTATATTAAAACTAGATTCTGTTTTAGGATAACTTATTCATTTTTCGTCTTTTACCCCGCATTAAAGAAATATTTAAAGCAAGTTTCTGGCTTAATATACCCAGATTTGTCTGTAAATTAATAATTTTTATATAATTTAATTGTTAAGCCAGATTTTTGTTTTAGTGGTAAATTATTCATTTTTCACCTTTTCACCATGCACTCTACCTTATCCCCAATTATTATTATCACTAATATTTGACATATGGAGTATGGGGGCACAATAAACTTTTCATTTTCATATAAAATGATTCTTACGTGTATATTTATATATATATATATATATATATATATATATATATATATTATATATATACACACACACAGTGGGTGCTCTTCCAATACGTGCTCTACCGTAAAATTTACATTCCAATATGTGCTAACTAACGAAAATATCACGAACTAACCTAACCAATCGTTAGGTCAATTATACGCCCTTGACGATTGGTTAGGTTAGGTCGTGATATTTTCGTTAGTTAGCACATATTGGAATGTAAATTTTACGGTAGAGCACGTATTGGAAGAGCACCCACACAGTGTATATATATATATATATATATATATATATATATATATATATATATATACACAGTATATATATATATATATATAGTATATATAATATATATATGGTGTACTAACCAGGTGAAAACATCTGCCTGTAGCTCTATTTCGACATAACTGCATTATTTTTAATATAATTTTAAACCAGCTTCTAGGATCATATTAAATCTTACTGGTGAAGATAGAAAATGTCCAAGAAATAATTATGCAAAAATATTTCATTGACCAAAATATATTCATATTTCTTACTTCACCATGCATTACCCGTGACTGAAATGTATAACATTATTTTCTATGTTTTATACGCAAGTGCGATTTATATACGTCTGTACTAAAAAAATCCATTCTTTCGGACCCAGAGAAAACTGTATAACGGACTTCGCATGGGGAGTAACTTATTTATTTATTTATTTTCGACTTTCACAATGCATTGCCCCATATCCACATTTATTATTATTACTAACATTTGTCATATGGACACCTTAGACCTACAGTTTAACGTGGAATTCGAACCACGCCTCACCAGCAGCCCAGCGTCTTAACCACTAGGCCACCCAGGGTATCCATTTATTTACCAACCACTTTTTTTGTGTGGAAGGATGAAGAGCTTGGTTTTGCTGCGCGCCGGCTGCAGTCACCGGGTCTCGAACCCGTGGCCGATGGATTCGTAGTTAGCGACGCTAACCACTACACCACCGAGGCGCATATATATATATATATATATATATATATATATATATATATATATAGTGTTCTACTATGGTGAAAACATCTGCTTGTAGCTCCACTTCGACATTACTGCATTATTTTTAATATAAATTTAAATCAGCTTTTCGGACCAAATTAAATCTTACTGATGAAGATACAAGATGTCAAAGAAATAATGATACAAAAATAATTAATTGACCAAAATATGTACATATTTTTTACTTCACCATGCATTACCCGTGACTGAAATGTATAACATTATTTTCTATGTTTTATACCCAATTGCAACTACCATACATCCATATCATTTTCATATATCATCTAGAGGGTAGAAAAGAGAAATGTCTTTTGTTGTGTCACCCGTTGAAATCCTTAATTTGACCACCCTTGTTACCCCGTCCGCCCCTGGTCTGAGTTCTAAAACTTGAGCCAGAGCCCTGTACTGTCTTGGAATACTGTCGTGTATTAGAACAAGGTCCTCAACCTTAATTTTGTCAAACCAATCCTTCTTAGTTATTTGTTTATGTCTCTCCCTGAGACCCATCAAGTACTCAGTTTTCCACTGCTTAATGAAATGAGCCTTAACTTTAATTAAGTGATGTAACCTAATTTGGAGACAATAATAATAATAATAATAAAACCAAATTTAAATAGTACTAAAAATTTATTTAAAATAATTATGTTGAGCGTTCATTTATTAAATTTGAAGAAATCTGAGGGCTGCTTAGACCAATTTTAATAAAGACACGCACACAAAGGTGTCACCTTCCAATCAGAAAGCCCGCGAGCTGGCGAATGGTCTTTTGAGTTCAGGCCAACGTCACTTGAAATAGGTCAATGCTCCGCATATAAAACGGGGTCCACTTTCATCTCGAGGCCATATTAGCTGATATTTTCCAGTGAACATTCACGCGTTGCTAGCCGTAATGAATACAAACAGAGAATCAGATTTCTTTTCATCACCAGGGGTATACGAAGTTGGAGATGTTATGCAAGTTACATTCGCGAAGTGAATTGAGTACACACACACACACACACACACACACACACACACATATATATATATATATATACACACAGTAGAGTGATTTTATCCTGATGTTCTACAGGGCTGAAGCATCTATGCTGCTCTTCGCAGCATATGACGGGGAAGAATTATTTTTATCACAAGAAGTGGCAAACATTTGTGAAGCTGTACAGGCTGAGACAATGGATTGTCGCACACACGAAATGTAAGTAAAAAAAAATTATATCTCCGTATTTCAACCAAAGTTTTTTTTATAACTTCTCTCGCTCGCTCTCTCTCTCTCTCTCTCTCTCCTCTCTCTCTCTCTCTCTCTCTCTATATATATATATATATATATATATATATATATATATATATATTATACATCCCTCGGAGATAAATTAAAATGAATTCCTCCAATAGGGTATGATATTGTACTCCTGGATGGGAAATACTGTCTGAATGTCTTGTAGATCCCTGACCACAGAACACGCCGAATAAAATTCGTGAACGCCCTGTAGATTTCTTATCACCAGTTCTCAAAAGTCAAAGAACAAATGTAGTGAACGGGTTTTTATTATATCTTTTCTTCATTATTAATTTACTTATTTACGCTTCTTCCTACTTTACTATATCTCTATTGCTCTTTATTTCATTTAACTGTACACTCTCGTTACTCATTTTCGCCGTGCAGTATAATAGTTTCCGGTAGCGACGCCGAGTTCTGACTCTAAAAGACCGTTACAAAACGAAGGGGGGGAAAGGTATAATAATACTCTTATTTAACACTTATTACGTTTTATTAATTTCGAAAGTGGTTTAGTTAATTAGGGGATATGCGAGTATGAAATATTACTAAATATATTTAGGTCGGAGAGGGCACACACAACTTATTTATTCTACGTTACATTTTGCCCAACTACGCGTAACGCGTTCTGCCTCAAGACTGAAAAACCGTTATAGGTATAGTCCACTCTCCGGGCCTATTTAGGATTACCAACCCTACCCATTTTAAACAATTCAAATCTAATAACCATGCTTTATCATAATCATCACAATTTTTAGTAAATTTATATTAACCATTATCTTATTTAATTAAACAAATTAATATTCTTAACTAAGCATTACTACACTCGCATCACCCCCTTGAAAATAAGTTTTTCCATTAGGAAAACTTATTAATATCGTTTAACAATGTCAATAAATTTATTCAACAAACTTATATATTTTGCAATTTTTTTTTTTTTTTTTTTTTTTTTTAACACTTATTCAAGTTTAGAATAGACAAGAAATAATAGAATGACAATTCCCATACATATATTGTATCATATTATAAAACCGAAAACTTTATAATTTTCACATTTGCATAAAATAACATTTCACTCTAATAATTAAATTACAACCTGTAACTAATCTATACATGCCAAAAAAAATAACAGAAAATTTTCTTACAGTGGCTACACAAATCTCAAGTTCACAATCTATTCCCGCGATTTCTCATCAACGATCGCTTTACATTCGAAACAATTATTTGTATAGTTATACAGTTACTATCAGGGCAACATAGAAAAAAATAAGAAAAAGTTTACATAAAATTCTGACCAAGAGCGCACATACTATTTCACGAAAAACAACAATTTTGGGCAAATCGCACCCTTTTCACTTATAATTTCATTAGATAATAATCAGTACATTTGTTTGCTGGACGTTGTTTAGATGACTCCGCACGCTGACAACGGATTTCAATTTTCAATCGCAGCTCTCCTGCTCACTTCGCTAGAATGCAAGGGATTGCATCAATCAATATGCAACAGGGCAGCACGCTATAATGGTTCCGCTCTCTCTCCAATGGCGAAAAAAAAAACAAGAGACGTCCAATTCTAAAAGGATCAGGGGGGGAGATATCTGAAAGCGGGACCACGCGCTGGAATTGGACGGAATTTGCAATTCTAGAAGTCGATGAAGAAACTCGCCTTGTCTCATCTCCACTTTTGTCGGTGAACGCTGCTCTTCCTACGTCCAGCTGAAAGACTCTTCTACTGGCAACAATCAAACGATGACTCCGCCGTAGGCCGTTTCCCAACGAACCTACTGTATGTCTGTATGGACAGTACAGTCGTAGGCGCCCGTTCAAGCTCTCGTGGCTTGTCTACCGCGCGCTTTGTTGACACATATTTAGCGAAGCATTCGAGCAACGTGACCAGCTACTGCCCGAAAAATACCAGTAGACCATCTTCGATCGAAACTTTCGTGTACCAAGACCCTGCACACGTAAATTTCTCTTCTCTTCCGGAACTGTCCTGCGCCAAGTCCCTGCGCATTCGGTTCCTCTCTTCTCTCTTCTCTTCCGAAACCATCCTGCGCCAAGTCCATGCGCATTCTGGTTTCTCTTCTCTCTCTCATTGGTGATCGATCACCTATCCGGTCGACTAAACTCACTTGATGGAACTCGGATTCAACTTGGTTGACCCCAAACTGAGTCTTGCAATTTTGAAAAAAAAGTTTATTCTAAACGTGTTTCTGTACTGCTTATCATTTCATATTTAATTTATCAAATTCTTTCGACAATTCACTTCGAAATACTAACTACACATTTGCTCTGGCCAAATTCACGGAAAAAAATATAAAAATTTTCGCAAAAATTTAATCAAATCTAGTTACCAATAAGGTCACTTATGGCAGTCACAGCAGAGAAGATAAAAAAAGTCATAAAACGCTAAACAAAATTGTACAGTATAAATATAAAAGCGCCCATACATAGTAACTGTTTGTATAATTTAAGAATTATTATTGTTCAAACTATCTCAGAAATCACCTCAATACCTCTAAATACAAAAGACAAAAATGAACCCCAGAAACTTCATGTCATCCATTCTCTGACAATCATGAACCCTCTTGCTTTGAGGAGGAGCACACAGACGCCACAAAAACGTTACTGGCTATCTAGAGGCTCCATTTCCGAGTGTACACTTGAGTCAATGTTTCAAATGCACTAGTTAACTCCGACTGAAGGTTTAAACAATAATAATTTTCTAAACAGTTATTAAAAAGTAAAAAAATTTAAATATTACTACCAAAAATTATTTTAATACAGTAATTCCAACTTGAAACGTCAAATTCATAAGAATTGAACTTGCAATTCGCAAATTACATCTGAGATACAACTCTCTCCTTCAACAGAAACCTCAGTATGGTTTTCAAATCACAGAAATCTCAGCAATTTATCGTTTCCAAGTGAAAATACAATTTTTTTATATAAGAATAGATCATATGTACTAAAAAATTACACACAATCCACTGTAAACAAAACTAAAACATTTCCTAATTGAGAGCGGTCGCTTTGTTTGTAAGCGAACCTCTATACAAATATCCCTAACCGAATGAAACTGCATTATATCCTAACATAATTTCGTAATATTTTCCATGCAAACGCTCAACTAAAAAAAAGGACATTTTTCATTTCTAATTCCAAATTAAAATTTCAAATTAAAACATCCTTTTTAGAATACAATCTAAATTTGAACTAAAAATTTTACCATTGTCATTGAACTGGAAGAAAAATAAAAATCGGCCTACTGTACAAATAAATTTATTATTGAATGAATTCATAAAACGTAAAGAAAATTTTCTACACAAATTTCTGTAATTCAAAAAAATTATAATATCGAGATTTAGTAAAATGTGTACCGTAACTCACATTGGCCGCCAAAATAAAATAAAATTTACTGCCGCTTTTAGGCCTATATTTAATAAATTCAATGTATGCCGGAAAGAGCATTAGAATTTATCAATTTGTGCTTTTAAAGAAAAATCCTATGCTTATTTATGTTAAACCAATGAAAATTTTGTAAATAACTAAAAATTTACACTCAATAGACATACCGTAATAACGGTTAATCTCCGAACAATATTTTACGATAGGCCTACAAGAAATTCTTCTTACGTACGATACAATAGCCATTTTACCAAATATGTCGGAATTGTCGTGAAATGAATCGAAAGAAACAGAGAGGAGAAAAAATAATCAGCTTACCTACCAAATTGTATATAATTAATGAGTATAAAAAAAATATCCAAAACAACTTTTATAGAAAATTTCACAACACAATTTAACACAATCCTATACGGCCCAATCTGACAATTTTTAATATCTTTAAGATTTATTTTTCGATTTGTCCCTTAACTGTAACGTAATCCTATTTTAGCGCGAAGCGAGCAAAGCAAAAAGCCCGTAAACCTATATTTACAAAATAATCCTATTATTATATACAGGCAATCGAAATATAATCAAAAATCTGCTAATGAAACCCAGAAAATTTCTCATGTTCATGAAATGGTTTTGAATCGGTACAAATTTTCGCTAAAACATTTTTAAAGACCATATAAAACGTGTATCACTATTTAAACTAACAATTCACTTACGTACAAATCGTTATTCTTATTATTATGATTATTACAATTTTCACTAATTCCAAAAGTTTTAAACAAAAAGTAAAAAGGTAAGCTGAAAGAGTAGAGATGAAAAAAAAAAGAAATTTGAGTCTTCAGGCAGCACGATAATTTTCAAACTATACCCTCTCCAACCGAAATGAACAAAATTTAACGTAATAATGACTCGCAATACTGAGTCGGACAAACGAAAAGCAACGGAACTGGACGAAACAAATTGAATTCTTAGGCCGGAGTCAGGGACGCTATCAAGACGCGAAGGCAAGCGCCATTTTAAAATTTTATTTACAATGAAATTTTAAGGCATGAAATTCGAAATTTGCCTACAAACGGGGTAAAATTTTGCATTTAGATATTTTAATAATCGAAATAAAATATTCATTAACGCTATTTGTTATTATACCGGGTTTTAAGAATTTTAATGGAAATACTAACACGTGGGTAAGCCTCATAAAATATGATGTAAGAGGACCACCGCTAGCACCAGAATAGTGTGAACGCTTTTTTATTATTTCTTTCTTCACTATTTCTTTACTTATTTACGCTTCTTCCTACTTTACTATATCTCTATTGCTCTTTATTTCATTTAACTGTACACTCTCGTTACTCATTTTCGCCGTGCAGTATAATAGTTTCCGGTAGCGACGCCGAGTTCTGACTCTAAAAGACCGTTACAAAACGAAGGGGGGGAAAGGTATAATAATACTCTTATTTAACACTTATTACGTTTTATTAATTTCGAAAGTGGTTTAGTTAATTAGGGGATATGCGAGTATGAAATATTACTAAATATATTTAGGTCGGAGAGGGACACACACAACTTATTTATTCTACGTTACATTTTGCCCAACTACGCGTAACGCGTTCTGCCTCAAGACTGAAAAACCGTTATAGGTATAGTCCACTCTCCGGGCCTATTTAGGATTACCAACCCTACCCATTTTAAACAATTCAAATCTAACAACCATGCTTTATCATAATCATCACAATTTTTAGTAAATTTATATTAACCATTATCTTATTTAATTAAACAAATTAATATTCTTAACTAAGCATTACTACAGTTATTTGCTTATGTCTCTCCTTGAGACCCATCAAGTACTCAGTTTTCCACTGCTTAATGAAATGAGCCTTAACTTTAATTAAGTGATGTAACCTAATTTGGAGACAATAATAATAATAATAATAAAACCAAATTTAAATAGTACTAAAAATTTATTTAAAATAATTATGTTGAGCGTTCATTTATTAAATTTGAAGAAATCTGAGGGCTGCTTAGACCAATTTTAATAAAGACACGCACACAAAGGTGTCACCTTCCAATCAGAAAGCCCGCGAGCTGGCGAATGGTCTTTTGAGTTCAGGCCAACGTCACTTGAAATAGGTCAATGCTCCGCATATAAAACGGGGTCCACTTTCATCTCGAGGCCATATTAGCTGATATTTTCCAGTGAACATTCACGCGTTGCTAGCCGTAATGAATACAAACAGAGAATCAGATTTCTTTTCATCACCAGGGGTATACGAAGTTGGAGATGTTATGCAAGTTACATTCGCGAAGTGAATTGAGTACACACACACACACACACACACACACACACACAATATATATATATATATATATACACACACAGTAGAGTGATTTTATCCTGATGTTCTACAGGGCTGAAGCATCTATGCTGCTCTTCGCAGCATATGACGGGGAAGAATTATTTTTATCACAAGAAGTGGCAAACATTTGTGAAGCTGTACAGGCTGAGACAATGGATTGTCGCACACACGAAATGTAAGTAAAAAAAAATTATATCTCCGTATTTCAACCAAAGCTTTTTTATAACTTCTCTCGCTCGCTCTCTCTCTCTCTCTCTCTCTCTCTCTCTCTATATATATATATATATATATATATATATATATATTATACATCCCTCGGAGATAAATTAAAATGAATTCCTCCAATAGGGTATGATATTGTACTCCTGGATGGGAAATACTGTCTGAATGTCTTGTAGATCCCTGACCACAGAACACGCCGAATAAAATTCGTGAACGCCCTGTAGATTTCTTATCACCAGTTCTCAAAAGTCAAAGAACAATGAAACACGTCGGCGGTTATTAATTTAATTGAATTTTTATCACAAGAAGTGGCAAACATTTGTGAAGCTGTACAGGCTGAGACAATGGATTGTCGCACACACGAAATGTAAGTAAAAAAAAATTATATCTCCGTATTTCAACCAAAGCTTTTTTATAACTTCTCTCTCTCTCTCTCTCTCTCTCTCTCTCTCTCTCTCTCTATATATATATATATATATATTATATATATATATATATATATATTATACATCCCTCGGAGATAAATTAAAATGAATTCCTCCAATAGGGTATGATATTGTACTCCTGGATGGGAAATACTGTCTGAATGTCTTGTAGATCCCTGACCACAGAACACGCCGAATAAAATTCGTGAACGCCCTGTAGATTTCTTATCACCAGTTCTCAAAAGTCAACGAACAATGAAACACGTCGGCGGTTATTAATTTAATTGAATTTAGGCAAGATAATTATTTTCAATAGTAAATCAAATAAATAGATTTCTTTCAATAAAGTTTATAAGCACAGTAATGTTTTTAATTTATTATAATGAATCATATTTATCCTCACAAGAGTTAATAATATGAATATTTCTTCTATGTTACTGGGTACAGTAATAGTCTAATCTTAATTCTAAGATTAATCAAATATAAACGTCAAATGTTGATGTAGCCTACTGCCTAACATATAGTCAGAACACCCAGCCTGAATTTCCATATACTCAACCATACAACCCAATTTCCTAATGAACTGACTTTCCCTCGTCACACCGGAGACCCGTCTCCTCGGAATCTGCCGTAAGGGCGTTGAGCCCCTTCTTATATAGTCAAAGAAGCGGAACCTGCCTACGCCTCCACGCAAGTGGTTGACGTCACCTGGGAACTCGAGAAGCGAGCGTCTTACAATCCATAATAGCTTTGAAGAAACTCAAATCGACGATGGTGATTTGAAAACTGGGCTAGAAGTTTTAGAGGATACTCGGTCCTACGATTGCCTCATCATCGGTTAAGTGATGTAAGTTTTTCTTTTTTCTTGTGTGTGTGTGTGTGTGTGTGTGTGTGTGTGTGTGTGTGTTTGTCGGGTACGAATAAGCCTTGTGTTATGAACATTATATTAAATGATAAAACTATGAGGATTGTTTTATAAATTAATACATAATAGTGTTTACTGTATACAACACATTTTTACGTTATATGACCTTCAATGTTTCTCACACATATAAAAATAGGAGTGACATTGATCTCATTTTTTATACATTATATATATATATATATATATATATATATGATGAATAAAGCCACGAAGGAAAGGGAACAGAATGGTGCTCAAGCGCTTTCGTCTAATGATATCCTCAGGAACACTGAAGTAAATAAAGAGTTCGAGACTATATATAGGTCACAAAGAAATATATATATATATATATATATATATCAAAGCTATTGACTTCTCCTTAGGGAAACGGAGCTTACAGATGAACAGAAGGACCAACACAACGGCAAACATTTTCATTTATTTTTGTACTTCAGACGTTTCGACAAATCTTTTGTCATCATCAGTGAATTAAGTCTTAAAACCTTAAAACAAAAGTAAAAAGTGAAAATTACATCACTTTTTACTTTTGTTTTAAGGTTTTAAGACTTAATTCACTGATGATGACAAAAGATTTGTCTAAACGTCTGAAGTACAAAAAATAAATGAAAATGTTTGCCGTTGTATTGGTCCTTCTGTTCATATATATATAAATAAAAATTGTGGGAGGAGCATACAAATTTGTAAGGAAAACTACCAATTTTAGCACTTTTCCCTTCTTCTCTAAATCTGTTCTGAACGAATTCAACACAAGATCAAATGGATTGTTTACAACCAATTTTATAGATAATGCCTGAATGATATATAGGTAAAAAAATAAAAAATAAAAATAAATTGAAAAATAAATTTGTAAGAGGAGCGTACAAATTTATAAGGGAAAACTACCAAAGTTCTAGCACTCTGCCCTTTTTGTCAAAATCCGTTCTGAACGAATTTAAAACAACAGGATCAAGTGGAAAAAGACCTTGGCTCATGTTAAAGTTATTTGTAAGTTGGATAATAGCAGTCTCAAGAATATTTCTATTAACAATGTTGCTAGAGTGAAACAAAACTGAAGCATTATTCCAATCAATACAGTGGGATAACTCTGACAAAAGGACAGAAAGGGCACTGGACGACTGTCCCGTTCTAACGGAATATTGATGCTGTTTTACACTGTGTGCAAATCCTTACCTTTCCCGTCTGACCAATGTAATCACAATATTGTGAAAAAAATCATAGTTAAAAATAGCCCTACCAACACCTCATGCATTATCTATAAAATTGGTTGTAAACAATGTGATTCCTTTTACTGACTGATATGTCGAATAGCACCATATTACTTTATGCACAAATTTTGAGAACATCTCTCCTTTGTCTTTAATGATTTTAAGCATAAATACAGTTTTTGCACATCCTGTAGCGCGAGACATAATACATGTGGAGGGGCTTGCGAACCTGAATTTTTCTACAGATTCCATCTCTAACACGGAAATGGGTCATTTACAAAATATTACAAATTTTGAGTGCTGCTCCTTATATTTTGTTTTTCTTCTTCTACCGTGAATGACGACCATGTACAACCCCCACATTATCGATATCCCAGATGAACCCGATGACGTGTAGCTACAGAAACCTTCCCCACTGACGAACCCTTATCAGCGACACGTGTAGCATGCGACAGTTCAAAGCGGAAGCATAATGAAGAGCCCTCCACGTCAGGTATAAAGCGTGCCAGGATTGCGCCGGTTGTTAGACCGCCAGTAATAGAGCCCCAACCCTCTACGTCTTACGACACAACCCCCACAATAGTACCTTCCTCAAATATGCCCCATTATTGCTGTTCAGTTCTGGGTACTTCCTCCACAGCAGCTTCTCATACTGTGGAGGAAGGTATAACATTCGAGTTGGTGGGCACCGCTACCTCCACCCCTGCCCTGACTAGAAATCGGTACGTGGTCAGGGTTGACCCTGGAGCACTGTATACCAGCGGACTGCGACGCGTAGTTGAACGTATTGAGGAGTTTGCCCTTCAGAACCGCGACGAACGTGGAGTCCGGAGGAGGTTGTCCTTCAGGTTCGGGTAAGATGACGAGGACGTAGATGATTTTTGGGTAGTAATACCGTTCAGACGTTTGTCGGCTGTAGACACAGAATATATCTTGGGCCGTATAATGCAGGCCTCTCAAGGTAGTGCAGCCTTCAATATGAACAACTTCATGGTAGATATTGACAGAATATTCCGGGTTGCGAGTCATATTGCCACACCTTATACTCTTAGTTTCAATTCTGTGGTTATTTACAGAAAGCATTTAAACGTCGATCCTGGTTGTGGCTTCAAAGCAATAGTCTTAACTCATATGTTCACTGTGCTAAATACATGGACGCAAAAAATTTGGCTGCCTACGGTTGTGCAGCGTGCTCATAAACTGGCTTCAGATTGTAAGTTTGAGTTTGAGTGTGAGTCCTGAAGAACTGAGAAGGGCCGAGCAGGAAATGAATGCACGTATAGTCGTATTTGGAGTGGATGATCGTCGTAGGAATGTGTATGTTTTTAAAAGCAGCGTGAGAGATCGTACAAGACCTCTACTTATTTTATATTTGTCAGGAACATCGTATCTCCCCATCCGTAACATAAGGGCTCTCTACGCTAGTTATGAAAAAAGTCGAAAATATGGAAGGCATTATGATTTGTGTAAGGAGCTACCCCGACTTATGAGCGCAGGACAAATGAGCGCCGACAAATGAGCGCCGACAATTGAGCACCAAGACAATTAAGCGCAAGACAAATGAGCACAAGACAATAGAGCGCAAAACAATAACCTAACCTAACCTAACTTAACCTAACCACATTATTTTTAACATCCTTAATAAATATTGTTTTTTAACATCCTTAATAAATATTGTTTTTTATCATCCTTAATAAATATTTGTTCAAGCTTATTTTGTTTCTTTTGTCCAGTTTTTATTTGCTTGCGCTCTTTTGTCTTGCGATCTTTTGTCTTGCGCTTAATTGTCTTGGCGCTCAATTGTCGGCGCTCATTTGTCGGCGTTCATTTGTCCTGCGTCCAATTGTCGTGTCACGGTGTAAGGTATGTCTCGAGGTTGCGGATAATAGAGTGAAACATTGTAAGGATTGCTATATGGTATGTGTGCAGTGTAAAATTCACAAATGTGAAAGTCGTGTAGTTGAAACCGAGAAGAGGGAATGTAATGTGTGTAGACGTACATTTTTCAATAATAAATGCTTTGAGCTCCATAAATCAATTGGCACTTGGAGGAAAATGAGACTCTCTTAATGTGTTATGTTTCATATAATGGATAATTGGGGGAATTTCAAACATAAATGCGATGAAATTCACTGTTCTACATGTCATGAAAAATATAAGGTGGATCGAGTGAAGCATGTATGTTAAATGAAAGATGCTAAGCCTAAAAGTAGCCCTTCTATAACCGTTTACTACGATATAGAAACTTACACGAATGCTGAAACCAAAGAGGTTATTCCACATTTACTCGTAAGACAGACTATCTGTGATGAGTGCATGGAGATCGAGTGTGGCGAGTGCCACAAATGTGGAAAACGGACAAACGTTTTTAAAACGAATGCACACGGCAGCCCTGTGAATCTCTTTGTATCCTATATTGTCAAGTTAGAGGACAAGTTTAAAAAAAATGACTGTGTATATTCTTCTCCATAACGGGGTGAAATTTGACACAGTTCCTTTATAAGGAGTTGCTTGAGCACGAGTCATCTGAGATATTTACAGGTGATCCCTTGAAAAGAGGCAACAAACTAATACAGATGCAGATAAGAGGTAATGTACAGTTTAAAGACACCCTGCTGTTCATACCTTGTAAATTAGCAAAGTTGCCCAAGGTCATGGGGGTAGCCGCTGAAGTTTCAGAAGGGTATTTCCCTTACACATTCCTCACTAACGAAACTTTGAATTACCTAGGACTACCTCCACCCAAACATTAATTTAACTACACCAACATGAGTGATAGCGAGCGTGAAGATTTTGACCACTACTATAACAGTTTTAATGAAGCTAATCCATACAATATAGCTGATGAATGTGAACTTTATTGCGTGAATGATGTGCGTGTGCTTAGGGTATGTTTCCAGGCCTTTAAATGGATGTTCATAGCCCGTTTCCAATGCGATCCGCTGCAAATCGCAACCACGATCGCCTCATTATATTTTACAGTGTTCAAGAATAACTTCATGCCTAAAGACACCTTAGCAGTCATTCACAGAAACAGCCCCCGCAGTCATGGGCACAAGCTTATTTACTGGCTCATACACCTACAGCAACAGACCGGGGTATACATAAAACATGCTCGCAACACGGGTGAAGTACCCGTTAAGGTCAATGGTCGTGTTTTTTGGGTTAATGGCCTAAGTGAGGATCCAACCACTGTTGTGAAGACTGTGTATTCCTTTAACGGGTGCTGGTTGCATGGTTGCCCGTGCTCTGAATCTGCCGTCACAGGGGACCTTCATGGAAGATTCCCCGTCAACAGCCTCGCATGGACCCGTAACCGCGATCAACTTATAGGCTCCCAGTTCACTCACAAAATCGTGTGGGAGCATGAGTATGATACATGGATGGAAACAGATGACCAGTACCGTGAAGAAATAAGGGCCATCAAACGTTCAATGGTGCTGGACCCCTCAAATGCGGTGACAGCTTGTTTGGAGCGCGTACAAACCTATTCAAACTATACTTTCCGCCTACAGAGGTCGTGAAACTCCATTACTACGACGTCTGGTCTTTATACCCCTACGTGATGAAGATCAATCCGTACCCCGTAGGTGCACCTGAAAAAATGTTGGGTCTCACCATACCAACCATCGAGGAGTTTTCAGATAACTTGAATGAGCGCTACTTTGGACTCACTTTCGTGGACGTGCTCCCCCCTCGCGATTTATGGATGCCGATCTTACCCGTCGTTATACAGTGCGTTCGAAAAGTCTCTCCGCATTGCTATGTTAAACGCATAGGAAATTGAAAAACTACAATGTTTTCATTCAACCATGATTTAGTGATTTTATTACATAACCTTTTGATTTTACAGCATGTGTTGAAGGTGTTTTCCACCATTTTGCAGGCACAGAGCAACTCGACTACACTTGTCAAACAAACACTTTTCTTAAATGTTGGTTGACTGTGGAGAGACTTTTCGAACGTACTGTAGATCACAAGCTCATGTTTCCTCTGTGCGTGAAGTGCGCAGAGGAGAACAACGGTGATTGTAACCATACAACCAACCAGCGTAAGATCAGAGGTGTATATACAAGCCCTGAGCTGGACCTAGCCGTTCGCCGTGGGTACAGAATATTGAAGATACATGAGGAGTGGAGGTTTCAGCAGCTACTCAACCTTTTCACAACATATATAAACGCTTTTTTGAAGGATAACGTAGAAGCATCAGGATATCCGCGAGGGGTTGACACCGAAAATGAAAAAAACGGCTTATATTCAGCGTTACCGTGCCCATGAAGGTATACAGCTAGACCGTTCCCAAATTGTTAAGAATCCTGGCAATCGCTTTAGTGCAAAGTTGTGTCTAAACAGTCTTTGGGGAAATTTGCACAGAGTACAGGCATAGGGAACGTTCATTTGGCACAAAGTTATAGTGAATTCTAGGATTATGCCAACGCTCCCGATAAAGAGGTTATGCAGATCGTGAATGTAGGTAATACTTACATAATAAAGTACATCACCGAACTGGCCACAGATACCTCACGGGTTACAAATATACTTGTAGCCAGCTTCACAACGGCCTACGCCAGCATCAAACTTTGGGGTCTACTGCACTCACTTGGACGGAGGGTGCTGTACCAGCGCTGACACAGATAGCGTGATATTCACAGCGAGGGAGGGTGAATACATGCCTGCCATTGGGGAATTCCTCGGAGAACTAACTGACGAGATCAAGGATGAGTATGGTGATGGTGCATACGCAGACTCGTTTGTATCAACAGGACCAAAAACCTATGGGGTGCGGGTGAGGGTGGGGGATGATATGAAGTATATTGTGAAGGCTAAAGGTATACCCTTGAGCTCAGACGTGTATTCTCCCGCGTAGACGAAAAATAGTAATGGCTACCTTTAATATTGCGTGTTCAACATTTATGAATTGGTATTCGGCAAAGTGCCAACATGTGGTGGATACTGAAAAACTCCCTATTCCACCCTCCTTTGTTACTTTTAAGGCTACATTGAGCCGTGCGAAGGACCAAGATGTTCAAATACTCTACGGGTATTCTGGCGAGGGCATTGTAGGATTTCGTAGTACAAAAGATGTATTAAAGTATGTTGTAGACCTAACCTTTATAAAAGCTCACATATACTGCGAAGTAGAAGAAAGAACACGTTCAGAAGATAAGCAACGGTTATGGATAGTGAGTCTTCTTGATGAGTGGTTGACAAGCGACATTATGTCATGTTACATTATACCGACTACTCGTACCCTACTGTTGAGAATGTAAATCTTGTCATCATGGAGAATCTTAAGTATTTTTACCACTATATTAATATATATCATGACGAGGTTTGTAGTGAAGTTGTGGCTAATGGCCTGTGTAAGTTTTTAACAGACTTTAGAGACGAGTATCGCTTGTTAAACAAAAAGGAAAAATATGGGCATATGTTTCTCTCAAATAGTGCACCGGATTGTGAAGATGTTTAGTTTGTGGAAATGAACGTCTGGTGAATGATAAACTATTAAAACTGGTATTGCTTCATGTAGCTGAAAATTCTCTTTGCCCAGTATAGTTGGGCAAAAGTATTCGAACAAACCTGTACACGGTTCAGCAGTTTATGGTGTGACTCGCTCCCCCCATCGAGCTGCCCGCCCGTATACATCACCCCACCCGAAACACACGAGTTCGAACAAACCCGTACACGTTTCATCGGCGTGACTCACTCCGCCCGTCATGCCGATCCGCCCACCTGTGGCTCATAGTCATCTCAGCGCTTGAACCGACTGGACGTGTGAATACGATAGAACTTCCTTTGAGAAGCATTCTCAACGCCGTGTACGATGTGTGCGTGACGAAGTCATTGCGCGTGGTAGTTGAGAAGTGGGGAGAGGACCGTTATAAAATACCTGGAGGTGTAGGCACAAGAAGAGAGTAGATTAGTGATGCCCCCTCATATGCCGTTGTTTGCATGTTGTGTATAAATAACGATCAGCCATGCATTGATATAAGACTGATGTGGAAGAATGCATCTGATAATAACGTTCTTGTCTCTACGCGAAACCGTTTCATCCTCGGCAGAATGTTTCAAATCGTCAGATTCTGTAAGCCTATATTAGACGCTCGTCTTACGGATATGATTTATTTTGATACGGTTCTTGAATACGCAAACACGCTCTGTTCGACGGATTTATCGAATGTAGGAATAAACAAGACAAGAATGGTCTAGAGCTGGATGCATATTTAAAGGTTTAGACCCTTCAAAATATCCCGAACTTTGGTACAAAGCACTTGAGCGGTACAGGGCAAAGCTCGCCTACACAGTTCACCCTGAAGAGCTGTATCTCTATATAATGACTAGCTGTCGTTACGACTTGGAAGATTATTTCAATTGCCGCTATGCAGAGTGAAGAAGAGTTCACAATTCAAAAGCTCAAGACAGTAAGAAAAAACCCTCGATTGGAAAGGAGTGTTTATAAACTTGTATTTAATAATGATGTTGTAGCTAACGATGACCTCTTTGTGCGTGCTTTTGGTTGTATTCTAGCTGTGTTTAAAGATAACCTGCCAACCGAAAGTAAAGTGGGCTCAAAAATAGTATTGAGCGATATGAAGGCCATTTACATATATCGAGTATAGGCGACCGCACACCTTGAGCGGTGAAGTAAAGGTTGGACGGATTTACCGTGTGGTGCAAAGCAATAATGATGTGAATGTAGACTCGATCACGTGTAAGTTTAGTGTTTTGCGCAGTAGAACATAAAGCGTTTTGATGTATATTTTTTTTCAATATATTAAATTATTTAATTGTGTGTGTATATATATTTACTGTACTAATATGCTGCTGATTATATTCCTACGTTTTGTATATTATTAATTTTTATTTTCAATATATTTAATTATTTAATATAAATGATTATACTACAGGGTGTCCCGTAAGTCTGGACCCATAGGGCAAAATTAATAAAATTACAAAATAGTCCCAGTTTCGCTGGACATGCGTCGAAGTGACTTCTTGGGACTGACAGCGAAGCTAGCCAACACATTGGTACTGGTTTCGTCTTCCGTAACAGTCCTTGAAGGTCCTCTGCGAGGCTTGTCAGCTACGGATCCAGTTTCCTTAAATTTGGCTATCAACTTGCCAACACATCTGTGTGTGATTGGTGCGCGGTCTGGATGCATATTGTTGAATTCTTCGGCCACTTCCCGGTGACTGCGGGTCCCGACCAGCAAAATAACTTGAACTCTCTCTTCTCTAGTCAGTGACATGGTTTACCTGCAACATAATAAAAAAATATATTATAAATCCCTATGGGTCCAGACTTACGGGACACCCTGTACAACGTTTTGTATATTTTTTATTATAATATATATATATATATATATATATATATATATATATATATTCCATCGTTTGGTTGTATATTTATTTTCTATTTTGTTTATATATTCATTATTCGTATTTCTTATGCTATTATTATTTTTGATCATATATATTCCATTGTATATTTATTTTCTATATATTTCGTGAAATTGAATCAATTAATTCGGCTAAATAAACAGAATGATGTAATGGTGTTTTATTTAATTCTTTTGGTTGTACACGCCATTTAATTACATCAAATGGCTGCCTTCTAAAACGACTGACGGATTTCTAAGCCAACTGTCAAAAATATGTGGATAGCGCAATCTGGCAACTCAACCCTAATAATGTTCACCTGAACAAGCCATTTACGCATTCTAAGTCAACTGGCTGGTTAAACCAACTGGCGGCTGAAGCCTGAATATATGCTTTAATTAAATAAATAGCGCAATCTGGCATCTCAGCCAGATAAGCCAACTGGCTGATTAAGCCAGCTGGCTGATTGCGAACTCCTCTCTTCCTCTCTCTCCTTCTCCTCTCTTTCTCTTGGGGGATAACTCTGCGTCCAAGTTGCATAACCCCTTGTTGCTCTTGCAACATTCCCCCTTCCCCTTTGTTGCATAACATCTTGCAACATTCCTCCCCCCTCTTTGCTGCATAACATCTTGCAACATTCCCCTCCCTTTGTTGCATACCATTATGCAACATTTCTTTTGCAACATTGATCAACATTTGCAATGGCAGTGCACTCTCCTTTTGCGTCCACACTACTCATAATCTTTCTGGATTACTGTAAATATACTCAATTAACTATTGTTTCGAAGGTGACTGAACGAGGACGACAGAATGCCATCGTGTCAATATACCCGTAATGCTATGGAAGACAGACAAAGACTTATTGAATGCTATAACAATGGCGAGGACTTTGTGGCAGTGGCAGAAAAAACTTCGCATTAAAAAACAATCGTCTATACAATTGTTTCAAACTACATCCGCAGGGGACGTATTGGAAGGATGCCTTACAGCGGTAAGCAAAGCGTGTATATATATATATATATATATATACACACCTTACCTTATGAACCTTATGTTGTTTCGTGCGTTGGTCTCTCTTCACACGGAGGTCAAGCTGGTGGCCCCGCCTCTCCACTTAACTCCACACTTATATATATATATATATATATGTATATATATATATATATATATATATATATCAACATGATGGTGCTCCTTGTCACTATGCCAAAATTGTTCAGGATTATCTAAATGGACGTTTTCCAAATCGCTGGATAGGACGCGGAAGCAACAGACCTTGGCCAGCGAGATCACCAGATTTAACCCCTTTAGACTTCTTTGCATGGGGCTTTATCAAATCGCACGTCTATCAGACAAAGATTACGAGTCTTGAAAACTTACGTACACGTATACGAACTGCTGCAGATAACATAACCCCGCAAATGCTCCAGAATGTGTTTAGAAATGCTGCGGGACGATTTGAGCTGTGCAGGGAAACTGATGGGCGTCACGTCGAATCCTACTCTTAATTATTTAATAAATGTTACCACTTTATCATTTTATGATTGAATTCCATATAATTTCCAAGTGCTTCACAAAAATAGATCCTGACTTTATGTACAAACCCGGAACTCCTTTGAGGCCTATTCTGGCATCATATAGCTTGCCCTCGTATAATCTTGCCAAATTTTTGGTTGGTTTGCTTTCTCCCTTCTCCAAAAATGAGTGTACTATTTCTGATTCCGCGTCCTTTCAGAGGGAACTTCTTGATAAGAAATTTAACTCAAACCATTACTTGGTAAGTTTTGACATTAGTTCCCTGTTTACCAATATCCCTGTGGACGAAACTCGTAAAATTATCCTTGACAAGGTTTTCAGTAATTCCCCCAAATTTCAAAGTTTTGATAAAAATGACCTTAATTCCATGTTAGTGCTAACTCTTAAAGGTAGTACTTTTACATTTAATGGAGACATATACCAGCAGATTGATGGCGTGGGCATGGGATCTCCGATCGGTCCATTGGCTGCAGATTTTTTATGACTTTTTTAGAAACTAAAATGTTTACCCAGCCTCTTTTTTATAGACGGTATGTTGATGATATTTTTGCAGTTTTTACTGATGCTAACAGTGCTCATCAATTTTTTACTTTTGTAAATAACTTACACCCAAACATAAAGTTTACTCTGGAGGAAGAATCAGATTCCAAGCTGCCTTTTTTGGATTTACTGATTAGCAGGGAGAGTGACTCCATTATTACTTCAGTGTTTCGAAAGAAGACGTTCACCGGTCTTGGACTCAATTTTTTAAGTTACTGTGATTTTAAATACAAGCTGGCATCCGTTAACACCCTACTTAACCGAGCGTATAATTTATGTTCTAATTATATTAATTATCAGTCTTTGCATAATGAATTTGTTTTTTTAAGAAAATATTTTGTTAATAATGGTTACCCTTTGCAGATCGTAGAAAGCGTTCTCAATAGATTTTTAGCTAATATTTATAAACCAAAAATGTCTAATTTTAATGTTCCTAAAGATGTATATTATCTTGTATTCCCAGAAATGGGATATCTGAATTCATATTGCCGCAATAACCTTATGCCACTTCTTAGTAAATTTTATTGTCAAATAGATTTTAAACTAGTATTTGTTAACCGTCGTTCTATTGGCTCATTTTTTAATGTAAAAGACAGTGTATCGGATGCTCTGCGCAGTGCTGTTGTATATGAATTCAAGTGTCCCCGATGTGATCGGAGCTATATTGGTAGCACTGTGCGGAGCCTCGAGTCGCGTTTCTGTGCCCACATGGGCATAAGGCATAGAACTAACAAACCACTGAGAACTAAAGAAGCTTCAGCTATACGCAGCCATGTTATTCAATGCAAAGTGGATATAACTTTAGCTAATTTTAACATTTTAGATTCCGCTCCATGTGAGCAAACTTTAAGACGTTTAGAATCATTATATATTAACTCTCTTTCCCCTTCGCTCAATTCTGATAATTCATCCGTTCCCCTCTGTCTTAACTGAACATTTTTAACAACGAACCTCTACTTGTTTTTAGATGCTTCTGTTTGTATTAGTTTTGCCTCGGAATCTGTGCTACTTAGAATTAAGGTGTGTTCTTTTTAGTGTATAACTTTCATTTTAGTGTTTTAAAAGCTTGTGAATTTTTTAGTTTGGGTTTTTTCTTTACATTATTTTGTATTTTATTTGTCATTCATTATGGTTTTTAATATTCTGTTTTTAACTTTTTATAATTTTTTGCCTGAAGATGAACATAGTTTGTGCTTGAAACGTTGCATTGTACAAAATATAGTCCCTCTCCAAAATGATGGATGTTTCTTTCCTTCTTGTCTGTGGTTTTCTGCTTAAATTGAAATTGAAGCTTGCCAGAAGTGGCCTTCACTAATATATATATATATATATATATATATATATATATATATATATATATATATATATATAGTACAGGGCTGTTTAAAATGATTCATCCGATTTCAACTGAGAATACTTCCGTACCTATCAACCGTGCATCAACTGGGCATACACCACTTGAAAGAGGAAATCTCTCAGTTTTACAAGATCACCGCGAGAGGGCTCCAAAGTCACGCCGTGGCCTAGCCTAGCAACAAACAGTCAGTGTGAAAATGGCGTCCGCACAGCAGAAGGCGTTTTGTGTGTTGCAGTTTTCGAGCTGTAAATCGGTAGTCACAGTGCAGCGTTTCCTCGAACTGCCGATACCACCGACGGATGCTCTGAGCACCCGGTGGATCTGTTCTGTAACGTCAACGAAACTCACGCTGCACTGTGACTACCGATTTACAGCTCGAAAACTGCAACACACAAAACGCCTTCTGCTGTGCGGACGCCATTTTCACACTGACTCTTTGTTGCTAGGCTAGGCCACGGCGTGACTTTGGAGCCCTCTCGCGGTGATCTTGTAAAACTTAGAGATTTCCTCTTTCATGTGGTGTATGCCCAGTTGATGCACGGTTGATAGGTACGGAAGTATTCTCAGTTGAAATCGGATGAATCAGTTTGAATAGCCCTGTATATATATATATATAATACAGGTTTTTCACAACCGGTCTGCCATACTTTGGGGGGGGGGGTGATTTTGGGGGTGATATCGAGTAAAAAAGTTAATACAACTGTTCCAACCGTTGCAGAGCTACGGACGTTTTAAGATGTGCAAACAACAAATCCCTACTTGTGTATAATTCGATAGATGGCAGCAGTGGTGGTAGTTTCGGTTAACGAAGTTACCACTACTAATCCTCAGTTTTTCTTTCATTGGTTCTGATCTGTGGTACGAGACGCTTTGTTGCGCTAAGGTAAACAATCAAAATGAATGAACAGTTCACACCCGCTGAATACGCTGATATCCATTTCATTTATGGATTCTGTGATGGTAACAGCAGAGCGGCAGTTGAGGAATATCGAAGACGTTTTCCGAACCGCCGAATACCGAACAGGCAAGTGTTTAGTGACACACACCAGAGATTAAGGGAAACAGGGACAATTATTCCACGTAACCAAGAACTTTAGCACGACGGCACGTTGTTGTGGAAGAGCGTATACTGCACCTAGTACAGCGTAGCCCAACTCAACTACCAGTGTTCGAAGGATTTCTAGACGAATTGGTGAATCCGCATTGCGTGTATACGGTGAACCATACATGATGAGGGTGTTCTTTCAGCACGATGGGGCGCCACCACATATTGGTCGTCATGTGACGGATTACTTGGATCAGCGGTACAGGAATCGTAAGATTGGTCGTGCTAGTCCAATATCGTGGCCCCCGAGATCTCCGGACCTAACCCCGTTAGATTTCTTTTAATGGGGCCTTATGAAAGAGATGGTCTACAAGACCAAATTACAAACGAGAGAGGAACTCTTGCGTCGGATTATGGATGCCGCTGCTTACATACGAGAACACCCCGAAATGATTCAATGAGCAGTGGACTCTTGTTTGGAAAGAGCAAGGCTGTTCATTAAAAATCGAGGCGGACATTTTGAGCATTTATAAACACCCAAGATTAATACTCTCGTTTATTTTATCCGTCTCCTTAAAACGTCCGTAAATCAACAACGGTTAGAAATAGCACCGATGTTGTATTAACTTTTTTACTTGATATCACCCCCCCAAATCACCCCCGAACGTATGGCAGACCAATTGTGAAATACCCTGTGTGTGTATATATATATATATATATATATATTGTTCTTATATCTCTTTAAGTTTCAAACGGAATTTAAGTTCGACTTTGACTAACAGATCTTTCAATATCTGTTCAGATTACTTTAAATTACACGAAGAACTAGATTCCATCCGACAACTCCTTATAAAGAATAATTTCCTTTCTAGATTCGTGGAGACTGCAATAGGCAGAACCCTAAATAGACTAATAAACCCCACAACTAGAGATATAATTACACTTCGCAAAGATATCGTGTATTTCACTTTACCTTATGAATGAAAATGTAAATGAAAAGGTTTTTTGGCAGTCTATAGTCCATATAACAAATATTATTAATACAATGACAGTTCACATACTAAGGAGATTTCGAAATATATACAGTTGATTAGAAATAATACAGTAATGTCGGAGTTAAGTGGAGCTACAGACAGACGTTTTCGTACCAAGAATTCCATAGCTTAGAGGATAAACGGAAGGACTCATGGATAGCTTGGATAATCGGGTTGGTTGATTTTTTAATTCTTTGCATTAGACTGTATTGAGCACGTCTTGTTACCTCCGAGAAGTTCAGGGGGTAATTTATGTAAGAGTCTAAAAGACCTATTGTACAGCAAATT
The DNA here is from genome assembly GCA_023014485.1 of Bathynomus jamesi. Lineage (NCBI taxonomy): Eukaryota > Metazoa > Arthropoda > Malacostraca > Isopoda > Cirolanidae > Bathynomus > Bathynomus jamesi. Next base: position 1,045,747 of record JAJOZX010000101.1, read on the forward strand.
TAGGGTTCTGCCAGAACCTTTTTTATAATTCACCCACAGTTGCTGTCCGTATATATTACTGCAGAAAATACGAAAGAGATTGTCTTCAGCTTCACTTGTACAGAACCGAAAGTTCCTTATAATCATATTCCCTTTAGCACAAAGGCTTCGAGATTGTTTTCTTATATCTGAGTCATCACTCAAGGAGCTGGAGATAGTTTGACCCAGATACCTAAACTCTTGTACTTACAGCTTTTAGGATGAAATTGCATAACCTTAGTTTTTGTAACATTAAAAAGAATATCATGTTTCTGCGAATACATTTCGCAGACTTTTAGTAGCCGATCCAGATCTTTAACAAAGGGACTTATTAACACCATGTCATCGTCATAAACTAAATTATTTATCCTTGTGTTATCTATACAACATCCCACTATTGCCTCATTAAGTAAGCAATGAATCCGTTAATATACACATTAAACAGCATAGGAGAGAGCAAGGAGCCTTATCTCACCTAGCAAGAGGAGCCAAAACATTCGGATAGTAAATTGCCCCACCTAAAGATTGAAAGATTGGTGGGAATACCAAAATTTCAATAAATTTAAAATATACATGGGAATCTTCCTGTCTTCTCGTTTTTTTAAATGAAATATTGTGGTTCACTCTATCATATGCCTTACTTATATCTAGGAAACGGCTATAAATAGTTCAATTACTGTCAATATTAGATATTGTTTCTTTGAGTACATAGATACACAGGTCAGTTGAGTGAGTCCTTTTAAAACCAAACTGAATAAGAGATGTTATAATGTTATAATAATGTTATAATGTTCCAGACCAACAAAGACCCTAGGATCCACTCATGGCTGGTCTACCTAACTGTGTTCGTAATTGTGTACTGTGTATGTCCTCCAGTGGTTGCGGAGGGGACCTACAATTTTACGTGGGTTCCGAACCACAACAACATAAGAAATTTATGTAACAACTGTCTGTACATTGGCAACGACCAATTTTTGCAAAACTTAATAATTATCAATTTAAAACTAATTAATTATCGATTTAAAACTAAATATAGTCTCTGGATCCAGAGGATCAAGTCATAATAGACTACTATCCACAAATATTTTACACTCTATATCTATTTATAACCGACATGCAAATATATCAGATCCAAAGAATCCAGTCAATTTCATTACGGTATCCATCAATACTAGTACCTTGCCAACGAAAAATAAGTCACGGTCCATATCGATTGCGGACCAAGTCAAAATTTACAACCATATACATTACAATATATATACTTAGGAGTAAAAGTGTAGGTGTGGCTGTAAAGACTGTACAGTAATGTAGAAATGTGTGTGCACCCATTTTGGGTCTCCCATTTAAAGGTGTTTGTGGGGCAAGTGAAGATCATGAGTTTTTCAATATCTCACAGTACTATGGAGGGCACCGCTCGGCAGAGGAATCTCTTTAAATGGGGTGTGTAAGGACAGAGAGTATCCCCTAACCCAAGATGCTGCCTCTCTATATCCCACAACACTTGTGTTGAGCTGTGGGATCTATCACCACAAAGCCTTAATTTTACTACCTTAAACTATATCCAATCAATCAACATATGCGTCTAATCGATTTTTAAACATGTTTATAGATGTGCTACTAATTACTTCTACCGGCAAACTATTCCAGCTATTTAATATTCTGTGCGTAAAAAAGTTTTTGGCAACTGTTGTCTCGAACCTTCTACTTGTCAACTTACACCCGTTATTTCTAGTCCTATTATATTGAGATATTTCGAAAAAGCTATCTCTACCTACGTTATCGAACCCATTCACAATTTTGAAAACCTGGATTAGATCACCACTTAGCCTCCGAGTCTCGAGTGTAGTCAATTTTAACTCCTTAAGCCTATCCTCATACGACTTTGACCTAAGCGACGGAATCAACTTAGTTGCTCGTCTTTGAACTCTTTCGATTTTGTCTATATCTTTGCGCATATGCGGATTCCAAAATTGGATCGCGTACTCCAAATGGGGTCTAACTAATGATTTATAAAGATGAACTATAATATCGCGCGATTTGTACTCAAAATTTCGAGCTATAAAACCTAACACTTTGTTCGCCTTATTGACCGCTGCTGTACTTTGTTTCGCTACTTCTAAATCACCAGTGACTATAACTCCTAAATCTTTTTCCTGCTCTACGCTTGTTAAATCTTTCCTTGACATACTATACGCAAAATTACCGTTACGCGAACCTATATGCAAAATTTTGCACTTATCAACGTTAAATCTCATTTGCCATGTGACTGACCAATCAACGATTTTATTCAGATCTTCCTGGATTTTACCTCTATCTTCGTCATTAATCGCCCTACCACCCAGCTTCGTGTCATTCGCAAACTTTAAAACTGTACTGACTAGGCCGACTTCCAAATCGTTAATATATATAAGAAAAAGCAAAGGGCCCAATACAGAACCCTGAGGAACGCCACTCGCTACAGTAGCCCAACACGACTCCGCTCCATCAACGACCACCCTCTGTTTCCTACCTCGCAACCACTCTTCTAGCCAATTTATTACTACACCCCTGATTCCATGAGCCTTAGTTTTTTCAATGAGTCTTTTGTGCTGCACGGTGTCAAACGCTTTTTGAAAATCTAAATACACTACATCAACCGCCCGATGTCTATCGTAAACGTCAACCATGCTTTGAAAAAATTCTAAAAGATTAGTTAAGCAAGATTTGTTTCGCCTAAAACCGTGCTGCGTGTTTCTAACTAGTTTATACAATTCTAAGTGTTCGACTATACGATCCCTAATTATTGATTCCAGTAGCTTACCTACAACAGATGTTAAACTGATTGGCCTATAATTTCCCGCCACACCTTTATCGCCTTTCTTAAAGATAGGTGTTACGTTTGCTAACTTGAAATTATCTGGTACGCACCGCTCAGAAATAGACGCATTAAAAATATTTGTTAGCGGCACAACAATGCTATCTTTAAATTCTTTTAGTTGTATGGGATATATGGAATCCGGCCCTGGTAATTTACGCGTTTTCATTTTAACAATATAGCGCATTACCTCCCCTTCACTAACCACACTATTATCCAAACTATTACCATTATCAAAAGGTATTATGTCTATGACCGTAGGGATATTTGTTACATCTTCTATAGTAAAAACTGACGTAAAAAATTCGTTTAGCAAGGTAGCCATTTCCTTGTTTTCAGAAACTAGATCTCCGTTTACATTTTTCAACGGCCCCAAGACACTTTTTACTGGATTTCTATTGTTGACGTATTGAAAGAATCGCTTTGGGTTTTCTTTACCGTCACGAGCTATGGAGATTTCAAATTCGCGCTTGGACTTTTTTATTACACTTTTCGCTTCACGCCTCAGAGATAAGTAGTTGTTTCGTAACAACAAATTGTCTTTATCGCACTTATGTTGCCTATAAGCCCTATCTCTACTCTTTATAATGTCTCCTACTCTAGAAGTAAACCACAAGGGCTTGTTGTTTACTTTCGCACGCTTAATTTTGTACGGTACACATTCCTCATTTATAGTCCTAAATACTGTTTCGAACGATTCCCACATTAGTTTTGCGTTGGAGTTCCCCATCATGTTTTCACAATTGACGTATGACAATTTATTTCGAAATTTACCAGTCTGCGTGCTGGAAGTTAGGAATTTTAGTCGAGTTACTTGGTTTCGAGTGACTTACTGAGAGGACAAACTCTACCATATTGTGATCGCTCTTACTTAAGGGTTCTATTACTTAAAGATCAGTAATTAGCCTATCATCCGTAGTTACTACTAAATGTAAAATACTGTCCAACCTCGTAGGTTCCCCAACCTTTTGAATAAGAAAGCTATCCTCAAGAAAATTAACTAAACGATTACCTTCCGCGTCTCCCTGCATTGTATCGTAATTCACGTTGGCGCATTTAAAGTCACCCATAACTAAAACCTGCTCACTACCGATTATTCTCTTTAGTTCACGATATAACGCTTCGTCCGTATCAGCTGTTTGATTAGGGGGCCTATATATAACCGCAACAAGAAGTTTGAAATCGTTTAATTTAAGTTCTGCTATAGTCGAATCTATCGGTTCTGGAATTGAGTGCTTTACTTCTATAACGTTCTCAATATTACCTTTGATATACAACCTAACACCGCCTCCTCGCCTACCTATTCTGTTTTTAACAAAAAGCCTATAACCTTTAATTTGATACTCCCCTACAAAGTCACGCGTTTCAGTGCTAAGCCACGATTCATTTATCGCAATTAAATCAGTTTTTACAAGCAATTAAAGAAAAAATTCATTTATTTTATTTCGTAGGCTACGAGCATTTAAGGGTAGAACCTTCAAATTGTTTGTAATTGCGACACCTTCGCGAGCGCAGGGGAAATTTGTGGAATTTACTAGGACCGTTCGAGTTACTGCAGTCTGAAAAGAAGAGACAGTATTATGAAATAGTCTTCCTAAACGCGCAGCTCCAACGTCATTAAAATGAAGTCCATCTTCGAGGAACAAGTCCCTCCTGCCAGAGAAACTGTTCCAAAATTTCACAAAATGCACTCCTTCCTGTTGGCAAAGAGACTTTAGGTTATTGTTAATATAAGTCGCCTTGCTGTAGAAATCGTTACGTTGGATAATTCGAGGAAGTATACCTGTTAAAACAATCATATTTGTTTTCTCTTTTACTCGCTCTAATAAGTCCCTGTACCTAGCCAGCAGTTCTTCCGATCTAGAATTTAAAACGTTATTAGTACTGACATGAATAACATACGTTGTCCTCGGCGGTACCCTCTGTAAAATGGTCAACGCTATTAGTTATATCCTCCACCCTTGCACCAGGGTAGAAGTAACGGCGCCTCCGACGATGGTTTCTCCCACAGAATTCCTCGAGCTGCCCTCGAACAATGGAATCGCCAACGAGTCGTATTTCCGGTTCATCATCATCTTCGAAACCTAAAACAGAAAACTTATTGCTTGGTATTACTGGTAGACAAGTCTTTGCTTTTCTTGATGTGGCTCCATTTCGCACTCGAACGAAGGGTTGGGAACTAGGGGAAGAGAGAGGGCTATTAGTACTATTTATATTATTAGTAGAAACTGAGGCAGGAGGGGTCGTAACTGGAGTCTGAAGGGATTCTAATTTTGCCGTCAGGAGCATCACGGTTTCTTCAAGCCTCACCCTGGCCTCCCTCTCACGTTCTAACTCGTTCCTCAGCACTTCCATGCTTGAGCACCATCTGCAAACTAACTGTTCATTATTATTAGCCATTGTAAACGCGTAAGCGGCAAATTTCCCTTCACAACGACTGCAAATATTTGACGGGGGTGCCATGCTTTTAATTAGTTAAAAAAACAAACAAAAACAAAAAAAACGAGCGTTTGGAAATTAATAAATTACAACGTAGGTCTACCGCATGCTTATTGTGTCGTCACCTCCGAAAACCGGCAAAAATGTTCTTGAAACGCAGAAACAGGTTCTTGTAACACAATTTTATGCTAAGAAACCTCGTTTCTGATAGATTTGAAAAACAAAAAAGGCAAACCAAGGGAATTTCAACCTTATGAAACCTCGTGTAATAACAGATTCGGAAAACAAACAAGCACTAGCCTTGGTTTAGTCAAGTAATATAGTAATGAATAAAGTCAATAAATGAAATATATTCGATAATGAATGATTAGTAACACGAAGTAATTTAGTTAAGAATGCACCAAACACAATTTTTATTTTTTTTTAAAGACACTTGAACGATAACCACTTATTCAATTGGTAACACTGGACAGTCTAGGGTGGATCGATTTTACATTTTTTTCGATTTCCATATTCTAATAGAGACAAAAACTTGCGCATGCATGAGAAAATAGCCTCTGCAAAATCTTAGCTTAATAGGTAATCATCGTCTGCCCCCGGCAGAGCGATGAAAATCATATTTTAGTAGTCAAAAACGTATTTTTCTTATAATTTTTAAAATATTTCAATATGCATCAAAATTATTCCTAATAACTATAAAGTCGATGAAAAAGACCTCATATGATCGTTTTTCCAAGCGCGTTGTCCTACGTTAATATCTTTTGCCCCTGGCAACAACGTCAAATGTTGAAAAAATAGGTAATTTATATACATATTTTCAGATCGGCTCTTTGTCTTAAATAATGCATTTATATATTTCCTATAGCATTTATATCGTTGCTTAGGCATGAAATAACACACACGCAAAATTTTATGACTCTAGGCTAGGGTTTAAAGGTCATCTCTGGTGAGTGCTGCCAGCAGCAGCAGCAGACTAACAATATTAGCACGGACGACAATGTGGCTATCGGCTGTGATGGTACCGCAGTGAACACGGGTCGAAAGGGTGGAGCCATTCGTATGATTGAAATGAAACTACAAAGGCCAGTTCAGTGGATCATATGCCTATTACACGGTAATGAATTATCACTGCGACACCTCATTCAAGACTCGGACGGCAAAACAACTGGGCCAATGGGCTTTACTGGACCAGTTGGAAATCAACTGAACGACTGCGAAAAACTTCCAATTACAGAATTCGATGCCATTCCATCTCCCGACATTGACATAGATGATGCCGAGTTGAGCACTGACCAAAAATATTTGTTAGGCATCTACAGAGCAGTGTCGAGCGGTAGCTGCTCTTCAGCTCTCGCGGCTCGAAATCCAGGTAAGATGGCGCATTCCAGGTGGCTGACAACAGCAAATAGATTTCTGCGCCTCTATGTTTCAACCAGTGAACCCTCCAGCACCTTCAACGAAATTGTGCGATTCATTATGACAGTTTACGCACCAATTTGGTTTAAGATAAAGAAAAACTCGTTTCACTGAGGGCGCAAAACATTTTTTCGAAATGATGCGTCTCTCTCAGACCATGCCTCAAAGATCTAAGACAATCGCCAACAAAGTCCTCCGTAGAAATTCTTTCTTTGCTCACCCAGAAAATATTTTGATCTCCAAGCTACATGCCGATGAGCAACACATAAGAGAATTGGGATGGAGAAGAATATTAAAAGCACGATCAAAACAATCTCCAGCGGGGGAAATTCGAGCCTTCGCCATGCCTGAGCTGCTCTACGATAGTCAAAACTATTACGAAATGATCAACTGGCAAACGGATGAGGTGACCGAACCCCCCGTTACAAAAACAATACCTGATACCCGAATAAAAGAGTTTGTTGAGACGGGAGACCAGCCTGATGGACTGATCCCACTATTCCCTTGTCATACTCAAGCGGTCGAGAGACTCATCAAATTAGTAACCGAAGCCTCTGCCAGTGTAAGTGGAATAGAAGAGAGGGACGGATTCATCCGCTCCCGTCTTCACTCCCGAACAAAAATTCCACGATTTGATTCTAAGAAAGATATCCGTATGTAAATCGACATGCAGCCAAAGGAAGGGTGGTTGGGGCGGATAGGGTGGAACTCGACGTACAGCCACCTCCTCGTGGTGAGTTCTGGGTTGCTAATTTTATAAAATTAGCAAGCGAGGAGCTGTACTTAGTACTTATCGTACTTATAACATCGCATTAACTTAATTATAATCCACATTTAGACTTTTCTCGGGGACAGAAGATATTACTCTAGAGTCATAAAATTTTGCGTGTGTGTTCTTTCATGCCTAAGCAACGATATAAATGCTATGGGAAATATATAAATGCATTATTTAAGACAAAGAGCCGATCTGAAAATATGTATATAAATTACCTATTTTTTCAACATTTGACGTTGTTGCCGGGGGCAAAAGATATTAACGTAGGACAACGCGCTTGGAAAAACGATCATATGAGGTCTTTTTCATCGACTTTATAGTTATTAGGAATAATTTTGATACATATTGAAATATTTTAAAAATTATAAGAAAAATACGTTTTTGACTACTAAAATATGATTTTCATCACTCTGCCGGGGGCAGAAGATGATTACCTATTAAGCTAAGATTTTGCAGAGGCTATTTTCTCATGCATGCGCAAGTTTTTGTCTCTATTAGAATATGGAAATCGAAACAAATGTAAAATCGATCCAACCTACATGGTGTGAACACTCGATAAAACACGTCTGTTTATAGAGGTCCATAGGTAATCATTTAATCGGAGTAACAAGTAACAAGAGTTTTTCTAGTAGTTTCGAGAAGCAGGAAACGACAGCAATAGGCCTGTAATTATTGCTAGACAGCATGTCTCCATATTTATTTTTGACCAGGGACAAGATATATACCCTCATGAACTGTGCAAGGATATAGCTATGAGCAACCATGGCTGATAAAAGCAATGATATATGCAGACATACCACGTCATTGGCATATTTTAAGTGCTTATTCGATAGGTCATCTTCCCTTGACGGAGAACCAGTTCTTAACTCTTTAATTAACCTCTTTACTTCAGGAACTGATATCAAAGTATTTTCCCTTGTCCCTCTCAAAGGCGTTTCGCTGCACTCTATCTTAAGATTGTCCCTACTCACATTGTTAAGAATGTTATAGTGGTTTTTCCACATCCTTGCAATTTCATCATCCCCCAACACCCCATCGATTGTCGGAGGGAGGACACTTTTGTCACCCGTTTGATTCTTAACAAATTTCCCAAATTTGTTATTATCGTCATTTATGTGAGCTTCACAGGCTTTTGATGCTCGAATAGACTCTTCTTCCTGTTTACATCGCCTTATGGCCACCTTATACTGACCCCGACTTCTACACATATTCATGTATACTGGTCCTAATCTGGGTCTACCATGAAAGCACTACAAATCGTAGGCGTCTTTCGATTCTCTCTCCAGGGAGGGCAATAAAATAATTCCATTCAGGAATAATCTTAGTATGATAGTTATAAGATTTAATCAGGGGGTTTCCTGCTTCTCTTAACAAGGATACTATCCGACTATAATAACTATCTATGAGTTTACAGTGAGATTCATTTGAGCAAGGATTCCTACAGGCAAGATGCAAAATTTCTAAATTATTAAAGAGGTGACCTGTTCTGTCTTTGTATTCTATTCTCTGTTGCATATTAACATTAGACCAATCAAAACGATTATTCTTACCTATTGAGTTCTTGCTATGCAGTGTTGCGCATAAATTGGTAAAATTAATTAATAGGTCTAATGGTCTATGATCAGAAAGAAGGAAATCATGCAGAATATGAACTCTAACAATTCGATCCTTTAGATTATTACTAGTGAGTAGTATAGCCGCGTTTGGGGAGACAGACATCGATCAATTTGAAAATTTCCCCCTCACCGTCCTTCATGACGGCCTCCTGCCTTGCTTCATGAGGATCCTTCACCGTCCTTCAAGAAAAGAATCCTCCTGTGGGGTTCTTTCACGGTCTATCATGAGTACAAACAAAAACAAACATGCAAAAACAGACAAAAACAATCAAACAAACGTTGGAAGCGTTCGTGCAGAAGAACCATTTCTGGAGCACCAGCTTCTGCTGATATATATATATATATATATATACACTAGTGAATGCAATCAACATATATATTTTGTATATAAGAAATATAGTGTAAGACAAATAGTAAAGATTTCTTTAACGCCATCCTTGATCTCATCGTTTCGGCTTAATATGTTAATTACGATACCACACAAATTAAAATTAGAATAAATACAGTTAACTCATAAACAAATTTTGCCTTGTTCTAATATCTGTATTACGAAATAGATCCAGTAACTATTAACTAAATTAATTTTAATTTCATTTATCTAATCTAAGGGGAGACTAATATATTTCAATCCATTCGTATAGTAACGTGGTAACAATCACCATGAAATATTATCATTATTACCATATATATATATATATATATGTTAACTCCTCCGTCTATGGCTTGGGTTGGTTCGAAGCCGAAGGCGGTTCTGGTTAGGTGGCAGCAACGGATTTGTTACTTGTAATAGTTTCTTCTATACTACTCTTCGAGTTTTTCTATAGTGGCTCGGAGGATTCTGGGAGGCTTATTAAATTCTTTGAGGTTTCCCCGATTCTTCTTGTAACGTATCGGGAGATTTTAATGACTAAGTTCTCTGAAGAGAGCAAGGCTCGAAGGAGAAAATAAAGACTGTTTCTTACTGTAATTTACTGCTAAAATGTACAGATAGTGCTCAGCCTCGTAATCTAATTCAGAATGAACTTGGAAGAAATTATGTGGGTTTATATATCCCTCTTCTGCTAACATCATTATTATTAAATGTTGAAAAGGCTGTATTATTTTTGCACAATCGTTAAAAATAAAGTAAACTTTTTTGCTGTGACAATGGTTAAACCGATAAACAGGATATAGGAAGAGGAAGCCATATTTTTATCTTAAACCACATATTTTCAGATCTGATATTTTCCTGACCCGCCGAGTTAACTAGAAACGGAAATTGAACTATGCATCTTTATACTACAGTAAGATATGCATATGAGCAAAAAGTAAAGGTTTAAGATTTAAAATTAAATTCTTAGGCAAGACATGACTTCATCTTTTATAACGAAGAGAGAATGTATACAAAACATGAACACTGCAAACTTCTAATCAGGATTCATTATTAAGCTAAATCTAATAAAATTATTAAGAAATTTTTAAAAGAACAAGTCACCAATTATTTGGCAAAGTAGAAAGCCCATCAAAAATTTATCCCAACGAAAAAAATAATAATAAAAAAATAATAGCAATATCGCCGCGTATACATTCCTAATGGCGACATAATGTCGGGTCGTACATTGAGTACATTGTAATTTTGGTTTACTATAACTATAATTATAATTACCAATTAATTCACATTCATTTATTATCGTTAATTACAGTTTCATTAAAGTACATTAATTACATCATATTAAATCATTACAGTTAATTACAATTGACCACAGATAATTATAGTTTACAGTGTTTCATATTTATATTAGGATAACTATTATTTTGAGATTTAACACAAAGTACATGGATATATATATATATATATATATATATATATATACATAACACTCATAACGATATATAACATAAATATGCTTTTGAATTAGAAGTAAACAAGAGAGAAGATTTCGTAATTAGATGCCCGCCTTCCGTGATGGTCAGCGAAATTCGAACACGTGCGTCAGCATGACGAGTATCTTGCGAGGAAACAATTAAAAAAATAACACAAAATAAAGGTCAAGAAAGGACATGGACGTACGACTTGAATAACGGATAACTTGCGTTATGCGAGTTTGGTCCTTATGTAAAAATGAATAATTGAATATAAAGATTATAAAGGAATTACTCATTGTTCATTTTTACAGGGCTCTTTCCTCTAGAATGATATTACTACGATAATGTAACATCCTAACTAAGTCTAGTTCACGTGGTCTGGGTACGCACTCTTGGTCGTGCATAAATAGTTTCACGTGGTTCGGTGTCTCTTGTTTTCCTTTGTTCCAAGAACGATCTTTTTATCACATATATACCGAGGATAATAGCACATACAATAATGATACTAGCGGCAGGTGTTGAAAAAATTGTTACAGGTTGTAGTATTTGTAAGAGGTTATTTTGGTTATCATCCGAAATTTTAAACGGACTCACTGGATCATTCCATTCAGGGGCATGTAGTTTGGGTAGGATGGTTACAGGTTTCATGGAGAGATTTAAGATCTCTATGACGGATTTAAATTTAATTTGCAACGGGAAGGGGTATGAGTCATTAATGGTAACCTTGTAAGGGCTGTATATTTGGAAGGTTTTTGAACGCAAGGAGCAACCAATTGGTAGCCGAATAACCATAGGGATTGTGATGAGGGAATAATTTGACGGACACTCGAGAGTAGCGGCAGTCCTGTTCGCGAAAGAAACCCAGATGTCTGGTCGAATTTGAAGTTGGATGGTTTTAGAGGAATGAAATTTTGTAAATGAACATACCGGGGTATGACGGTCACGAATTAAGTCGATAAGCAAGACCTAGTAGTTGGAAGAATGACTGGTTTGAGTGGAGGGCAAACCAGTTGTTTGTTTGTTTGCGGGAATCGGCAATGCCGGACGTCGCTATCTGACATCATGGAATATGCTGACATATCTTTGGGGAGGAAAAGGTAAGGTGGTACGGTGGGTAGATACAATCGATAGACATTAGAGTTGTTCTTCTATAGTGGCTCGGAGGATTCTGGGAGGCTTATTAAATTCTTTGAGGTTTCACAGATTCTTCTTGTAACGTATCGGGAGATTTTAATGACTAAGTTCTCTGAAGAGAGCAAGGCTCGAAGGAGAAGATAAAGACTGTTTCTTATTGTAATTTACTGCTAAAATGTACAGGTAGTGCTCAGCCTCGTAATCTAATTCAGAAAGAACATGAAAGAAATTATGTGGGTTTATATATCCCTCTTCTGCTAACATCATTATTATTAAATGTTGAAAAGGCTGTATTATTTTTGCACAATAGTTAAAAATAAAGTAAACTTTTTTGCTGTGACAATGGTTAAACAGACAAACAGGATATAGGAAGAGGAAGCCATATTTTTATCTTAAACCACGTATTTTCAGATCTGATGTTTTCCTGATCCGCCGAGTTAATTAGAAGTGGAAATTGTACTATGCATCTTTATACTAAAATATGCATGTGAGCAAAAATTAAAGGTTTAAGATTTAAAATTAAATGCTTATGCAAGACATGACTTCATCTTTTATAACGAAGAGAGAATGTATACAAAACATGAACACTGCAAACTTTTAATCAGGATTCATTATTAAGCTAAATCTAAGAAAATTATTAAGAAATTTTAAAAAGAACAAGTCACCAATTATTTGGCAAAGTAGAAAGCCTATCAAAAATTTATCCCAACGAAAAAAAGATAATAAAAAAATAACAATATCGCCGCGTATACATTCCTAATGGCGACATAATGTCGGGTCGTACATTGAGTGCATTGCAATTTTGATTTACAATAACTATGATTATAATTACCAATTAATTCACATTCATTTGTTATCGTTAATTACAGTTTCATTAAAGTACATTAATTACATCATATTAAATCATTACAGATAATTGCAATTGACCACAGATAACTATAGTTTACAGTGTTTCATATTTATATTAGGATAACTACTAGCAAAAGATCGGCGCTACGCGCCGATTTTGCTAGATCTGCGGTGCTTGGACCTTCGACCCAAACCGAATTGTGGGCCTCCGGCGTATTTTATTTTGAACATCAATAGCCCTTTATGTGGATATCGTTCCCATTCCTCTCACCTTGGGCCTCAGTAATTGGGGTGCCCGTGGCCCTTCAATTACTGGCGAACCAATTATTCGGTCAATAAAACTACAGAAAAGAACGCAGCCATGAAAATCTAAAGCTTCACAAATCTTGATACGATGAACTCGGATGTGAAGCTCAAGATTTTCATGACTGCGTTCTTTTCTATAGTTTTATTGACCAAATAATTGAACCGACAGTAATTGGGGGGTCGCAGGCCCATAATTACTGGGGGTTCAATTATTTGGTCAATAAAACTATAGTTATGATGAAAATCTTAAGGTTCACAAATATTGACACAATGTGAAGCTCAAGATTTTCATTGCTGCGTTCTTTTCTATATTTTTATCGCGGTGCTGGGGGCCCACGGGCCCAGTAATTGTTGGGGGGGGTCACACATATATTTTCGTTCATTACTCATCACCCCCATCCACCATACGAAGTTTGATCGAAATCGGTTCAGAAATGTAAAAGTTTTTTCTGCGGACAGACAGGCAGACACATTTTTGCTAAATTATAATAGTAATGATGCCCGATTAGGAATCAAATGGCCGGTTAGGTCAACTGAATGCCCGATTAGATTAATTGAAAGCCCGGGTACGTTAATTGAATGCCTGGTTAGGTTAATTGTACACCCTTGACGATTGGTTCGGTTAAGTCATGATATTTTCGTTAAAGCCAACGAAAATATCACGACTTAACCTAACCAATCGTCAAGGGCGTACAGATGACCTAACCTGGCATTCAATGAATCTAACCGGGTATTCAATAATAGCCGAGCGACCCGGCGTTGCCGGGGTGGATGTTGAACGCTATATATATATATATATATATATATGCCTGATTAGGTAAACTGAATGCCCGGTTAGGTTAATTAAATGCCCAGTTAGGTCAACTGAATGCCCGATTAGGTTAATTAAATGGCCGGTTAGGTCAACTGAATGCCCGATTAGATTAATTGAATGCCCGGGTACGTTAATTGAATGCCCGGTTAGGTTAATTGTATACCCTTGACGATTGGTTAGGTTAAGTCATGATATTTTCGTTAAAGCCAACGAAAATATCACGACTTAACCTAACCAATCGTCAAGGGCGTACAGATGACCTAACCTGGCATTCAATGAACCTAACCGGGTATTCAATAATTTTACCATAGGTTTCGTAATGATCTTGATGACGTCATTTCATGTTTTAAAATTAATTATTTAATTGCTATTTTCTTACTTACAGCGACAGGCATAATGATATTAGGATACCTAATAGAAATTTTGTAATATTTTAAAGTGGGGAAAATAAATAATTTTCTAAAAATGATCTTCAACTATAAAAGCGCATCTAATCAGATAACTTAATTAACGTATTTCTATGACAACTAAAAAAGAGAATGATAAATCAATATCCTATCAAATTCTTTGTGTATACGTAAAATTATTTGTACAAAAGCCACAGTAATAAAACGCACAAAAGTCACGGTAAATAATTTCGAGTCTGGCTCGTTTAACTTTAAACTCGTGTTTATTTAAATTGCCCGTTTTAATTATGTAATTTTTTGTATTGAATCGATAAAGAAATCTTTTGTGAATCGAAAAATGTTAAAATTATAACAAATATCAAAATATTTTGTATAAAAATCATTGAATTTTAAAAATATCAAAATATTTTGTATAAAAATCATTGGATTTTAAAAATGCATGTTTGTTTTTAGTTTCTTGCAAAAAGTTCCTTATGAATTTTAAAAATATATACTTTTTTTAAATTGAATCGATAAATAAATTTTTGTGAATCGAATGATATTAAATGTTTAGTAAATATTGACTTATTTTGTGCCAAAATTATGATTAAAAATGAAAAATTAAAAAAATGCGTGTACAGGCATGGGAAGAACTGTATCCCTAAAAGGGGGGGAAGGAATTATGTTAAGGAATTTTTTTTAGCATGGGCACTGCACAATAAAAAGACGCATCGAATGGTGAAAACCGCATTGTTCTACACCAATTGTCGCGACCTGTAGGTGCGCGCAAAGAAACTGTTACATATATATATATATATTATATATATATATATATAAGGCTTCATTTCTGAAATAGTATATTAGATTATGTTGAAATTTAACACAAAGTACATGGGCATATATATATATATATATACATAAAACGCATAACGATATATAACATAATCATGCTTTTGAATTAGAAGTAAACAAGACAGGAGATTTCGTAATTAGATGCCCGCCTTCCGTGTTGGTCAGCGGAATTCGAACACGTGCCTCAGCATGACGAGTATCTTGCGAGGAAACAATTAAAAAAAATAACACAAGATAAAGGTCAAGAAAGGACATGGACGTATGA
The DNA here is from genome assembly GCA_023014485.1 of Bathynomus jamesi. NCBI lineage: Eukaryota > Metazoa > Arthropoda > Malacostraca > Isopoda > Cirolanidae > Bathynomus > Bathynomus jamesi. The sequence continues at coordinate 1,061,316 of JAJOZX010000101.1, forward strand.
ATTGAATAACAGATAACTTGCGTTATGTGAGTTTGGCCCTTATGTAAAAATGAATAATTGAATATAAAGATTATAAAGGAATTATTCATTGTTCAGTTCTACATATATATACATATATATATATATATATATATATACGCATGTACAGGGTGTAAATAAAGTCAGGATCTATTTTTGTGAAGCACTTGGAAATTATATGGAATTCAATCATAAAATGATAAAGTGGTAACATTTATTAAATAATTAAGAGTAGGATTCGACGTGACGCCCATCAGTATCCCTGCACAGCTCAAATCGTTCCGCAGCATTTCTAAACACATTCTGGAGCATTTGCGGGGTTATGTTATCTGCAGCAGTTCGTATACGTGTACGTAAGTTTTCAAGACTCGTAATCTTCGTCTGATAGACGTGCGATTTGATAAAGCCCCATGCAAAGAAATCTAAAGGGGTTAAATCTGATCTCGCTGGCCAAGGTCTGTTGCTTCCGCGTCCGATCCAGCGATTTGGAAAACGTCCATTTAGATAATCCTGAACAATTTTTGCATAGTGACAAGGAGCACCATCATGTTGATAGACGACGGTACTAACCATCCTATCCCCGTCGTCTATCAACATGATGGTGCTCCTTGTCACTTGCCAAAATTGTTCAGGATTATCTAAATGGACGTTTTCCAAATCGCTGGATCGGACGCGGAAGCAACAGACCTTGGCCAGCGAGATCACCAGATTTAACCCCTTTAGATTTCTTTGCATGGGGCTTTATCAAATCGCACGTCTATCAGACGAAGATTACGAGTCTTGAAAACTTACGTACACGTATACGAACTGCTGCAGATAACATAACCCCGCAAATGCTCCAGAATGTGTCTAGAAATGCTGCGGAACGATTTGAGCTGTGCAGGGATACTGATGGGCGTCACGTCGAATCCTACTCTTAATTATTTAATAAATGTTACCACTTTATCACTTTATGATTGAATTCCATATAATTTCCAAGTGCTTCACAAAAATAGATCCTGACTTTATGTACACCCTGTATATGCCGGAACCGTACAAAATCTGCCTCATCGCTCACTCCAGTTTGTGTCTATTTCATTTCAACGGCTAGGGACATGCAGGGCATGATGATCAACCGCACATATGTGAGAAATAACCAGACAGTGGAAATTCCTTGTGGTTACTGGGAAAAGTTGCAAGCTGGTACAATTATAAAGTTTCAGAGACAAGACATATAGGCATATGGAGCGAGCTTATTCTGCAAATGAAGTGAAACTTATTGAAATTGAAAGAGAGAATTAATGATGATCATGAAAAATATCTGACATGCTTCTAAAGCAGTCTACCGGAGCCTTTATTTTATACCTGAAACGTATCACAGCTGCTAGACCACCAGGAGAAAATATTGAAAACATTGTGTCCAGGACAAAACATAGATGTAATATATACGGGCTTTGCTAAAGCCTTCGATGAATGTGACCATGGAATCATAGCACACAAACTTAAGAATACAGAAATTACTGGAAAGCTAGGAAGGTGGCTAATTAATTTCTTGACGCAAAGAACACAAAGAGTGATGGTAAACGGAGTTAAATCGGAAATCTCAGATGTTGCGAGCTCTGTCTCAGAAGGGACAGTATTAGCTCCCTTGCTGGTTATATTAATGATTGCAATTATTGATGCAGATATTAAGGACTGTATTGTATCATGCTTCGCAGATGACACAAGGATATGTAAGGAAATATTGAACGAAGGCAACATAAGAAAATTACGAAACGACATTGAAACATTATTCCGGAGGGCAGAAAACAACAATACGAAGTTCAATGAAGAAAAATTCCAACTTCTAAAATATAGTGATAACAACGAGGTACAGAAAAAGACTACAAAACTGTGCAAGCCAAACAGATAACACCAAATGCACAGGTCAGGGATCTTGGAGTAATAATGTCGTTGGATGCAGAATTCAGAGAGCACTATAACATCAAAATTACAACGGATAGAAAAATAATGGGGATCATCTGGAGGAACTTCCGCAGCAGAAAAGCAAACATCATGCTCAAATTATGGAAGAGTCAAGTCCTGCCAATAATTGAGTATTGCTCAGTACTCACAAACCCATACAGAAAACGAGACAATGCGAACATTGAAGCTATACATAGGATTTTTTCGTCTAAGATAGAGGAAACAGAAGGTGAAGACCACTGGTCTCGACTACAATCCATGGAACACTACTCTCTTGAAAGAAGACACGAGCGGTACACAATAATATACATATAGAAAATGCTTGAGTGCCCTGTCCCTAACCTTAGAAATAAAATAGACACAAACTGGAATGAGAGAAGAGGCAGATTTTGTACGGTCCCGGCATATATACAGTGATGAGCTGTCAAAATCTTAACAACCGGTTCCCTATGTAAAACGTTCTGATTTAAAGGATGTGCCACAGTATGTAGTTTTTGTACCTTTCTCCATAGAAAGTGGCAATGCATTGTGTCGTTGGGAGTTGTACTCGTACTTAACAATAAAAAAAATTAAATTTAGAATAAATTTGAAAAGAAGAAAATATGAAGAATATTTAAGCATATTAGTTATTACTAATTAGGTAGTAATTACAAAATGGCGTCAAGATTATTATTTTGTACACCGTTTTATAAGATTATTCGTTTTTAAGATTATTTTATAACAATATTTGTTTTCGTAACAATTTTTAACAACCGGTTCTAAAATGCTTCAAACTTTGAACAACCGGTTCGCGCGAACCGGTGCGAACCGGCTTCAGCTCACCACTGCATATATATATATATATATATATATATATATATATATATATATATATATATATATATATATATATATCTATATAATATATATATAAATATAATATATATAATGTTTAATGTTATAATGTTATAATGTTTCACACCAACAAAGACCCTAGGATCCACTCATGGCTGGTCTACCTAACTCTGTTCGTAATCGTGTACTGTGTATGTCCTCCGTGGTGGCGGAGGGGACCTACAATTTTACGTGGGTTCCGAACCACAAGAACATAAGAAATTTATGTAAAAACTGCCGGTAAATTGGCAACAACCAATTTTTACGAAACTTAATATTTATCAATTTAAAACTAATTAATTATCGATTTAAAACTAAAGATAGAATCTCTGGATCCAGAGGATCAAGTCATAATAGACTACTATCCACAAATATGTACAATATATATCTATTAATAACGGACATGCAAATATATCAGATCCAAAGAATCCAGTCAATTTTATTACGGTATCCATCAAGTCACGGTCCATATCGATTGCGGACCAAGTCAAAATTTACAACCATATACATTACACTTATGAGGAAAAGTGTAGGTGTGGCTGTAAAGACTGTACAGTAACGTAGAAATGTGTGTGCACCCATTATGGGTCTCCCATTTAAAGGTGTTTGTGGGGCAAGTGAAGATCATGAGTTTTTCAATACCTCACAGTACTATGGGGGGCACCGCTCGGCAGAGGAATCTCTTTAAATAGGGTGTGTAAGGACAGAGAGTATCCCCTAACCCAAGATGCTGCCTCCCCATATCCCACAACACTTGTGCTGAGATGTGGGATCTATCCCCACAAAGCCTTAATTTTACTACCTTAAACTATACCCTTTCTATCAACATATGCGTCTAATCGATTTTTAAACATGTTTATAGACGTGCTACTAATTACTTCTACCGGCAAACTATTCCAGCTATTTACTATTCTGTGCGTAAAAAAGTTTTTCGCAACTGCTGTCTCGAACCTTCTACTTGTCAATTTACACCCGTTATTTTTAGTCCTATTATATTGAGATATTTCGAAAAGGCTATCTCTATCTACGTTATCAAACCCATTCATAATTTTGAAAACCTGGATTAGATCACCCCTCAACCTCCTAGTCTCGAGTGTTGTCAATTTTAACTCCTTAAGCCTATCCTCGTACGACTTTGACCTAAGCGCCGGAATCATCTTAGTTGCTCGTCTTTGAACTCTCTCGATTTTGTCTATATCTTTGCGCATATACGGATTCCAAAATTGGACCGCGTACTCCAAATGGGGTCTAACTAATGATTTATAAAGTGGAACTATAATATCGCACGATTTGTACTCAAAATTTCGAGCTATAAAACCTAACACTTTGTTCGCCTTATTGACCGCTGCTGTACTTTGTTTCGCTACTTTTAAATCACCAGTGACTATAACTCCTAAATCTTTTTCCTGCTCTACACTTGTTAAATCTTTCCCTGACATACTATACGCAAAATTACCGTTACGCGAACCTATGTGCAAAATTTTGCACTTATCAACATTAAATCTCATTTGCCATGTGACTGACCAATCAACGATTTTATTCAGATCTTCCTGAATTTTACCTCTATCTTCGTCATTAATCGCCCTACCACCCAGCTTCGTGTCATCCGCAAACTTTTAAACTGTACTGACTAGGCCGACATCTAAGTCGTTAATATATATAAGAAAAAGCAAGGGGCCCAATACAGAACCCTGAGGAACGCCACTCGCTACATTAGCCCAACACGACTCCGCTCCATCAACGACCACCCTCTGCTTCCTGCCTTGCAACCACTCTTCTAGCCAATTTATTACTACACCCCTGATTCCATGAGCCTTAGTTTTTTCAATGAGTCTTTTGTGCGGCACGGTGTCAAATGCTTTTTGAAAATCTAAATACAGTACATCAACCGCCCGATGTCTATCGTAAACGTCAACCACGCTTTGGAAAAATTCTAAAAGATTAGTTAAGCAAGATTTGTTTCGCCTAAATCCGTGCTGCGTATTTCTAACTAGCTTATACACTTCTAAGTGTTCGACTATACGATCCCTAATTACTGATTCCAGTAGCTTACCTACAACAGACGTTAAACTGATTGGCCTATAATTTCCCGCCGCACCTTTATCGCCTTTCTTAAAGATAGGTGTTACGTTTGCTAACTTGAAATTATCTGGTACGCACCTCAGAAATAGACGCATTAAAAATCTTTGTTAGCGGCACAACAATGCTATCTTTTAATTCTTTTAGTTGTATGAGATATATGGAATCCGGCCCCGGTGATTTGCGCGTTTTCATTTTATCAATATAGCGCGTTACCTCCCCTTCAGTAACCACTATATTATCCAAAATATTACCATTATCAAAAGGTATTATGTCTGTGACCGTAGGGATATTTGTTACATCTTCTATAGTAAAAACTGACGTACAAAATTCGTTTTATCAATATAGCGCGTTACCTCCCCTTCAGTAACCACTATATTATCCAAAATATTACCATTATCAAAAGGTATTATGTCTGTGACCGTAGGGATATTTGTTACATCTTCTATAGTAAAAACTGACGTAAAAAATTCGTTTAGCAAGGTAGCCATTTCCTTTTTTTCAGAAACTAGATTTCCGTTTACATTTTTCAAAGGCCCCAAGACGCTTTTTACTGGATTTCTATTATTGACGTATTGAAAGAATCGCTTGGGATTTTCTTTACCGTCACGAGCTATGGAGATTTCAAATTCGCGCTTGGACTTTTTTATTACACTTTTCGCTTCACGCCTTAGAGATATGTAGTTGTTTCGTAACAACAGATTATCTTTATCGCACTTATATAGCCTATAAGCCCTATCTCTACTCTTTTAATGTCTCCTACTCTAGAAGTAAACCACAAGGGCTTGTTGTTTACTTTCGCACGCTTAATTTTGTACGGTACACATTCCTCATTTATAGTCCTAAATACTGTTTCGAACGATTCCCACATTAGTTTTGCGTTGGAGTTCCCCAGCACGTTTTCCCAATTGACGTGTGACAATTTATTTCGAAATTTACTAAAGTCTGCGTGCTGGAAGTTAGGAATTTTAGTCGAGTTAGTTGTTTCGAGTGACTTACTGAGAGGACAAACTCTACCATATTGTGATCGCTATTGCCCAATGGTTGTATTATTTGAAGATCAGTAATTAGCCTGTCATCCGTAGTTATTACTAAATCTAAAATACTGTCCAACCTCGTAGGTTCCCCAACCTTTTGAATAAGAAAGCTATCCTCGAGAAAATTAACTAAACGATTACCTTCCGCGTCTCCCTGCATTGTATCGTAATTTACGTTGGCGCAATTAAAGTCACCCATTACTAAAGCCTGCTTACTACCGATTATTCGCTTTAGTTCACGATATAACGCTTTGTCCGTATCAGCTGTTTGATTAGGGGGCCTATATATAACCGCAACAACAAGTTTGAAATCGTTCAATTTAAGTTCTGCTGTAGTCGAATCTATCGGTTCTGGAATTGTGTGCTTTACTTCTATAACGTTCGCTATATTATCTTTGATATACAACATAACACCGCCTCCTCGCCTACCTATTCTGTTTTTAACAAGAAGTCTATAACCTTTAATTTGATACTCCCCTACAAGGTCACGAGTTTCAGTGCTAAGCCACGATTCATTTATCGCAATTATATCATAGTCTTTACAAGCAATTAAAGAAAAAAATTCGTTTATTTTATTTCGTAGGCTACGAGCATTTAAGGATAGAACCTTCAAATTGTTTGTAATTGCGACAACTTCGCGAGCGCAGTGGAAGTTTATGGAATTTACGCTGGGACAGTTCGAGTTACGGCAGCCTGAAAAGAAGAGACAGTATTATGAAAGAGTCTTCCTAAACGCACAGCTCCTACGTCATTAAGATGAAGTCCATCTCCGAGGAACAAGTCCCTCCTGCCGCAGAAACTGTTCCAAAAATTTGCAAAATGCACTCCTTCCTGTTGGCAAAGAGACTTTAGATTATTGTTAATATAGGTCGCCTTGCTGTAGAAATCGTTACGATGGATAATTCGAGGAAGTATACCTGTTAAAACAATCTTATTAGTTTTTTCCTTTAATCGCTCTAGTAAGTCCCTGTACCTAGCCAGCAGTTCTTCCGATCTAGAATTTAAAACGTTATTAGTACCGACATGAATAACATACGTTCTGTCCTCGGAGGTACCATCTGTAAATTGGTCAACACTATTAGTTATATCCTCCACCCTTGCACCCGGGTAGCAGTAACGGCGCCTACGACGAGGGTTTCTCCCACAGAATTCCTCGAGCTGTCCTCGAACAATGGAATCGCCAACTAGTCGTATTTCCGGTTCATCATCATCTTCAAAACCTAAAACAGAAAACTTATTGTTTGTTATTGCTGGTAGACATGTCTTAGTTTTTCTCAATGGGGCTCCATTACGCACTCGAACGAAGGGTTGGGAACTAGGAGAAGAGAGAGGGCTATTAATACTATTTATATTATTAATAGAAACTGAGGCAGGAGGGGTCGCAACTGGAGTCTCAAGGGATTCAATTTAGCCGTCAGGAGCATCACCCTTTCTTCAAGGCTTACCCTGGCCTCCTTCTCACGTTCTAACTCGTTCCTCAACACTTCCAAGTTTGAGCACCACCTGCAAACTAACTGTTCATTATTATTAGCCATTGTAAACGCGTAAGGGGCAAATTTCCCTTCACAGCGACTGCAAGTACTTGACGGGGGTGCCATACTTTTAATTAGTTAAAATACAAACAAAACCAAAAAACGAGCGTTTAGAAATTAATAAATTACAACGTAGGTCTACCGCGTGCTTATTGTACCGTCACCTGCGAAAACCCGCAAAAATGTTTTTGAAACGCAGAAACAGGTTCTTTTAACACAATTTTATGCTAAATGGATACATAATTAAGCTACCGACGAAAGATATGTTAAAGAAAAAGTATTAAACGAAACTTATCTGTCTGCTGTTTACTGACTTAATCCTTTTTTTCCAACGGTAGGTGACCCTTCTGGAGGTCAGGTAGTGTGTTAAGGGAAAATGAACCTTAAGAAAAATCGTTTCTGATAGATTTGAAAAACAACAAAGGCAAACCAAGGGAATTTCAACCTTATGATGCCTCGTGTAGTAACAGATTCGGGAACAAACAAGGCCCTAGCCTTGGTTTAGTCAAGTAATATAGTAATGAATAAATTCAATAAATAAAATATATTCGTTAATGAATGATTAGTAACACGAAGTAATTTAGTTAAGAATGCACCAAACACTATTTTTTATTTTTATAAAGACACTAAAACCACTTATTCACTTGGTAACACTTCACACTCGATGAAAACGTCTGTTCACAAGGAAAGACTGATCACGACGAGGAAAGACTGATCACGACTGATTATATATATATAAATATATATATAATATATATATAAATATAAATATATATTATATATAAATATATAATAATATATATATAATATAAAATATATATAATATATATATAAATATATATATATATAATATATATATAAATATATATATAATATATATATAAATATAAATATATATATAATATATATAATATATATATAAATATATATATAATATATATAAAATATAAATATATATAATATATATAAAATATATATATAATATATATATAAATATATATAATATATATATAAATATATATATATATATATATATAAAAATATATAAATATTATAATAATATATATATAAATATATATATATATATATGGGATGAATTTCACAATAAAACACGTGAAATGAATGAATGCTGCAAACCCACAAGGAAAAAGAAAAACGATTCCAAGGCCTTTCGTGTATTCAAAGCTACACCTCGTCAGGGAATGAAGTTAAAAGGCGAGAAGCCCATATATATATACAACGTACAGGAAAACAAAACAATTAGCACATACTTAACAAGGGTTAATGAGAGGCAAAAGAAATTTTAACATGATATCGTCAATTTTATAAGTCCCCGAGCTGTTATTGAAATTGTTTTTAAAATGAATAAATGCACATTCTAGAATATTTCGTTTTATATCTCTGTTTTTAACAAGCGCTTTAGAACTATCCCACTTGATGCTATGGTTACATCTATACATATGGTTAAATAAAGCATTGGAAGTACTAGCTGTTCTACAAGCATATTTATGCTGTTTTACCCTAATATCTAACGTTTTACCGGTTTGGCCTATATATACTGAGTTACATTGTGTACATCCGATCGAATACACACAACCAACAACATTATCAGGGCTATTCTTTATTAGGCGTGATTTAACAGTATTATTATACTTAAAGATTACATTAATGCCAATTGCTTTAAGTACAGTTGGAAGGTATTGAAAATTAACATGGTAAGGTAGGCTAAGGATATTTTTACGCTGAAATTCCTTTACATTTACATTATTATAATACCTATTCTTGGCTTTCTTAAGACAGTTATCTAAAAATGAAATAGGATAACATAATTTAGTACCAATATTCATGATATTGCATAACTCGGAATCTAAAAATTCAGGACTGACAACTCTCAATGCTCGAAGAAACATAGCAGAGAAACATCCTTCGATTAAATCCTCTATTTTCTCTGCTATGTTTCTTCGAGCATTGAGAGTTGTCAGTCCTGAATTTTTAGATTCCGAGTTATGCAATATCATGAATATTGGTACTAAATTATGTTATCCTATTTCATTTTTAGATAACTGTCTTAAGAAAGCCAAGAATAGGTATTATAATAATGTAATTGTAAAGGAATTTCAGCGTAAAAATATCCTTAGCCTACCTTACCATGTTAATTTTCAATACCTTCCAACTGTACTTAAAGCAATTGGCATTAATGTAATCTTTAAGTATAATAATACTGTTAAATCACGCCTAATAAAGAATAGCCCTGATAATGTTGTTGGTTGTGTGTATTCGATCGGATGTACACAATGTAACTCAGTATATATAGGCCAAACTGGTAAAACGTTAGATATTAGGGTAAAACAGCATAAATATGCTTGTAGAACAGCTAGTACTTCCAATGCTTTATTTAACCATATGTATAGATGTAACCATAGCATCAAGTGGGATAGTTCTAAAGCGCTTGTTAAAAACAGATATAATAGAACGAAATATTCTAGAATGTGCATTTATTCATTTTAAAAACAATTTCAATAACAGCTCGGGGACTTATAAAATTGACGATATCATGTTGAAATTTCTTTTGCCTCTCATTAACCCTTGTTAAGTATGTGCTAATTGTTTTGTTTTTCCTGTACGTTGTATATATATATGGGCTTCTCGCCTTTTAACTTCATTCCCTGACGAGGTGTAGCTTTGAATACACGAAAGGCCTTGGAATCGTTTTTCTTTTTCCTTGTGGGTTTGCAGCATATACAGTATATTATATAAATATATATATAATATAATATATATATAAATATATATATATATAATATATATATAAATATATATATATATAATATATAATATATATATGTTAACCCCTCCGTCTATGGCCCTGGGTTGGTTCGAAGTCGACGGGGGTTCTGGTTAGGAGGCAGCAACGGATCTGTTACTTGCAGTAGTTTCTTCTATACTACTCCGAGTTCTTCTTTAGTGGCTCGGAGGATTCTGAGAGGCTTATTAAATTCTTTGGTTTCTCTCCGATTCTTCTTGTAGCTTATCGGGAGATTCTAATGACTAAGTTTTCTGAAGAGAGCACGGCTCGAAGGAGAAGATAAAGACTTTTTCTTACTGTGTTTTACTCTAAACTGTTACAGGTAATGCTCAGCCTCGTAGTTGGTATCAGAACAAACATGGAAGAAATTGGTGGGCTTTATATACCCCAATTCTACTAACATCATCATTATTAAATGTTGAAGAGGCTGTATTATTTTTGCACAATATTTGAAAATAAAGTAAATCTTTTAGCTGTGTAAGGTTTAAACGGATAAACAAGATATTTGAAGATGAAGCCATATTTTTATCTTAAACTGCGTATTTTCAGATCTGATGTTATCATGATCTGCCAAGTTAACTAAAAGTGGAAATTGAACTATGCATCTTTACACTAAAATATGCATATGAGTAAAAATTAAAGGTTTAAGATTTACAATTAAATGCTTAGGCAAGACATGACTTCAACATTTATAATGAAGAAAGAATGTATACAAAACATGATATGGCAAAAGTTACTCAGGATTCATTATTCAGCTAAATCTAAAAAAATGATTATGAGATTTTAAAAAACAACAGGTTATCAATTATTGGCAAAGTAGAAAGAAAGCATTAAAATTTATCACAACGGAAAATAATAATAAAAATACATAACAACAGTATTGCCGATTCGACATTCCTTATGGCGACATAATGTCGGGTCGGACATTGAGTACATTGTAATTTTGGCCTACTGTAACTTTGATTATAATTATCAATTCATTTATTATCGTTAACTACAATTTCATTAAAGTACATTGACTACGTTATTTAGTACATTACATCATTAAGTACAGTTTCATTAAAGTACATTACATTATATTAAATTAAAATATTACAGTTAATTATAATTTCATTGAAGTACATTACATCGTTTACCATGGTTAGATTATATGGTTAGATTATATGGTTATTAGTACAACACAAGTACATGAGACATGACATACATGATATAACAACGCATGATAATATTATAAATTTGAAATCAAAGCGAGAGGAGGTATTTTAACCTTCGAGTGTTCGAATATGCAAGTTCGCGAAATTCGATCACTTACCCTCAGCATTTTCGAGTTCATCTCGGGAGGTCAAATAATTAAAAATAGAAATGAAAAAATAATACGAGAACGTATTTTTGCGTTTTAGAACGAAGGCAAAAGTTTTGCATTTCATGACTGACACGAGTACAGATGATTATTTAATAAGATTTATATTGGATAATTGGTCAAGATAAGATATGAATGTAAGAATTATATTTATACTACATAACATATAAATAATGACTTCTAGAGGGTGTACAGTTTTTATTATGATGATATATAAATTTTCATACATTGAATACTAGAGATATGATGAAGGGAAATTAATGACGGGAAAATGGGACGTCATAGTTATTGAATTTGTACGTAGAGTACGAATCATTGTTAGGAAGACTTACAAGAACGAATTAGAGACAAAGAGTAACAATCCTGTTACATGCACTGTGTATGCATAATCTAGGGTCGAGGGTGAGATGCAAGACAATCATAATTAATTATAATAACTTCTATAACAAAAATGAAAAAAAATGAGAAAATGGATACGACTAAACCATAGAAATGGGAGATCGTAAGGTTATGACACAAACAAAAATAGGAAGCTACAAATACAATTTTTATCCAAAACTCGCTTAGGCGATTTTGGTTTATTATGTAAAAATGAATATGGATTAGTCATTGTTCATTTTTACAGTGTTTCCCCCTCTAAAATGGTATTTATACAATAATCTAATAGGGTACCATTAATACAATACAAATGAGAAAATAACATTCTAACTAATTCAAGTTAGGTGACGAATTTTTCTTTACATTACAAGTTTTATACAGAACAAGTGAGTTATTATATAATATAAAGGAATTCAAAGATTAATACTTTAGTTTAGACAAACAATTTAGACAAAGAATGATATTGTTAAATTTTTTTTTTTTTTTTTTTTTTTTTTTTTTTACAAAATTTTATTTTTCTGTGGGAAAAATTACGTACATAATGAATAGAGTAGATAAAAATGGAAAAACGTAAATCGCACAATTTATAAGCTAATTTTTTATTGACTATTGTAGGTAAAAAATAGAATTACGTAATGGATGATGTATAGACCTGTGGTCTAGTGTGTATTTTTGTGTACTAGGTATAAAGGGTGTAGCTGATAATTTCGAGAGACAGATTTAGCTGATAGGATTGTTAAATTAACTGTATAAATGCATGAATGCAAAAATTGATTATGACTAAATCGCATAGTTGGCATTTACGTAATGAAATAGTTTTATTGTGATATTCAATGATTTGAGTATGAGGTTTGTATATATAGTATATATAGTGTGCATGCATTTTATTGACTGTTGTAGGTACAAATCGAATTACGTAGTGGATGATGTATAGACCTGTGGTCAAATGGGTATTTGGGTGTATTAGGTGCGAAGTGTGTATTTTACAATTTCGAGGGACAGCTACTCACGATTAATTGAACAAAAGAAAATTAAAATACAAATTAAAAAACATAAATCAATTATGCATTTCAACGAGCTAAATACAATTTTATAATATTCTAAAAAAATAAAAGTAAATCGAATCATAGATGAATTTTCGATCAGGAATAAAAAAGTTATTGAAATGAAAGGGAAGCATTTCGAACAATCTTTTCTTTTAATAATGTCAATTGAATTTTATATTAAAAATTATTTTTTTATATAATAATAAAAAAAAATATTAAAAAGGTTTAATAATTTTTGAAGGTTAAGTAGAAAAATTATACTTTTTCGTTGAATGTTGATAGAATTTTGAATTATTTGATATTTTAGTCTGAAAACTTGTTTGCATATAGACAAATACATCTGTTTTATTGCGTAGAAGTTTTATTAAAAATTAAATGACTGAAATTTCATACGGGTAAATTTCCCGATCGTACAGAGCAGGATAAATTAGGTACATGATCGATTAATTGTTACACAACTATTATTATCACGTATACATTACAATGATTACCAAATCGTTACAAACAATTGTAAAAACTGTTTTGGGTTACAAACAACAAAATGTCATTTCACCTATATATTTATATACGCAATAATGACATGACAAGAAAAGACAGATAGGTCAATTTTCTTCTCACAAACACCAAAAAAGGTTGAATTAAATTCTTTTGAACAACAAAAAAAAAGGTTGAATTAAATTCTTAAATTACATTTTTTTTTAAATTACAAGGAAAAAGTTGAATTCAATTGACTGCATTGAAAACTTCGACTTGGGACTTGAAATAAAAATGACTTGGAATGAATCACTCTGACTTGGAATAAATAACTCTGACTTGAAATAAATCTCTCTGGGGCGGTTGTCCCTCTTGGATGCAACCTATTGAAACTGAAACTTGATTTGCAACTTATTTGCAAATAAAACTGACTCGAAACTACTTCGAGTATCTTTATAAATCTCTGGGGCGGTTGGCCGTTTTGGCGCAACCTTCTGACTTGACCTCTTATCAAGTATTCTGAACTGAAAATGAAACTGACTTGAACTTTTATCAAGTATCTTGAAACTAAACTGTCTAACTTGAACCTGCTTCAAGTAAAGATTAACTAAAAATGGAAAATGACTGCATTTGATCTTTATCAAGTGGAGACGATTAACCTCTGTTTTGGTTGACCCTCTTGGTGCAACCGACTGACTTGAAAAACTGACTTCAAAAAATGACTTCAAAATGACTTCAAAAAATGACTTCAAAAATGACTTCAAAAATCTCTCTAAATCTGTAAACTCTCTGTAAACTCTCTCTAAACTTTCTCTCTCTTAATTTGCAAGTCAATTCAATTCCGTAATTGAAAAAAATTTGCAAACAAAAAAATATAAAATGTAAACAACATTTCACTCGAATGTACACGAAGGTACGATACTATTACGTTTGATACATAAAATAAAATTATACTATACTGAATATAATTGTGACAATTGACTTCTCTTACAATTGACTTCTCTTACAATTGACTTCTCTTACAATTGACTAAAATATAAAATGTAAAAAACATTTCACTCTAATGTACGCGAAGGTACATAAAATAAAATTATACTATACGAACTAGAATAGTAAAAAATAACTGAAAATAACTGTGACAATACTGTTTTCAATAAAAAGAGTGTATCACTGGTGTCTGTAGTGTTCACTGTGTTTTTTGTTAATTCTGGCTCAATACTAAATATTAATTGTTAATAATAATGACTTTTCAAATGTTTAGAAATTATTAAAAAAGTTTTGTACTTAACAAGATTCCTACGGCGAAATTTTAGGTGTCCTGAAGACGTGTCTTGCTGGCCACTTGTTCCTGGATGAAAACTAGGCGTGCAGAACTTGGAGTCGTGACGCACCGGTTCAAGGGTGGATGTGACGAACTAGAAGTCGTGACACGCCGGTCAACTGGGTGGATGTGACGAACTAGAAGTCGTGACACGCCGGTCAACTGGGTGGATGTGACGAACTAGAAGTCGTGACGCACCGGTCAACTGGGTGGATGTGACGAACTAGAAGTCGTGACGCACCGGTCAACTGGGTGTTGGTTCTGGTTCCAGGGTCTGGAAGACTGGAAGAATCCTGGAGTCGTGAAGATCCTGCTTAAAGGGTAGCCAGTTGTTAAGATCCTCTTCTTCTATGTGTTTATCCTGATGCAGGGTAATTTCTATCTTGGCCAAAGAGTGGCCTCTTGTTAAAATCTTCTTGTTAAAATCTTCTTGTTAAAATCTTCTTGTTAAAATCTTCTTTTAAAAATCTTTTTCTTATCCTGGCAAAGGGTCGCCACAATGTTAACCCCTCCGTCTATGGCCCTGGGTTGGTTCGAAGTCGACGGGGGTTCTGGTTAGGAGGCAGCAACGGATCTGTTACTTGCAGTAGTTTCTTCTATACTACTCCGAGTTCTTCTTTAGTGGCTCAGAGGATTCTGAGAGGCTTATTAAATTCTTTGAGGTTTCTCTCCGATTCTTCTTGTAGCTTATCGGGAGATTCTAATGACTAAGTTTTCTGGAGAGAGCACGGCTCGAAGGAGAAGATAAAGACTTTTTCTTACTGTGTTTTACTCCTAAACTGTTACAGGTAATGCTCAGCCTCGTAGTTGGTATCAGAACAAACATGGAAGAAATTGGTGGGCTTTATATACCCCAATTCTACTAACTCATCATTATTAAATGTTGAAGAGGCTGTATTATTTTTGCACAATATTTGAAAATAAAGTAAATCTTTTAGCTGTGTAAGGTTTAAACGGATAAACAAGATATTTGAAGATGAAGCCATATTTTTATCTTAAACTGCGTATTTTCAGATCTGATGTTATCATGATCTGCCAAGTTAACCAAAAGTGGAAATTGAACTATGCATCTTTACACTAAAATATGCATATGAGTAAAAATTAAAGGTTTAAGATTTACAATTAAATGCTTAGGCAAGACATGACTTCAACATTTATAATGAAGAAAGAATGTATACAAAACATGACATGGCGAAAGTTACTCAGGATTCATTATTCAGCTAAATCTAAAAAAATGATTATGAGATTTTAAAAAACAACAGGTTATCAATTATTTGGCAAAGTAGAAAGCATATCAAAATTTATCACAACGGAAAAATAATAATAAAAATACATAACAACAGTATTGCCGATTCGACATTCCTTATGGCGACATAATGTCGGGTCGGACATTGAGTACTTTGTAATTTTGGTCTACTGTAACTTTGATTATAATTATCAATTCATTTATTATCGTTAACTACAATTTCATTAAAGTACATTGACTACGTTATTTAGTACATTACATCATTAAGTACAGTTTCATTAAAGTACATTACATTCTATTAAATTAAAATATTACAGTTAATTATAATTTCATTGAAGTACATTACATCGTTTACCATGGTTAGATTATATGGTTAGATTATATGGTTATTAGTACAACACAAGTACATGAGACATGACATACATGATATAACATAACGCATGATAATATTATAAATTTGAAATCAAAGCGAGAGGAGGTATTTTAACCTTTGAGCGTTCGAATATGCAAGTTCGCGAAATTCGATCACTTACCCTCAGCATTTTCGAGTTCATCTCGGGAGGTCAAATAATTAAAAATAGAAATGAAAAAAATAATACGAGAACGTATTTTTGCGTTTTAGAACGAAGGCAAAAGTTTTGCATTTCATGACTGACACGAGTACAGATGATTATTTAATAAGATTTATATTGGATAATTGGTCAAGATAAGATATGAATGTAAGAATTATATTTATAGTACATAACATATAAATAATGACTTCTAGAGGGTGTACAGGTTTTATTATGATGATATATAAATTTTCATACATTGAATACTAGAGATATGATGAAGGGAAATTAATGACGGGAAAATGGGACGTCATAGTTATTGAATTTGTACGTAGAGTAAGAATCATTGTTAGGAAGACTTACAAGAACGAATTAGAGACAAAGAGTAACAATCCTGTTACATGCACTGTGTATGCATAATCTAGGGTCGAGGGTGAGATGCAAGACAATCATAATTAATTATAATAACTTCTATAACAAAAATGAAAAATGGAAAATGGATACGACTGAACCATAGAAAATGGGAGATCGTAAGGTTATGACACAAACAAAAATAGGAAGCTACAAATAAAATTTTTATCCAAAACTCGCTTAGGCGATTTTGGTTTATTATGTAAAAATGAATATGGATTAGTCATTGTTCATTTTTACATATATATATATATAATATATATATATATATAATATATATAATAAATATATAAATATATAATATATTATATAAATATATAAATATATATATATATATAATACATATACATATATATATATATATATATAAATATATAAAATATATATATATATATATATATATATTAGGGTGTCTCTTATTTTCGAAGTGTTGATTTTTTTAGGTTGCGCCCCCTCAACCAGTTCCATTGGTTGAAGAAACATCACATATAAATTTTTTTTGGATTGAACAATTTTTAGAGGTCGCCCCCGCTTATTAAAGTTCATAAAATATAGCTATTATTTATGCAATTAATATTTGAAATTACTAGCAGTTGTCAAGTATACTAAACATATGTTTTAATTAATTAATCATCATATTTATGATGAATTCAATTAAATGAATATATTAGAGATAATTGTCAAGTTTGTAGCTGAAAATATTGCTTGATAAGACAAGATCAACCTGTTTAAACATGTTTCATCAAGAATGCTCCAGATTATGTTGCAATTGTTTATTTGTCATCATTCAGTGTTCTGCTGTCATAAGTAAAAGGTGTGTAACTGTGTATCACTATACTTCTTTTTTGCTATTATCAGATAATAAACTATGTTATTTATATTTTTCACAATTATTTATACTGATTTTGTTATTAGTGTTTGAAAAAAATTTAATGAATTTAATGAAAAAATTAGAATTTATGCTCTTATACACATATTATGAAGTTTTAAACAATGTTGCTATTTGTCACAAAGAATTTAATTTAGTTCAATGGAAATTTTACCTGACATGTGTTTCATGATCTGTGTTTCTATCAGTGACGTCACTAGAGGGGTACGGGGGGTTTTTGTGCAGTGTTTGAGCAGAAATTTATTATTTTTTATAAAAATATCCCTGTAGTTAGTTATAACAACAAAAACATTTTTCGTAAGCCCAGCTTACATGTATCAATATACCTACAAGGTCTAAAACTCTATGCTAATTTACTTTTGAACCTTCTAATGCGCTCCGGTCAGAGCTGTCATTATTACCCAATTACAATGACGCTTCGAATCACGTGGTTTCGTCTGCACGCTCTACAAGCACGCGCTGTTGTTTTCGTTGCTGCTGGTGTTTTTATAGTCGCTGATTTTGTCAAATTTTCTGTTGTTTTAGCTACAATATTGTGGTAATTAGTATTTGTGAACCTATATCAATAACTTTTTTGAGAATGAAGTAGTAATTAAAGGACAAGAAGGAGAAAAATAAAAAAAGGCTTCCGCTCAGTTGTTGCAGCCTCTGTCTTTATGATGTTGCAGCCTCAAATTTATGAGTATATTTCTATATGCATTTGTCTACAACTTCTACATTATTTGGGCCGTTATTGATTATGCAAACCTAATCCATTAATGTATCTCATGTAACGGTAAAGTTTAACGTTAAAATGAACAATTTTGATGTAGTTCTTAAACGTTTTTACTTCGAATTCTATTGTTTTCTTACCGAATTTTCACTTTAACCACATGAAACTATGTAAATGTAAATACATTTAGGCTGTGCGTATGATATTGTAATTTAAAGGAGTAATTTTAATTTTGCTAGTTGGTTATGTCACTACTATTGCCATTACATTCAGTGATATACGGGAATTACGATTTACGAGTAACATTAGTACAAAAAACATTACTAAGGATTCTGTATGGTCTGGTACGGGAGGAGGTCCATGGGGGGGTGGGTGACACCATGAGTTACCGCACTGGGTGATACCAACCCTAGCGACGCCACTGTTTCTATTTCCAATAAAATAGCAAAATATAAATTTCTACTACAAAAATATTTATTCCTTGTTTCTTAGATTAAAAAATAATGGGAATAATAATTGAGAAAAATACGTTAGATTTATAAAATAGACCAAATTAACTTTGTCTACCAAATTTTTTTTTTTTTTGTAATTTAAAAAAGTCAAAACAGTGATTTAGTCCTGCTCTACAAAACCATAACACTACATTAATATTTTGTTTTCTTATTTTGCAGATGAATAGAAGAAGACCATTCTATTTGCTCGGATCTACAGTAGATGATATTAAAGGCTCAAAGCTGCCCCATATAGGCAAGCTTTTTGTTATTTTATGCACCTCCACAGAGAGAAAAACATGACAATCCGCGATGCTCTGCGTCAATCTATTCGAGCCACAATAGTTATCTGGGATAAGGCCAATATTCCTACTCAGCAGGAACCTCGTGCCATGAAGAAGTTAGAGAATTTCTTTAACGAATGGACTTGCTTAAAGAAGCATGCTTCCAGAACAAGCCAGAGCCATAAAACCAAGGAGGCTGATTTTGTAGAGCGATTGGAAGATCTCTTTGACATCGCCCATGGAGACGCTGAGAAGCTGATCAAGAATCGTGAGGACTGGGAGTTCCTTCAACTGCAAAGACAAAAAGGTCGTCCTGGCTCAATCGGTGGTGTGGACACTGTACATCTTCACCGCACAAAAAATGCAGTCAAACGGTTGGAAGCTGAGGCAGAGAGAAAAAGAAAGTCAGAATCTTTGATGGAGGCGTCTACTAGTCAAGTTGTACTGGCTTCTTCCACATCTTCCAGCAACACTGATGAAAGTGAGAATGAGGAGGAGGAGCCCAAAGGAGCTTGTGCTTTACCAAAATCTAAGAAAAAACGAGGCATGAAAAACATCATGACTATTCAGATGTCTGCTGCCCTGGATCGTACACAAATTTCCTCTAGAAAGGCAACATTTATCCTCGCAGAGGCAGCTAAAAGCTTTGGTTTGGACGCTTCAGATTACAACATAAACCAACATTCTATCCATCGCCTTCGAAATAAGAACCGAGCTCGTCATGCTAAAGAACTTAAGGAGCATTTCCATGGAGAATGTTCTATGACAGTCCACTGGGATGGCAAGATGATGGAGGACCTCACCTCGCACAAGCACATTGATCGTCTCCCAGTACTTGTGTCAGGACCTGGTGTTGAACAGCTGCTTGGTGTCCCCAAAATCCCAAACTCAACTGGAGAAGCACAAGCTGAAGCCGTCTTTAACTGCCTGAATGAATGGGGAATTACAGAGAGAGTAAAAGCAATTTGTTTCGATACAACAGCTTCAAACACGGGTCAATATAGTGGAGCCTGTGCTCTCATCGAAGCAAAATTGGGACATGATGTTTTGTACTTGCCTTGTAGACACCATGTTTTAGATTTATTGTTGGGAGCTGCATTTGAAGCAACATTGGGATCTACATCAACTGGTCCAGAGATATTGATCTTTAAGCGTTTTCGTGACAATTGGACTTCTGTTGATCAAAGCCAGTTCCAAACAGGTGAGACAGACACGATTACTAAAGAAGCAATTATCCAGTCTAAAACTGAACTAATTCAGTTTGCTAGATCCCAGGCACCTATGCTACGGGATGACTATCAAGAACTTTTGGATCTGTCCATCATCTTTCTTGGAGGTGTCCCCAATAAAGGCATCAAGTTTCGTGCACCAGGTGCCATGCATCGAGCTCGCTGGATGTCCAAAGCGCTCTATTCTATCAAGATGTGGCTTTTTCGAAACCAGTTCAAGATGACTAAGACTGAAGAACGAGGAATTCGAGATCTTTCCCTTTTTTCTGTTCTCATCTATATGAAGGCTTGGACAACATCCTCACTCCCTATTGAAACCCCATTTAATGACTGGCTCCTTATGAGGTCATTGATTAATTATCCTAACAAAAAGATTTCTGATGCAACTAAAAAAAAGCTCTCTAACCACTTATGGTACCTGTCTGAAGAAGCAGTTGGTCTTGCTTTCTTTGATGAGCGAATTACTACAGATGTAAAGAAACGCATGGTAAAGGCATTAGAAGATGAGTCCACTGATAGACCACCCAAGCGTCCTCGGATTCCTGAATCGACCTTCTGCTCTGGTGAAGGACTACACCAACTTGTTACAAGAAATACTAGAGAATTCTTTACTAAGCTGAATTTGCCAGAAGGATTTCTGAACAAGGCACCCAGCACTTGGACATCCAACTGTGAATATTTAAGGGCCAGAGCTATTGTTGCAGCTCTATCTGTTGTAAATGACCGGGCAGAACGTGCAGTAGCTTTAGTTCAAGAGCTGAATAAGAAATTGACAGTGGGGGAAGAGCAGCTCCAGTTCCTGCTCCAAATTGTTGCAAAACACCGCCAGAGTCACCCAGTTCCATCAAAAACTGTTCTTCTCAAAAAATAACCATCAATGAGGTCGCACCTTAAAATACACCATATTGTATAATCATTGTATATTAAATAAATGTTGTATAAGGAAATAATGCTAATTAAAGTAATTAAAGTATGTAAATAGCACTGGCATTTTGAATTTATCTCTATATAATAAACTAATGGTTTTTTTTTGTAGCAATGCTTCATTGCTGATTGTATATAAAAAAAGAGCCAGGAAGGATTTTGGATAGGAGAAAAAGGATTGGGATAAAGAAGGATTGAGGACCAAAGGATGGATTATAACAACATCAAGGATAGGTTAGAAAAGGATCAATGATAAATAAGAAGGCCTATACTTATAAAAACGAATCAAACTAAAAAAAGAAGGAAGGAATTATGTGTATAATGAGCATAATCATATGTCAGGAGCTATTATGCCATGGTCACCATTTTTATTAGCCGGGGGCGACCCCTAAATATGAGCCAATTTGTGTCAAACTTTCAAGTTTTAGTTTTTATGCTAAATGGAACTATTTTAGGGGGCGCAGATAAAATAATTCAACATTTCAATTTTTGACTACCCAATAAGAGACACCCATATATATATATATATATATATAGATATATATATATATATATATATATATATATATATATATATAAATATATATATATATATATAATATATATAAATATATATATATATATATAATATATAAATGTATATAATGTTACGGCAAGCGGGAGGTGCCCCCTTGGGGCATTGGTTTCTGCGAGTATGTAGAAGAATTACGGCATTTGGAAGGGTGAGGTCCATGGTGTAATGGTGTCGCGTCTGACCGGCAATCGGAAGATCCCGGGTTCGATTCCCAGGTGGTTACCTCATTTTTTCATTTGTTCCGTTTTCTCTCTCTCGTCTTGCGCGGAATATCTCCTATACAAGCGTCGTTCTTTACGTTATTTATACTGCGTGTTCTTTGCAGTTGAATGTATATAATGTTACGGCATGCGGGAGGTGCCCCCTTGGGGCATTGGTTTCTGCGAGTATGTAGAAGAATTACGGCATTTGGAAGGGTGAGGTCCATGGTGTAATGGTATCGCGTCTGACCGGCAATCGGAAGATCCCGGGTTCGATTCCCAGGTGGTTACCTCATTTTTTCATTTGTTCCGTTTTCTCTCTCTCGTCTTGCGCGGAATATCTCCTATACAAGCGTCGTTCTTTACGTTATTTATACTGCGTGTTCTTTGCAGTTGAATGTATATAATGTTACGGCATGCGGGAGGTGCCCCCTTGGGGCATTGGTTTCTGCGAGTATGTAGAAGAATTACGGCATTTGGAAGGGTGAGGTCCATGGTGTAATGGTATCGCGTCTGACCGGCAATCGGAAGATCCCGGGTTCGATTCCCAGGTGGTTACCTCATTTTTTCATTTGTTCCGTTTTCTCTCTCTCGTCTTGCGCGGAATATCTCCTATACAAGCGTCGTTCTTTACGATATATATATATATATATATATAATATATATATAAATATATATCTATATATATATTATAATTATCACAATCAACAAATATTCAAGTTTGCGATAAAAAACTCATTCTTAATATATGCATTTAAAGAAAACTGGATGTCGGGTTTGTGGTAGGTTAATATTTTTAATTACAGATTCAGTAGCATAGGTACTGAAAGTGGACGGATTTTTTAACAAGAATCTTTCTATTTGCAGTCATAGTTAGCGCCTATTCACATTACAAGTAACTTTTTCTTATTAGAGTTTGAGGGATGAGTTTCAATGAGAAAAGTTGCATACTGAATCTGTGAAAATACTTTTCAGTCAGAGTGGTAGCTTTTTGGTGTGACTTGATATATTATGTATTAAAAAACCAGCTCCTTAGCCTGTTTTAAGAAATAATGGATGTTTTCATTCATGAAAAAGGGCTTATAAATTGTATACACAATACATATCTGTTCAAGCAGATCTTAATTTTAATGAGCTATCTTTAACCTGAACCACCAACTGTAACAGGTGAAGATTTGTTTTGAACAGAGTATAAGAGTTTGGTAAATAGTGGGCCTTTAGATGATTTCATATATGGCCGGGTTTGTAGGTCACTTTGCTGAGAGAGAAATTTATTAATTTTAATAAAATAGAGAAATCTTTTATAAATTGTATTGTGAATGAGTAAATACTGTACTGTTTTAGTGTATATAAGTTGGGAGATGTGAGGTCTACCCTATTTAGTCAGAGGGTAACTACTGTACTGTGCATGTGATTGAAAATCTGTACGATCTGATTATTATTATTATTATAAAATGTAGCTCATGACTTGGATAATCCCGATAGGCCCCAGTGGGTTCATGCTTTCCAAATGAAATGTAAAATAATGCCGTTGCGGTAATAGTAGCTCCTTAGCTAACCAGTTTTAAGAAAATTTGGGTACTTTCCCGAATGAGAGGTAGTTTGTAGATTGAAAATAATGTATATTCTTGGATGTCTTGAGAGTGGCAGTTTGTTAGGTTTGATGTATTTGTGTCGTATATCGTTGTAGAGCATTTTTTAAGCTAATTTCACTGGGCGACAAGGGATATATATATATATATATATATATATATATATACATTCAACTGCAAAGAACACGCAGTATAAATAACGTAAAGAACGACGCTTGTATAGGAGATATTCCGCGCAAGACGAGAGAGAGAAAACGGAACAAATGAAAAAATGAAGTACCACCTGGGAATCGAACCCGGGATCTTCCGATTGCCGGTCAGACGCGATACCATTACACCATGGACTTCACTCTTCCAAATGCCGTAATTCTTCTACATACTCGCAGAAACCAATGCCCCAAGGGGGCACCTCCCGCATGCCGTAACATTATATACATTCAACTGCAAAGAACACGCAGTATAAATAACGTAAAGAACGACGCTTGTATAGGAGATATTCCGCGCAAGACGAGAGAGAGAAAACGGAACAAATGAAAAATGAAGTACCACCTGGGAATCGAACCCGGGATCTTCCGATTGCCGGTCAGACGCGATACCATTACACCATGGACTTCACTCTTCCAAATGCCGTAATTCTTCTACATACTCGCAGAAACCAATGCCCCAAGGGGGCACCTCCCGCATGCCGTAACATTATATACATTCAACTGCAAAGAACACGCAGTATAAATAACGTAAAGAACGACGCTTGTATAGGAGATATTCCGCGCAAGACGAGAGAGAGAAAACGGAACAAATGAAAAAATGAAGTACCACCTGGGAATCGAACCCGGGATCTTCCGATTGCCGGTCAGACGCGATACCATTACACCATGGACTTCACTCTTCCAAATGCCGTAATTCTTCTACATACTCGCAGAAACCAATGCCCCAAGGGGGCACCTCCCGCATGCCGTAACATTATATACATTCAACTGCAAAGAACACGCAGTATAAATAACGTAAAGAACGACGCTTGTATAGGAGATATTCCGCGCAAGACGAGAGAGAGAAAACGGAACAAATGAAAAAATGAAGTACCACCTGGGAATCGAACCCGGGATCTTCCGATTGCCGGTCAGACGCGATACCATTACACCATGGACTTCACTCTTCCAAATGCCGTAATTCTTCTACATACTCGCAGAAACCAATGCCCCAAGGGGGCACCTCCCGCATGCCGTAACATTATATACATTCAACTGCAAAGAACACGCAGTATAAATAACGTAAAGAACGACGCTTGTATAGGAGATATTCCGCGCAAGACGAGAGAGAGAAAACGGAACAAATGAAAAAATGAAGTACCACCTGGGAATCGAACCCGGGATCTTCCGATTGCCGGTCAGACGCGATACCATTACACCATGGACTTCACTCTTCCAAATGCCGTAATTCTTCTACATACTCGCAGAAACCAATGCCCCAAGGGGGCACCTCCCGCATGCCGTAACATTATATACATTCAACTGCAAAGAACACGCAGTATAAATAACGTAAATAACGACGCTTGTATAGGAGATATTCCGCGCAAGACGAGAGAGAGAAAACGGAACAAATGAAAAAATGAAGTACCACCTGGGAATCGAACCCGGGATCTTCCGATTGCCGGTCAGACGCGATACCATTACACCATGGACTTCACTCTTCCAAATGCCGTAATTCTTCTACATACTCGCAGAAACCAATGCCCCAAGGGGGCACCTACCGCATGCCGTAACATTATATGCATTCAACTGCAAAGAACACGCAGTATAAATAACGTAAAGAACGACGCTTGTATAGGAGATATTCCGCGCAAGACGAGAGAGAGAAAACGGAACAAATGAAAAAATGAAGTACCACCTGGGAATCGAACCCGGGATCTTCCGATTGCCGGTCAGACGCGATACCATTACACCATGGACTTCACTCTTCCAAATGCCGTACTTCATTTTTTCATTTGTTCCGTTTTCTCTCTCTCGTCTTGCGCGGAATATCTCCTATACAAGCGTCGTTCTTTACGTTATATATATATATATAATATATATATATTCCATGCTACGGTCCTGGAGCCTTACGCTACCAGGACAAGAAACTACGTAACCTTTTCGAGGTGTAGCAGCTTAAACAGACTGGAATGTCTGCCTGGAAATCTGGAAGGAGATTTCTGTAACTTGCGGGGGAAAATAGGCATCCGGAAGGTACTAATTAGTTGTTTCGAACAAGCCAGGAAAGGCCTAGAAAGCCTCTGGTGGTTTTCTTTTGCTCAAGTACAACGCAGAGAGCTTCGGAACGGACGGACCACGGTTCCTACTTTGGCGCAAAAACAGACTTTTGGATTGCTACAATAAATGTCGGAACACTTAGAGATAAATGCGAAGAAATAGTTGAGTTCATGGAATCGAAATCTATACATATTATGGGAATCGCAGAAACCAGATGGAGAGGTGAAGGAACCAAGGTACTGCACAATGATTATAAGTGCATATACAAGGGCAGAGAAGAGGATACCAGATCG
Source organism: Bathynomus jamesi (assembly GCA_023014485.1). NCBI lineage: Eukaryota > Metazoa > Arthropoda > Malacostraca > Isopoda > Cirolanidae > Bathynomus > Bathynomus jamesi. The sequence continues at coordinate 1,087,826 of JAJOZX010000101.1, forward strand.
GGGGTTGCAATTATACTGTCCCACCGATTTTCTGAACATGTTGTTGGAGTGATAATGAAGAGTGAGAGATTGATGGGAGTGATCCTGAGCCTAAACGGAGAGAGACTATCGGTAATCCAGGCATATGCACCGCAGAGTGGAAGATCACAGGAGGAAAAGGAAACTTTTTATGAGGATCTTCAGGGAATGATAGATGGGCTGCCTTATGGACCAAGAATTTTGATGGGAGACCTAAATGGCCGTGGGTGGAGATCAAAATGGAAATGAAGACGTGATCGGGGCATTTGGTGTGGGGGAGAGAAATTTGGAAGGGAAAATGCTGGTAAATTTTTGTGCAAGAAATGTTCTTAGTATAATGAACACATTTTTTAAGCACCAGGAATCACATCTCTATACGTGGTATGGATGGAATAGTAGAACCGGAAATTATGATAAGAAGTCTCAGATAGACTTTATTGTGGTGGCTAAAAAGTCATTGGTGAAAGATGTAAGAGAAGTACCATCTGTGTCTTTTGACTCAGATCATAGACTTGTTAAAGCCAAAATTTTGCTTCCAGTACCACAAAATATAAAAAAGCCTAGAAGGAGAAGAGTGTGCACGGAGAATATACCAGAAAAACTGGAAGAGATTAGAACTAGAACTGAGGAGGCTTTCGGACAAAGGGTAGCTACGGAAATAGTGGAGGAGGTTTGGGTTGAGTTTAGGAGAACGATGGAAGGAATACAGGTGATTGGAGAAAGGGTAGTTGGAGGGTCAAAAAAGAAAAAGACCGCATGGTGGACCCAGGAGGTGTGAAGGAGGCAGTAACAAATAGGATGTGTACTTTTAGGAGGTGGCTTAAGGATAGAAATGAGCAAACAAGGCATGAATATGTCCAAATGAGAAACCACACCAACGAGGTTAAAAGAAGAGCGAAACGCTCTGTGTGGGAGAAAATAGGTAGAGACTTAGAAGAGGATTTTCAAGGCTCGAAGAAGTTACTGTATAGCATGGCTAAGAAGTATAAAAATGGAGAAAGCAGGAAAACAATAGTGACGATTAAAAATGCACATGGTGAAGTCCTCAGTGATAAAAGCGTGGTGGCCGCACGCTGGAACGAATACTTTAGACATCTTTTGAATAACGAGAACCAACATGATGAGGTGAGACGGGAGGAGCTGGTAAATCATGAGGAGCATAAGGGGGACAGAGAGATCACTAGAGAGGAGGTTATTCAAGCACTAAAGAGGATGAAGAATAATAAAGCTCCCGGACAGGATGCAATTGTCATAGAAACACTAAAAGCAGCTGGTGATCCTGCTGTGGACTGGCTGCTAAGCATTTTCAGGGTGGTGTGGTCGCAGGGAATTGTACCGGCAGATTGGGGCAGAGCAATTATATGTCCTATATATAAAAGAAGGGAAGTGAGCAGGAATGTCAAAACTACCGTGGCATATCTTTGATGTGTCATGTGGAGAAAATATATGAAAGGATTTTGGAACATAGAATACGAAACATACAGGAACCTGGGTTACTGGAGTATCAATGTGGCTTGCGTGCAGGCCGGAATACTAAGATCAAATTTCAGCCATAAGACAATATCTTGAGAAGAGCCGAGAATTTAATTTGGACCGCTTCATATGTTTTTTGGATATGGAGAAGGCATTTGATAGTGTGCCCTGGGAGAAGCTGTGGGTGGTTTTGAGTGAGAGAGTGCCACCCAAGCTTCTGAGAGCAGTAATGAGCACCTATAGGGTCTCCCAGAGCACGGTGGTGGGATCGGAGGAGTGGTTTGATGTAAGTACAGGAGTTAAACAAGGGAGTGTTCTGTCACCCATTTTATTTATTGCCTACATCAACAGGGTTATGGAACACATAACTGAGGAAATTGAAGAGGAAATAGAAATTTTTGGATATACTGATGATGTGGCTGTTGGGACTAACACAGCACAATCCCTGGAGAGAATTATGCAGAGGTGGGATGAGAGATTGAGGGAGTATGGACTGAAATTGAATTATGATAAAACTGAATATATGGTGGTAACGAGGGGAGCGAACGAGGATGGAATCTTTGTTAGGGGAAGGAAAATGAAAAAGACGGACACATTTAAATACCTTGGTAGTGTGATAGCAAATGATGCGGGTATGGATGCAGAGGTGAATGAAAGAATTGCTAAATATAGCAGGAATGTTTCCTTCCTGTACCCCCTATTGAAAGACCAAAACATTCCTAAAAAGGTAAAGACGCATATATACTCAACAATATTGAAACCAATCTTACTATACGGCAGCGAGACTTGGGCCCTAACCACAAGGACGAGGGGAAAACTGCAAGCAGCTGAAATGAGGGTCCTGAGATTGATAGAAGGAGTAAGTAGATTGGATAAAATAAGGAACACTGAAATAAGAAGGCGATTGGGTATAACTTCGGTTAATGAGAATATTGAGAGGAACCAACTGAGATGGTACGGGCATGTCCAACGAATGCCGATGGAAAGGACAGCAAGAAGAATGCTGGAATGGGCTCCTCAAAACAGAAGACCAGTTGGGAGACCCAAAATCCGATGGATGGATAACATCAAGAGTGCTGTCGGGAAGTGTGGAATCAGTCTCCAACGGGCGAACTTGATGTGTGGAGATCGTGAGGCATGGAGGAGTCTCGTCCGAGGGCTCCCAACTAACAGACCGCTTTAGGTCTACCAGGCGCATGGTAAGAAAAGGTAAGAATATATACACCCAAAGGCGTACTTAGCATTTTGCCGCCCCTTGGAAGGGAAATTGTCACCACAATGGCTTATAGTTGTGCCATTTCATATCGCTAGTTTGCTATTAGAGGCTGCTGTTCTTTTTTATTTTAAAACTTATTTATATATACCTGCACTAACTACGAGTATTACTGACTGACTTCTCAGGATGCATAACCACTGCTTCCAGAGTTGGAAACTTCGAGTTCCACAAGTTGCCAACTTCAAGTTCTAAACGCTATGAATCATACACAATATTATATGGAAAAAAACTAATGTGTCGTCCAGTAATGAGAAATTTCATTGATTAGGCGACAAAAAATTTCGGCTGGGCGATATTTATGTCCTCCAGTTATAATGTTAAAAAATGATCTGTATCATTGTAAGTGGAGTGTTTTATGTGATGTAAAAGGTTGTATGTAATTTGTTTTAGTCCTTCTGATCAGCTAATGCACGTTTTTAAAAATTACAGATTCTGATGATGAACCGAGTTAATCTCGAAACGTAAAGTTATGATTAATAAACCAAACGAAGTTGGGAATGTTAAATATTTTAGTTTCCTTTCCCATTGAACATTTTAACGTTTTCTATATGGGTCCGTATAAGGAAAAAAGTCATTTGACGGTTACTCTGTTAATTTAAATATTTCGGTAATTAACAAGATGCTTGAAGGAAAACTTTGCTTTGGTAAAGGAAAATATCTAAGATGATGAAAAAATAAAAAGAGGACATTATGGAGTATAAAAGTAGTAATAGCCTAGCGGCTTTATCTGAATACAGACAGTTAAGAAACACGTTAACCGGCCTGAATAAGATGGACAAAAGGTATAATGAAATAAGTGTCGTTAGAAATAGCTATAGGGCTCCAAAGAATAATTTCATTATTTATTAGCTGAAACACTAACTATATACGTGACCTACTTACTGATTGTCCACACAGGTACTAAGATGATAAATAAAGTTAAAAGCTATTGGTGTCGGTTATGTATGAGCTAGAAATGGTTACAAGCCGGAGAATAATTCCAGATGCCCATAAGTCTGGATGACAAAATATATAAAGTTGGACGTCACCGAAGTCATCGTTTAGCTTCAATACTTTTTACTTTATAGCTAAATGACTTAGAGCAAGCTTGTCCAACATACGGACCGCCAAACACTTGTATCAGGCCCAGCTGGTGGATACTGAAAATTCAATATCTATTGTCATATTTTATTTCAATAAATTTAACTTAAAAATAAAATTTATCTAAAATTTGCACACCGGCCCTCGGTGTTGGTCGTTAATTGAAATATGACCCTTCATGAAAAAAAGGTTGAACACCCCTGGTTTAGAGCAAGGAGTAGGTTGTAAAATGCCTAAAATTGGTGGTGATGCAAAAAGTATGGTCTAGTCAATCTAGTTACAGATATAGAAGCTTCTTATAAAATAAAATAAAATAACCATGATCTATTTAAAAAACACGATTTGTTTTCAGAGATATACAAATCATTCAAATAGGGCACTCGCACTTGGAAAAGGTCATTTGCAAGAAATTGATGGGGGGGGGGTCAAGACGTGGCCGACCCATACCCTAAAACCGGCTGTGATACATATGAGCACCCCTATATATATATATATATATATATATATCAAAGCTATTGACTTCTCCTTAGGGAAACGGAGCTTACAGATGAACAGAAGGACCAACACAACGGCAAACATTTTCATTTATTTTTGTACTTCAGACGTTTCGACAAATCTTTTGTCATCATCAGTGAATTAAGTCTTAAAACCTTAAAACAAAAGTAAAAAGTGAAAATTACACCAATACAATATTAAAACCATTAAAATTAAAACCTTAAAGCAAAATGAAAATTGCATCAATACAAAATTAAAATCATTTAAATTTCATCACTATAAAAATTAAAATTAAATTACCTCAATAGGTAAATACACAATGTTTACATCCACCTCCATACTTGGCAAAGCCTAAGAGAACACTGGATGGTCAGAGGATTAGAAAGGATATGTCTATGAGAATCGGTTGGTTAGCTAAAAGAACTGTAATTTGTAGGATGAGCTATTATTGTTAATGGAGGGTTTGTTTCTATAGATGTACAAAGATTCTAAAATTCGGAGTTCTGTGAGGTTATTGGATCTAGTTAAAATTTCAAACTGAGTTTTGTGAAGGGGATGGTTGTTTTCATTACTATGGTTTCTAATTGCGGATTGTGGAGGGCTACTGAGGGGACGGTTGGTACGGACTGACAAGCCCAAATGTTGAGAAAGGCGCACCTCTAGTTGGAGTTGAGTGCTGCCAATATACGCAGCCTTCCAGCTGTCGCACGTGTATTTGTAAACAACATTGGGGCATACAGTTTTGGGGAATTCATCTTTGAACTTTAAAAAATTTGATAATTTAAGTGGGTTGACGAAGGCGAATCTAAAATTTATTTGGGGATAACTAGACTTGAGCAGTTTGGACAATTCACCTCGAATACGCAATGATAAATAACCATAAAAAGGTAATTTAATATATCTGGTTTCTTTTTGTACTGTAGTTATGGGGAGTTTAGTATTAAAAGTGTTATTTAAAAATTTCTTTAATTGGTTATCGAATAGATTAGAAGGGTAGTAATTGTTAATGAAGTACTGTTTTAAAAATTTAAATTCTTCGTTTAACAAAAAGTAATCCGAACAAATATGGTAACTTCTTGTTAATAATGTTACTATAGCACTAATCTTATATTTATAAAACATTCAACTTAAATAATTGGTTCCCAAGCCAGTAAAAGTTTTTTCCGAAATAGTGAAGTTTGGAACTTATTATGAGCCCGTTTAACTAAAACATCCAGGAAAGGTAAACTATTATTTGTTTCGTTTTCACATGTGTACTTAATATTACTATATTGTTTATTAAGATAATCAAGAAAAAAGTTTTACGTGTGAAGGATGGTTAAATATTAAGAAAGTGTCATCCACGTATCTTCTGTAATATATGGGTTTAAAACTACTAGGACAGCTTTTCAACCAAATTTCTTCGTAATGGCAAAGAAATGCATTTGCTAGTGTTGGGCTTAGCGGGGAACCCATAGCTACCCCATCAATTTGGCTGTAAAGGTTGCTATTAAACAAGAAAAGATTATCAAAGCACACTATTTCGAGAAGGTTTTTAAATTGAGTCTGAGTGAGGCCATTAATAAGAGTATTATCAGTAGTGAATAACTTATTTAGTATGATATTTAATGTTTCTTTTAACGGGACATTAGTAAACAATGACGAGACATCAAACCTGGCCATAGTATTGATGCAATTTTCATTTTGCATTAAGGTTTTAATTTTAATGGTTTTAATATTGTATTGATGTAATTTTCACTTTTTACTTTTGTTTTAAGGTTTTAAGACTTAATTCACTGATGATGACAAAAGATTTGTCGAAACGTCTGAAGTACAAAAATAAATGAAAATGTTTGCCGTTGTGTTGGTCCTTCTGTTCATATACGTATATATATATATATATATATGCGTGTGTGTGTGTGCGCGTGTGTATACTTAACATATGAAGGCGATGTGTGGTGAGGCTGAAGGCTTAGGACTATTTAAAATTACGCTTTTCCTCATAATTATATTCGTTTTGTTTATGAGGTTATATATCATACCTCTTCTCGAAATAAATATGTGAACATTCTTTACAGCATTCTACTACAAGTTTCTCACCTTTTTAATACAAAAAATAGAAGACTTGTTGAATGATCAAGAAAAGTATTTTGGCCAAATTACCAACAATTCTTTGTTTAATTTTTAAGCAATGTTAAATGGTCTGGCAGTAATTTCAGCTTGGAGGCGTGTGTAGGGCGTGAGGATCCACCGCACATATGTGACAAATAACCAGACAATAGGAATTCCTTGCAAGCTGGTACAAGTATAAAGTTTCAGAGACAAGACATATAGGCATATGGAGAGATCTTATTCTGCAAATGAAGTGAAACTTAATGAAATTGAAAGAGAGAATTAATGATAATCCTGGAAAATATCTTTGACATGTTATTAAAACCGTTTACCGTAGCATTTATTTTATACCTGAAAGGTTACTTTGCCAAACCTTCATTGCACTGGGATACCAAACCTCTACTGTATAGTGAAGTATAGATGATAAATCCTTCATTTAAAATAATAATGACTCAGAATATTTATATATATATATATATATATGTATATATATATATATATATATATACAGGGTGTCCCGTAAGTCTGGACCCATAGGGAAAAATAATAAAATTACAAAATAGTCCAAAAATTTATTTATAATATATTTTTTTATTATTTTTATTATTATTTTTATATTATGATCTTACTCCGCTGGAGTTTTATTTGTGGGGCCACTTGAAAGCCAAAGTGTACGAGGTCAAACTTCAGAACATTTTCCACCTTAAAGCACGCATTGTGGAGGCGTGTCAAGAAATTTCTGCGACTGTGATTCAGAAAGTGCTGTCGCAGTGGAGATTACGTCTTCAACTATGTGTGCGACACAACGGCGGACACTTTGAACAGATTATGTAATAAATTTTTGGACTATTTTGTAATTTTATTATTTTTCCCTATGGGTCCAGACTTACGGGACACCCTGTATAATATATATATATATATATATATATAGGGTGTCCCATAAGTCCGGCATCATAGGAAAAATAATAAAAAAAGGCAAAACAAAAGCTTTTATTTAGAGAACGTGCTCAATATGTCCACCATTGTTTTCAATACACAAATTCAGACGTGATACCCAGTCAGCAAGCACGCGGTGAATGATGTCAGGAGTAATGGTGTTACATGCCCCAATAATGCGCTGCCGCAAATGTTCAACACTCCTAATTTTCTCTGTGTATACCAGCGCTTTCAAGTGGCCCCAGAGATAAAAATCTAGTGGCGTGAGATCCGGGCTTCTAACTGGCCATTCCACAGGCCCTGAACGTCCTATCCATGACCATGGAATTGTTGGTACAGGTATTCCCTTACTTGGGTGCTGTAATGTGCAGGAGCGCCGTCTTGCTGGAACCATGTTGGGAAATGTCCTTCTTCGTTCAAGACACTGGGAAATACTTCTTCCTTGAGCATACGTAGGTAGGTGCCTCCAGTGACATGTTCATCGTAAAAGAGGGGGCCTATGATGCGATCCTTCTAAATGCCACACCATACCATCACCCGAGATGCACCTTGTTCCCTTGAAGAAGTATACCAGTGAGGGTTGTTTTGAGACCAGTAGCGGGTGTTCTGTTGATTTACCTCACCATTTCCATAAAAAACAGCCTCGTCACTGAACAGAATGGTGGACGGGAAATTGGCATCCCGAGCATATTGTTCCGTAGACCATTCACAAAATTCCATCCGCCGGTCGGGATCATCTTCGCTTAATTTCTGTAGGATCTGAAGTTTATATGGATGCCATTTGTGAGCCTGAAGAATGCGATGGATGCTACTTTTCGACACTCCTGTCTCGGCGGATAATCGCCGAAGAGACTTATTGGGACTTCTGTTAAAATGAGCCAGGATAGCAGTCGCTGTATCATCGTCAGTGGACGTCCTTGAAGGTCCACTGCGTGGTTTATCTTCTATGGATCCTGTTTCCTTAAACTTTGCAACAAGTCTGCTAACACAACTCTGTGTTATTGGCTCGCGGTCTGGATGCAATCTGTTAAATTCAGCAGCGGCCTCTCTTTGACTCCGATTTCCTATGAGTAGAATTATCTGGATTCGTTCTTCCTTGCTCACAGACATTATGGCCTGTAGAAAGAGAAAAATATGAATTATGGTTTGTAGAAATAGAAAAATATGAATTTCTCCTATGATGCCGGACTTATGGGACATCCTGTATATATAGGCAAAACTACCTACTACCTACAAGAAAAAGACATATAAATCAGATCAACATGGTTTCAGGGCTGTAAGAACATGCCTATCACAGCTACAAGACCACCAGGAGAAAATATTGGAAATATTGTGTCGATGACAAAACATAGATGTAATACATACGGGGTTTGCTAAAGCCTTCGATAAATATGACCACGGAATCATAGGACACAAACTTCAGAAGACAGGAATTACTGGAAAGCTATTAAGGTGGCTATTTAATTTCTTGCCGCAAAGAACACAAAGAGTGATGGTAAACGGAGTTAAATCGGAAGTCTCGGATGTCGCGAGTTCTGTCCCACAAGGGACAGTATTAACTCCCTTGCTGCTCATAATAATGATTGCAATTACTGATGCAGATATTAAGGATAAGGCTAAGACAAACAGATAACACCAAATCCATAAGTCAGGGATCTTGGAGTAATAATGTCGTCGGATGCAGAATTCAGAGAGCACTACAACATCAAAATTACAACGGATAGAAAAATAATGGGGGTCATCTGGAGGAACTTCCGCAGCAGAAAAGCAAACATCATGCTCAAATTGTGGAAGAGTCAGGTCCTGCCAATAACTGCGTATAGCTCAGTACTCACAAACTCATACAGAAAACGAGACAATGCGAACATTGAAGCTATACAAAGAACTTTTTCGTCTAAGATAGAGGAAACAGAAGATGAAGACTACTGGTGTCGACTACAATCCCTGGAACTCTACTCTCTCGAAAGTAGGCGCGAGCGGTACACAATAATATACATATGGAAAATGCTTGAGTGCTCTGTCCCTAGCTTTAGAAATGAAATAGACACAAACTGGAATGAGCGATGAGGCAGATTTTGTACGGTTCCGGCATATATATAAATATATACTGTATATATATATATATATGGTAATAATGATAATATTTCATGATGATTGTTACCACGTTACTATGCGAATGGATTGAAATATATTAGTCTCCCCTTAGATTAGATAAATGAAATTAACATTAATTTAGTTAATAGTTACTGGATCTATTTCGTAATACAAATATTAGAACAAGGCAAAATTTGTTTATGGGTTAACTGTATTTATTCTAATTTTATTTTGTGTGGTATCGTAATTAATATATTAAGTCGAGACGATGAGATCAAGAATGGCTTAAAGAAATGTTTGCTATTTTACTTGCAAGAAGTCTTGGTGCTCCAAAAACGGTTTTTCTGTACGAACGCTTCCAACGTTTGTTCAATTGTTTTTGTTTGTTTATTTTTGTCTCTTTTAACATGTTCGTTTTTGGGTGTACTCATGAAAGACCGCGAAAGAACCCCAGAGGAGGACTTTTCTCGTGAAGAAAGGCGAGGATTAATCCCTTTTTTTTTTAATTTTAAAAAATTTTTAAAATTTAAATTTCTTCTTTTTTCTTTGAAAGACCATGAGAGACACCTTATGAAGGACCATCATGAAGGACGGTGAATGATCCTCAGGAAGAAAGGCAGGAGGCCGTCATCAAGGACGGTGAGGGGGAAATTTTCAAATTGATCCATGTCTGTCTCCCCAAACACAGCAATACTACTCTAGTGAGACAATGCTCAATCCACCTGGTGGTACCACTCATATCACTAACGTATGTAAAATTACCACTGGTTGGTTACCCCTCTTACATCTACATCACTTATACTTAATTTGACCGACTCACACATGTTACCCAATTCTACAAAGAATTTCGAGTTCACATGCGCGTTAAACCCCCATTATTATACAGTGAGAATATTTGGGGTTATCTGATAATTACTTAATTTTGTACAGCAAATCAATGTATTCATCTAGATTACTACCATTGTTATATGGCAAATAGCAGTTTACAATTAATATGCAATCATTGTTCACTTGTAATTCAATGCCTAACAACCTTACATTATCGCTTGTTAAAAATTTTGTTTTGACAAATTTTTCCTTATTAAGAAAGCAACACCACCAAAAGGCCTACCGTACATTAATTCATCTGACAAGTCTACTGCTGATGACGCATGGTCATAAAATCATCATGGATGGTAGAGAGGAATTTTAGCTCTTGCTTAGGTAGCCAGTGCTCTTGCAGAAGTATCAAATCTGCACTGTCACAGATTTTATGAACATATACAATAGGGTGTATCGATTTTACATTTGTTTCGATTTCCATATTCTAATAGAGACAAAAACTTGCGCATGCATGAGAAAATAGCCTCTGCAAAATCTTAGCTTAATAGGTAATCATCTTCTGCCCCAGGCAAAGCGATGAAAATCATATTTTAGTAGTCAAAAACGTATTTTTCTTATAATTTTTAAAATATTTCAATATGCATCAAACGTATTCCTAATAACTATAAAGTCGATGAAAAAGACCTCATATGATCGTTTTTCCAAGCGCGTTGTCCTACGTTAATATCTTTTGCCCCCGGTAACAACGTCAAATGTTGAAAAAATAGGTAATTTATATACATATTTTCAGATCGGCTCTTTGTCTTAAATAATGCATTTATATATTTCCCATAGCATTTATATCGTTGCTTAGGCATGAAATAACACACGCAAAATTTTATGACTCTAGAGTAATATCTTCTGTCCCCGAGAAAAGTCTAAATGTGGATTATAATTACGTTAATGCGATGTTATAAGTACGATAAGTACTAAGTACAGCTCCTCGCTTGCTAATTTTATAAAATTAGCAACCCAGAACTCACCACGAGGAGGTGGCTGTACGTCGAGTTCCACCCTATCCAGCCCCAACCACCCCTTCCTTTGGCTGCATGTCGATTTACATACGGTAATCTTTCTTAGAATCAAATCGTGGAATTTTTGTTCGGGAATGAAGACGGGAGCGGATGAATCCGTCCCTCTCTTCTATTCCACTTACACTGGCAGAGGCTTCGGTTACTAATTTGATGAGTCTCTCGACCGCTTGAGTATGACAAGGGAATAGTGGGATCAGTCCATCAGGCTGGTCTCCCGTCTCAACAAACTCTTCTTTTATTCGGGTATCAGGTATTGTTTTTGTAACGGGGGGTTCGGTCACCTCAGCCGTTTGCCAGTTGATCATTTCGTAATAGTTTTGACTATCGTAGAGCAGCTCAGGCATGGCGAAGGCTCGAATTTCCCCAGCTGGTGGTTGTTTTGATCGTGCTTTTAATATTCTTCTCCATCCCAATTCTCTTATGTGTTGCTCATCGGCATGTAGCATGGAGATCAAAATATTTTCTGGGTGAGCAAAGAAAGAATTTCTACGGAGGACTTTGTTGGCGATTGTCTTAGATCTTTGAGGCATGGTCTGAGAGAGACGCATCATTTCGAAAAAATGTTTTGCGCCCTCAGTGAAACTGGAGTTTTTCTTTATCTTAAACCAAATTGGTGCGTAAACTGTCATAATGAATCGCAAAATTTCGTTGAAGGTGCTGGAGGGTTCACTGGTTGAAACATAGAGGCGCAGAAATCTATTTGCTGTTGTCAGCCACCTGGAATGCGCCATCTTACCTGGATTTCGAGCCGCGAGAGCTGAAGAGCAGCTACCGCTCGACACTGCTCTGTAGATGCCTAACAAATATTTTTGGTCAGTGCTGAACTCGGCATCATCTATGTCAATGTCGGGAGATGGCATGGCATCGAATTCTGTAATTGGAAGTTTTTCGCAGTCGTTCAGTTGTTTTCCAACTGGCCCAGTAAAGCCCATTGGCCCAGTTGTTTTGCCGTCCAAGTCTTGAATGAGGTGTCGCAGTAATAATTCATTACCGTGTAATAGGCATATGATCCACTGAACTGGCCTTTGTAGTTTCATTTCAATCATACGAATGGCTCCACCCTTTCGACTGGCGCGTCACTGGCAGCTGCTGCTGACAGCACTCACCAGAGATGACCTTTAAACCCTAGCCTAGAGTCATAAAATTTTGCGTGTGTGTTATTTCATGCCTAAGCAACGATATAAATGCTGTGGGAAATATAAAAATGCATTATTTAAGACAAAGAGCCGATCTGAAAATATGTATATAAATTACCTATTTTTTCAACATTTGACGTTGTTGCCGGGGGCAAAAGATATTAACGTAGGACAACGCGCTTGGAAAAACGATCATATGAGGTCTTTTTCATCGACTTTATAGTTATTAGGAATAATTTTGATGCATATTGAAATATTTTAAAAATTATAAGAAAAATACGTTTTTGACTACTAAAATATGATTTTCATCGCTCTGCCGGGGGCAGAAGATGATTACCTATTAAGCTAAGATTTTGCAGAGGCTATTTTCTCATGCATGCGCAAGTGTTTGTCTCTACTAGAATATGGAAATCGAAAAAAATGTAAAATCGATCCACCCTAATATACAATTGAATTCCTTACTGACCTTACGTTATATGAGACTATTTTCAACACGTTATGCGCCATGACTGATAGAAAATTTATTATTAATATGATTATTATTATACACAGTACAAATTTCAGGCATTACCGTTAGGGCGCCTATTATTATTATTTTTATTATTATTATTATTATTATTTTGCGTTATTAAAAACTGGAAAAGTGAATAAACTCCTGAACAATAATACCGTCTGGCCACTGACTTATATTGTACGGGTTGAAATGCGAATGTACTGTACACCTTTAATTATTACTTAAAATGAGTTGTAATAGGGAGATTTTGTGTTTAGTTTTTTAACTAACAATATACTGTGTTCACCACAGACTTCTTCCATCATGTGTCGAATATCGCATTCCTCATTCGGGAGTTGAATTCGCGACACAAAGAGGGTGAGATTCCTCACCGGTGGCCTTGCCGCGAAGACAGGTTGAGGAACCCTCCGTGAAGAGCGCCTGTTAACTGTGACCCACCCGTCCTCTTCTCTCAATCTCCCTGAGGCAGGGTTCGCCTAACTGGGAGATGGGTGGCATGACCTTGGGGGGATAGGAGGCCCCTCCCCTACTCTGTGGTTTGGTGAGGGTCTGTTGGCGGTGTTTATATCCTGATGGGCGCGCGTGCCCCTCCTTCTTCGGTGGGAGGGGGAGGAACTGCACGCCGAGTGAGGCGTTTGAGTAATCGAACGCCTCTCCCCTGCAGTGGAAGGTAAGGAAGATGGCAGTGATGCCTCGTCTCTTGGCATCAGACAGTCCCTGTTCCTCATTGTAAAATCGGGAGCAGGAGTCCTTTCCTGATCAGTAGGGAGGTTGACCGCTTCCCCTGCATGCTGCGTTTCCACCCCACATTCATGGGGGGAGTTGGGGGAGGGGATTCCGTTTTCCTCATTGCCCGCCGACGCACTTCTTGGGGATCTGACTTGTCCAAGTAACTGGACTTTGGGAGGAGCGTCTCTTTCAACGCATCTAACTCTGACTGAAATTGTTCTAGCAAAATCGCATTTTTCTGATTTGACACCACGTGTTGGTGTTTCAGTTTAACTAACGACTTTTGTACCTCATTGTACTGTTTGAGGGGCACCGAAACGTCTACATCACCCATACCATACGCATTACCGGTATTATCTGGAAGTTAGTAACGTAGAAGGTAATATTGTTCTCATTATCCCGGAGGGTCGACACTTTATTTATAATGTCTTTTAGGATATTCCCGTTTCTAGATTTGCCTCTACGAGTTGGGAGGGTAGAACTGAACAGGGTGTTTAACTGTACCCTCGCATGTTCTATTTCTTCCGAATCACAGAAATCATGACAAACAGATACGAGAAGGTCTGACCTAATATGATCTACTTTGTCAAATATAAAACAACAAAGGGTTTTCTACAGGAACCACGATTTTCAGCAAACGATCCCATTGTACCTGTATCGATGGAGGAGCAGGCTTGCGGGGGAGCGTAGATGGTGGTGGTGGTTGGGGTGGAGGAGGAGGGAACGCCGATAGGGGTCCCACTTTTCGTCCTTTTAAATAATGCTTCAGATAACACCAGTTCGATGCTCAGGCATCTTTTCACATTAATTATGTAACTATTACTAACTATGACACATAAAAGTATATACGCGGAGTCACTGTACGATTATAACGTAATGAAACATATATTTCCCGCGGTCACAGTCAAAAACCTTTACTATTAAACGGAAGATTCGCAGTGTAGCTGGGGCGTGGCGGGAGGAGGGGAATGGGATACTAGTAGGAGTGCCCACTTCCTGTCCCTTTAAATCACGTTCCAGATACCTCCAGCTCCATGCACAACCATCCTTTCACATTAATTATCACGACACTATTACCCACTATAACACGCTAAGTGTATAAGCAGGATCACTGTGAGTTCATGAACATAATGATATCTAAATTTTCTGCGGAAACAGTCAAAAACCTTTACTTTTAACGACAGACTAGCAGCCCACTCGTGAGGCATCCTCTCCTCGTGATGAAGAAACCTCAAGTTTTAACATTAGAAACAAACTTTTATAATTGCTCAGAGAATTTTACCCACACCTATGTACAAAAATCATATTCACCCCGTCTAAATCGATTTATCATTTATTTAAATACAAAGCTGTTATTCCTACACTTCTTTAGTCTTCCATAGTTTACCAGTACAAGTATGACTACTTTATTCGGTCATATATACGTAAAACTTAAAGACACCTAAAATCTTGTTCTTACGAACACCTCGGTAAATCTGTCCGTACAAGTTTACCTCTTGGCAAACCACCATCTAATAGAGATACAAAAACCTGAATGTTGCTTCTTTTAGAAATTTAATTCTACATCTACACAAAACCACTCAATAGTTGGTGTTGCCTCCTGTGCTTGGCGGACGACTTCAAGTCGGCAAGGATAGGAGGTGAGGAGAGACTCGAAAAGGTCAGTGTCGTACTCAAGATTTCGGAGGATTGTTTCGATGTGCTGCTCCATGGTCCGGCAGCAGAATCTTTCAGGATCCATCCTGAAAGACCGAGTGGAATACATGATGATTGCTGAACCACCAGTCACCCGATTCTACCGTCGAAAGTTTATGGTAAGGCCGATCTCCCTGTCTCGGCCAGTTAATTTTTTAAAAATTATTTTACGTGATTGTAAAAGCCGCTAAATCCTTCATATATATATATATATATATATATATATATATATATATATATATATATGTGTGTGTGTATATATATATATATATATATATATATATCACAGGTAAGATAATAAAACAGAAGTTTATAACACGGCCATGCTCTCCATAACCCTTCACAATTATTTTTTTTAAATTATTTTGTAACTCCTTCATATAAAGTTTTATTTCCCAAACAAAGCGTCTCTCTCTCTCTCTCTCTCTCTCTCTCTCTCTCTCTCTCTCTCTCTCTCTCTCTCTCTCTCTCTCTCTCTCTCTTTCAACGAATCATTTCTGGAAGAATTCTATGGAATGGGTAAGTTATATCTGACACGCCCCAGAATTCACGGATCAGCCAGGACATCTGGTTGGAGGATAGTAGCACTTTCACGTAATGCTGCGCCCAAATTTCACCGACGGCCAATAGGAAACTCGTGATTCGACTATTGGGGTGTTTACAATTAAGCCCCCGTCTATAAAAGGGAGCATTTTCAGCTGGAATCCACAATAGTTGAATTTATCAACCAGTAGTTACAGAAATATCTCGTCATCAGCCAATCACAACAGCTTTCCGGCTACCTGCAGTTGTTCGAAGATGGAGATGCCACAGCGCTGTCTACAATTCATCCTTTCGAGGCGACTGACCGGAATGATCTTCTGTCCACACAAAACTTTAATGATATCTGCAATGATCCTCCGTTTGAACCAATAGAAGCCTCTACCTTCGAGATGTAAGTAGTTAATTTAATTTGTGATTCGGGCTATATACTTCGCTCCATTTAGTGCCAGTGTTAGTTAAGTATTAAAAAGCCATAATAAATGCGTTTTGAAAAACTAGTTTGTGATTTAAGCGGAAGGCGGGGCTATATATATATATATATATATATCGTTTCATTCAGTGCAGCTGTTATAATTCATAAAAAGCCGTAATAAAACGAAGTGAAAGGATACCTGCCCAGGGGTCGAGGCCCTGTGCAGGCAGACGAAGCGTAGCACACCCAGCTAATCTTCCTTCCTGATAACGTCATTTAGACTGAGTTTTATTATTTGAAAGTGAAATTTTACTACACGCTTGTAACTGATAACTTAAAAATTTATAGAAAGTTCTACAGGTAGGATTTTAGAATTATTAAAAACTTTTAAGATTTGACTGCCGTCCCGGGCTCGTTACCCGGTGCTGGCAGATGATGCGTAGCACATCCAGCTAATCTTACTTTTGAAACCTGTCAGGATATCTGCTTTGTGATTATAATTTGCCGGGCATCCTAATCGGCATTTCTCTTATTGTAACTCTTTAATTAAACTTTAATTTAATTTAACTTTAAAAAAGATTCAGTACGAACTAATCATGTTCATTTCTCCTTAAAGGACCGATGCGGAGCTTGATCGTGTTATAGCTACTTTTCGCGACAGCTTTGATGAAAGGCAAATAAATGACGACGAAATGGAGGCTTTAACACGCAGCCAACCCAGTGACCTGAATACCGAGGTCGAGGTACTGGCTCACATCTGGTCCATCGAATGCCAGGTCATCGAGGAACCAATGTATGTTTTTTTTGTACTTAAGAACAAAACACATTGTATTTTCATTCAATTTATTAAATGGTAGAAAGCATGTTTTAGTGCAATTCGGCTTACAGAACTAGCATTCATTAAATAAGACTAACATTAATGGTGACATTTTAGAGTTATAATTATATATATACACAAACGTAAAACTTTACACAATATAGTTACAATTATATATGCACACGTAAAACTTTACACAATACAACGAGTGCTTACAAATGGGAAACTTTTTTAATCTGTCTGCATACCAATTTTCATTCATCTCAGTGTCGCACAAATCGAATAATTTAAAAAAAATTATAAATCCCTTCCCACGTGACATGTGCAGGAGAAATGAAAGATAGTACATGTCACAAGTATTACTAAAATTCCTTGAAAACGGTAAGGATTCCAGACAAATTCAGGGACATGCAGCTGTTCGATAAATTGTACAACCACAGGGTCACTCTAGGGCTGAGTGCCGAGTGAATCAAAATAGTACATTCTTTCCCTATTTTTAAAATAGATTGCAAACCAATAAATCCCTTCACTACCAATAACATCTGTGTTCACGATAAGGCTATACCAATCTCTCGTAGTTGGCAATTTCAATGTTTCATTCTTCGCAAACACACCGATAAATTTGAAGCGTGTAATTCGGTCACTTTTCATTACTCTCTGGAGTGTATTCGCGTCCATTTTAAAAGTCTGTGAAAACGTTCCTAAAACGGTCGAGCTCTATTAGAGTTTGTGATTCGAGTTATACTAGTACACTAATAGGCGCGTTCATAGGGTCGGTGAACTCCAATCTGACTGAGATGTCCCACTTTGCTGTGGATTAAGGGTGTATTTACAGTAGCAGATAAGTCGGGGGTAATATCAAATGGGTAAAGGTTAAATTGATTGAAAATTCTTTCTGCTTTACACCAAACCCAAGCTCGTCACAGCCACCGGCAATATGGGCCAGATTGCTATAAGCTCTTACGCAGAGCGGGAACACCGCATCTGACGAGTAGTCTGTATCCATAGTCCCGTCCAATGCAACGCCATTTACGTATAGAGTTATATTTTTAAGGCCGAATTTCTCGAATTTAAAGGCGCTCTTTTTATATTTTCCATTCGTCGGAGCGTGATGCTGCATTCAAATTAATATCCTTTTAGGTAGAACTCCCAGGGCCACGTTTTCTAGCTGCTTCGAGGCCAACCCGGTAGGCACCGTGTAAAGTTTGATTTGTTAATTGGGTATTTTACTGTTGCGTGTATTAAATTTTTTTCATTTTCTACATATTTCGGAGAACTTAATTTCACACGCCGTACGCGCAGATATGTTTCCATGATGTGAATCATACCGGGCTTTGCCCCCTCTTCTTGATCAGGTCCCAGATTTATGCAGATCTCAGGATTCGTGCGGTTGAGTTTTAGCTTCATATCCACCCCATTCATAAGTAGTTTCTCCTGGAATGTGAAGTCTGTATGCAGACGTAGAAAACGCTCGTATATCTTCTTTTTAGAATTTTAAAATTTATCCTTTATAATACTTAATACTTTCGTCTTTAGTCTGACAATAACCCTCGGCAGTTAAAAAGGTATCCTTCGCTTCTTTTGAAAAGTTGAGGACATTTTCCAGATATGATCGTATGTGATAATAATCTGTTCCTGCCGAGATGTTAACCTGATTTAAATACACTTTACACTGGCTGAATATGGAGTGTAGAAAGTTGGTTTCAGGGTATGCAGATTAAATATCATCGCAGTCCGTTCCATCCGAATGGGCTATACGCAGTTTAGCTAAATGTGCATACAGCTTGGATGAAAAACGTATGGGCCTGAGCTGAGTATAACGAATTCTCTTGGGGCACTCGGTGAACTAATTGTGTTTAATGGATTAATTTTAATAAAGTCGGTATGCTCAATAGAAACCTGTGTAAGGGGCATATCAAAGAGGGACAGCTCCGATTTACAACATTGTGAGCTACACGGATGGATGAAACGCGCCATGACGAGTCAGAAATAGTGCCACCTCTCTCGACAAGTAGTAATCAGCCTATGATTCGTGAGAGCAGTGTCCTCAGCTTATATCAGTTAAAAAAAAGATCAGCCATAGGCTTCATTCGCTTAGAACACTTCTTTTTTGATGTCCTTTTACGTTTAGCGCCACGTGATGGAAACCCCTTCTTTCCCCCACCACGCATTTTTCTCCTTTGCTGATTTCGTCCCGTGTACGATTTAAATGTTTTTTTAGAGCTTCTTTAGGTTTAGTTCCACCCATTATGTCTTCTGCCTCGTTAAAACCCGATTGTGACGCCTTACTCCAGAGGTATCTAGCGCCCCTCTTCAACAATAGGACAACCGTGCGTAGTATGGTTGAAAAAATGTATCCAAGCCCACTCCCACGCTGATATCTCACCCCTCGATAGACTGTGAAAGGCCTTCGGGTCATTATAACTGAATGCGACGAAAGTTTAGCTTCACTGTTAAGCTCTCATCACTGAATGGGAAATGTTTTCCCTCAATCGTTCTTATATATATTCAGATATTGGTTAATAGATTAGTCGCAACATTCACATAATGGGGTGTCATATGTAATGCTCAAACTTTTCCCTCTATGGTTGGGGATGTGTGCAATGCGCAGCAGGCGCACCTGGGTGTCCCCAACAAATTGATGCTCCACGATATTGCTGTAAATATAGCACATATCTGGGGATGGATAGCTTTCACTCAATTTCTCCAATTTCAACTGATACATTAAGCTGGACAAGTCATGTTGTGCCTATTGAAAGGTACCTCTTTGGAGGGCTGCACCATATCGACCCTCAGCCACAATTGTGAACAGTTCTTTGTCTTTAATATTTCTACTAAGCGTTGATTTTAACTTCAACGTGCGGTCAGGCGTGTCTATTTTTACGACTTCAAAAAGTAAGTCGTTTGTCAGGTACGACTTTTGAAGACTCTTGTTTAACCCCATCACAAAGTCCGTGGCTGTCATAATGACCGATTCCTAGTGCTACATTTGTACTATAGTACTGTACCTCACTAACAGGACTGATCACATAGTGTTATCGAAGGTTATGCCTAATTTTTCACTCTCATCGACTCTTCTAAGGATCAGAAATATGAACTGTTCATTTTCAAAAGACCAACGTCGTACGAATCACATTCCAACTCAATGAACCCATGTAATTCTGTTACAAAGTTGGCCAGGGTGTTGTTAGGATGTACAGAGAGAGAAGAAGAGGACGGGAGTTGAACATAGAAGTGGTTAGGCGCCATGTTGCATACTATTTAAACTTTTATAGGTGTTGAAGCTTTCTGGATAACCTAGCCATTTCACCAGGTACATTTTCCTCTATCCTGAACCTTTGCTGCCTAAATTTTTTTCAATTTTAAAAACACTTTTTCCTAAATTACAGTAAATGCCACTTTCTGTAACTCCTCGCGGTAAAAGCCTCCTGCGATTTCCTCCCCATTCAAATCTTCAACGTAATACAACATTATCTCGCCTTTAGGTCTCATAGCACTAACTTTAAAAATCTCACGTGTTCATCCTCGCTCAAATCCCTTCCCGAATTTATTTTCCGAACGCCAATGCCTTACATAATCATTGATTTTGAAACGTGTAGAGTGTTGTAGCAGTGTTCCACCTCTTCTCACATCAGTCTCTGTGCGCATACCTCTTTCTAAAACTTCGTTAGGTGTTGTGCCAATCGTACGGTGGTGTGAACGGTTGTATGACGAGGACAATTATTCCAGAATGTTTATATATCTGTATGTGTTTTTATGGGTAAAATAGCGATGCATGCGTTCCTTTATGGTACGTTCAACTCTTTCAGCTAAAGAGGCCTTATGTATAAAATTGCTAGTGTAGTGTCTGATATTAAACTCTGTCAGCATGTCCTGGAAAGCACGGCCTATGAAGTCTTTCCCCATATCCGTAGAAAAATAGCCAGGAAACCTGTTTTCTTTCAACATCAGCGTTTTGGTAACTTTAGCAACTGTTTCAGGCGATTTATTTTTCAGGGGAATTAGCCACAGATATCTAGAGAATACAGCTATTATGAATAGGATGTAGCGATAGCCATCACTATACACTGAATATCTCTAAATGTCTGTTAAATCCGCTTGTCAAATAGAGTCAATCGAAGCCGCTGTTCTCCTGGCCGTTTAAACCTTTTTCTCACCGGCTTATGAAGTGTAGAAGCATCCTGCTCCCGCAAAAATCTCAACATCTTTTTTGCCTACTCCTTCATTGTAAACACCTCAGTACAGCCTATTAACATCATCGTAGGAGGATGGGTTAGAAATGTCATAATAACGTTTTCTTAATATGTTATCCATTTACGTATTTTAGAGTCACGTGGATAAGGCTGGCCGTTTGTACTCTTCTTTCTCCTCTTCATAGATGCTACTTTTGAGGGTGATGCTCGTATTCAGTTGTGACACATACGAGACTTGCTCCAAGTGTCTTAACCTATTCAGATTTCCTATCAATGTTTTGGGGACATTTATTTGTTGTAGTCTTGTTTTAATATGCTTCCATCCTCTTAGTGAGGGCCTGTCCCACTTTCTCACCAGATCATAGACAAAGTCGACGATATTGGATCCCTATACCCTTGTTCATTCAACAATGACCTCGCCTGTATCGGACCACTGTATGATGGGGTCCTCACTCAATAGATTATAAAGACTTAAGTCTTTATTCCTCAATGTATGTGGGAGACTGCTTTTTAATGCATAATCAATGTGTTGCGTTCCGTTATTCTTTGGCTGGTCATCTCTAACGTCGGGCCCAGGTCCTATGTTGCCATGCTCATCGTTGCTGGCGCTGTGCCTAATAACCACGGGGAGCTCTGTCGGATTCTTATAATCTTCGTACTCATGAAGAAATTTCTGTAGATCCTCTTGGTACAAGATCCTTTTCTCATCAGGTGACATTTCACTGTTTAATACGGGTAACAATTCGCTTTCCATTCTTTTAAGCCTACTTTTACGGGGTTCTAAAACCGTGTCTGGATTCTTTGAACCTTGCATGAAGCATACACGTCGTGCGGAATCACTACCACTTTCTTCATTATATTAATCTAGTCAGTAAAGGGCCCAAAACTGAAAAAGATGGGGAGGAATGATACCCCTCTTTGTACAATAATTAACTTTTTCTTCGCCACAGTTTGACTTTTACGAGCGAGCGCAAGTATTATGTTATTGTAACGACGTAGGCGAGCCTTCTGAGGGGGTTTTATTGGCACATTACATTTTATAACATTAAGACAGATTTCACAGATGCATTTTAAAAAGTCGGAGTCGATATTTTTAACAAACATCTGTTGCAATGCCCAGGGCAATCTTTGATAGATTTTTATTAATTCACGATATTTCTTCAGCCTATTTGTCATTCTGGAATATACACCGTTTCAGGCTCGCTTGGGAATATATTCGTTCTTAGAAGCACCCTAAACGTCTTTCGCGGGTGAAGTTCACAAAGCAAATATCCGTAACGCTGACTTAAGGCATCTTTATAAACCTCCAAAAACTCCTTATGCTGATTCGGGAACATTTGATTGGCTAATACCCCAATTTCTGACACATCTCTTCGTTGCGCGAATAAGACTAGATATTGTGTATTTAACGGCACATTGCGCATGTATCTATTTTTGAAAAATAGATTCTGAATGAAGAATACGCTTATGTCAAGATGGTGGGAGAACACTGTAAATGTCTCGGCAATCGTTTTATCCATTTCCAATTACAACGTCATATGCACCTTTGTGGAACAAAATATCATCTTGGTACTCGTTGAACAATGATTGGTACGTTGAATAGCACCATATTACTTTATGCACAAGTTTTGACAACATCTCCCCCTTCTCTTTAATGATTTTAAGCAAAAACACACTTTTTACCACGTCCTATAGGGCCAGATATAATACATGTGGAGGGGTTTGTGAACCTGAATTTTTCTACAGATTCCATCTATAACACGTCACACCCCTAAGTGGGTCATTTTCAAAATATAACAAAATTTAAGTGCTGTTCCTTATATTGTTTTTCTTCTTCCACAGAACCGTGAATGAGACGATGTACAGCCCCCCCATCATCGATATTACAGATGACCCCGATGACCGTAGCAGTGCCGTAACAAGGGCGAGGCGAGTGAGGCACTTGCCTCGGGTGCGCAAAGCCGAGGGGCTCAGAGAAACTGTGGGGAGCAGAAAAACTATATAAAATATGTATCCCAAGCACGCCATGCCATTAGGGAAAGAGCGCATTTCTATAAATTTTCAGTACTTTTCAGTGCTTTATTTTTTGTTTTCCATGCATATTATTCGATCAGCGCATTTCCAAACCGAATATTGCAAATAAGAAAACAGGATTTAATGACTGGACAAATTTAAACCGTATTGTAGAACATGAAAATTCAACTAATTATCGTTAAAATTTCTGTAAATTGAAATCTCTACAAAAAAGACTTGTGCGGACATTGTGTCGATGATGCACTACAAAAAGCTATTGAAACTGATAAACAAAAATGGAGACATATTCTGAAAATAGTTCTTGATGCTGTGATGTTTTGTACCAAAAACAATTTACCACTTAGAGAAGTGTTTTTCACTAAGTTTTTTTAAGGGAGCCACTTCTTCAGAACATACACACAAGGGCGGATCGAAAATGAGGTTTTTAAACGTTTTTTCGTAATTCAAATATGGCTAGGGCGGAAAATATGTGGGTGCTATAGATAATGACTGTGCATAAATATTAGTCCTGCGAAATTATATCTTCAGGTGCCACAAAGCCGTCGAAAAAAGTGAAATATAATGATTTTCTTATACAGTATTCTGCTTTAGTACAATAACTGAAACTTACTTGTTATTATTATATATTAAGTGTTCCAATTACCAAAATAGTTACTGAATTACGCAGCTCTTAGTTTATTTAGATCAATGTTCTTTTGATTAATGATCTAAATAATCCAGAACTCACCACGAGGAGGTGGCTGCGTGTCGAGCTCCACCCATGCCCTCCCAACCACCCATCCTTGCGCATGTTTTTTTCTATTAACGTTTTATTTAAACTTTATATTCAGCTTTACTTTCGAATGATGGCATTTTTTTACGTGACTGAAGTGTTGATCTTATGAAGCCATCTCGCGCGTTCAATCCAAATACTTTTGATGATGCTTCAGTCACTAATTTTACCATTCTTTCTACTACTTGTGTATGACAAGGGAATTTCTCGAATGGAGGGGTACTCTTGTTTTCTATGAATTCTTCAATCTCATTTTCTGTCAGGTGTCTTGTCACAGGTGGTTCAGTGACAATGCATTTTTGCCAATTAATTAAATCAGTATAATCAGTAGCTTCAAATTGAATAACAGGTACTGTGAAACGCCTCACAACTTTTTCCTTGTTTGTTTGCCTTGCTTTCTTTATTCGCCTCCACGCTAATTCTCTTATGGCGCTGCGGTCATCATGAATCATTGATGCTAGAATATTTTCTGGATTTGCAAAAAATGCATTTCTTTGTATGACAGGGTTTACAATATCCTTTACTTCGTCATTCAGTGTTCTTGTGAGTTCAATAGTTTTGAAAACATGTTTTGAGCCATTGACAAAAGACGTACTTTGCTTAATAGAAAACCACATTGGGATGTAGACCTTCATTATAAAAGAAGCAATGTTCATGAGGTTCTCAGATGGACTTACAGTTGAAACATATAGACGAAGCAAACGATTTGCTGTAGTCAGCCATCGTGAATGTGCCATTTTGCCTGGACTACGATGAGCAAGATCTGGAGAGCAATATCCCTTTGTTATGGCCTGATGAATATCAATTAGATATTTTTGGTCGGTGCTAAGATCTTCACAGTCTACAGTTGGTTCCTCAGCATCAATCCTTTCAAACTCGACAATAGGAAGACTCTCACAGTTCTCTAATTCCCTGCCAATAGGACCGGTGAATCCGCGGGGGCCAGATGTTTTTCCATCCAGCTTTGCAACTAAATGGCGTAATGGCAATTCATTGGCATGGAGCTGGCACACTAAATGTTGAAATGGCTTCTTCAGCTTCAATTCTATAAGCCTTATAACGCCTCCCTTTTCTCCAGTGTTGACTGCTGCACCATCGCATCCAATGGCAACAAGGTTTTCCAGGTTCATGTCATTATTTCCAATATACTCAAACATTCCTTTACATATTTCTTCAGCTGATCCAGAATTCACAGAATAATGGCCCAAATAATCTGAACCAGGTTCTCTCACTAAAGTGATATGTTCTTCTGTTACCTTCTTCTGATATACTTTGGACTCTTTTTTTTCTTGGAAGAGTGTAGAATCTTTTCGACCATCAAAATAGATTCCTCTGATTGGGACCTGATTTTGATCTTTCATAATTTCTGATCTCTTCTTTTGTCTTTCTCTTCTGATTTTACTCCTATCCACCACTTCAGATGTATTGTCAATAGAAACTTCTCCAATATCTTGCAATACTGCACTAACAATGAATGCTGCAGCTCGATCTGAAACTGCAGTCCTGTCACAAGCAGTAGCCACTGAAGGTAGATTTGTAGTTTTCCTTTTCTTGAATAATTGTTCTTCAGGTTGTTCGAGCTTTCTCTTCGAGCTAACTGGCTCTGGAAATGTATCGTCTGATATTTCGCCAGATTCACTTTCACTATTTGATGTCGATGATGATAATTCAACATTTGTATCCTGCAATTTCTCCTGTGAAGATTCTTTGGTGAGCCTCACAGCTTCTTTTTGCTTTCTTAGCAACGTAGATGCTTTTTTCTTTGAGAGTGTAATATCTACTCTATCAATAAACAGTCTTCTTTCACTCCTTTGATCTAAGAGGAACGTCACTTCTTCCTTTGGAACCGTTTTTTCTTTGGGACAAGAACATTGTGTTAGTACTTTGCACTTGCACGCTGCAATGTCAAAAAGTTTCGTGTGTGCTTATTTTTGAACATATCAATCTTTGCTTTGTAAGCTTCAGAATTTTTTCTGCTTTGGTATGGCTTCATAATGACACGATACTTTTCGTGGTAGCTTCTGAACATTGTTTCAATTCGCCTGTCTGACAGAATTGGGACGGAAGCACTTTCCCAAATTGTTTTCAATTTATCAACAACTTGTTCTAATATTTGAGATATGAAGGATCTTTATTAGTATTCTGTTTCAAATCGTTTCTTACAAACAATTAATATTTAAAAACTCCTTCGTATGTAGGAAGATTCCTGTGCCACAAATCTTCCCCCATACCAAACATGGGGCACTCAGTTGAGGCCCTGGTTGATTTTGCACAAACTCGAGACATTTTGAAAGTATACAAATCTGAAAAAGAAAGAGCTAATATCAATTATACGTTAATTTCAGTTAATAGTACATGGCAAACTTAGGGCAACACAATACAGAAATGCAAAATATATAAGAAATATAGTTTAGATATCTGAGTAACGCCAACAACAGAACACCCACCTGCTACGAGAGCGACAGCTACACTGAACCGAGGTACTCACGTGACAGCTGAGTGAGCTGACTATAGAAAACTGTTTTTAGAGAATAGAAACTTTTTTGAAAGGTTGACTGAGCTATTTTTATACAAGTGTGAATAAATTCTTGTCTATTGTGCATCGTGGACTCTTCTGTAATTATTGGTTAAAATCTGCTTTTTTCAATTTTTTTCAATATTGAAGGTCATTGTGGCACCTGAAGATATTAATGTTATGATTTTAAATTTATACCAGCTTATTTCCTCACTACTCCACACATTTTCCACACTAGCCAATTTGAAAATTCGAAAAATGAGTTTTTCACTCCGCCCTGATACACACTGAGAGAGCCGCATATATATATATATATATATATATATATATATATATATAATGTTAAACAAATTAAATAGTGTGTGTGTGTGTGTGTGTATATATATATACACAGCTCATCAGCTGTTCTTTTGTGATGACGATCCTATATAAATTGAATATATCCAAATTTCTCTCTCTCATTCCATGCATCGACAACCGCCACTTAGGCCACCACGAGCCGCATTTGTCTCGCGAGCCGCACAATGAGTACCACTGACTTAGAGGATAGTGTAGTGTTATAGGAATAGGGGGGGTCGCAATTTTATGATCTTGCCTCGAGTGCAAAATTAGCTAGTTACGGGTCTGAGCTACAGACTCCACCCCCGCTGACGAACCCTCACCAGCGATACCTGTAGCACGCGACAATTCAAAGCGGAAGCATGGTGAAGAACCCTCCACGTCAGGGATAAAGCGTGCCAGAATTGCGCCGGTTGTTAGAACCCCAGTAATAGAGCCCCAACCCTCTACGTCTTACGACACAACTCCCACATAGTGCCTTCCTCAAATATACTCGCTTATTCCTCTTCAATTCGGGGTACTTCCTCCACAGCAGCAGCAGCAGCAGCAGCTTCTCGTGCAGTGGAGGAAGGTATAACATTCGAGTTGGTGCGCACCGCTACCCCCACCCCTGCCCTGACTAGAAACCGGTACGTGGTCACGGTTGACCCTTGATCCCTGTATAGCAACGGTGTTGGACTGCGACGCGTAGTTGAACGTATTGTTGAGTTTGCCCTTCAGAACCGCGACGAACGTGAAGTCCGGAGGAGGTTGTCTTTCAGGTTCGGGTCAGATGACGGGGATATAGATGATTTTTGGGTAGTAATACCGTTCAGACGCTTCGCAGCTGTAGATATAGAATATATCTTGGGCTGTATAAAGCAGGCCTCTCAAAGTAGTACAGCCTTCAATATGGACAACTTCATGGTAGATATTGACAGAGTATTCCGGGTTGCGGGTCATAGTGCCACACCTTATACTCTTAATTTCAATTCTCAAACTATTTACAGAACGCATTTCAACGTTGATCGTGGTTGCGGGTTTATAGCAATAGTCTTAGCTCATATGTTCACTGTACTAAATACAATCACGTATAATATCTGTCTGCCTACGGTTGTGCAGCGTGCCCGTAAACTGGCTTCAGATTGTAAGCTTGAGTTTCAGTGTAATATGAGTCCTCAAGAGCTGAGAAGGGTCGAGCAGGAAATGAATGTTCGTATAGTTGTATTGAATAGATGTCCGTCGTAGGACTGTGTATGTTTTTAAAAGCTGTGTGAGAGATTGTACAAGACCTCTACTTATTTTAGGATTGTCAGGAACATCGTATCTCCCCATCCGTAATATAAGGACTCTCTACGCTAGTTATGATAAAAGCCGAAAATATGGAAGGCATCATGATTTGTGTAAGGGATGTCTCGAGTTTGCGGATGATATAGTGAAACATTGTAAGGAGTGCTACATGGTATGTGAGCAATGTAAAAGCCCCAAATGTGAAAGTCGTGTAGTTGAAACCGAGAAGAGGGAATGTAATGTGTGTAGACGGACATTTTTCAATAATAAATGCTTTGAGCTCCGTAAATTAATTGGCACTTGGAGGAAAATGAGAATCTGTGAATGTAGCATGTTTCATGTGATGGATAATTGGGGTAAGTTTGTGCATAAATGCGATGAAATTCACTGTTCTACATGCCATGAAAAATATAAGGCGGATGGAGTGAAGCATGTATGTTATATGAAAGATGCTAAGCCTAAAAGTAGCCCTTGTATAACCGTGTACTACGGTATAGAAACTTACACGAACGCTGAAACCAAAGAGGTCATTCCACATTTACTCGTAAATAAGACTATCTGTGATGAATGCATGGATGTCGAGTGTCATTTGTGTCATAAATGTGGAAAACGGACAAACGTTTTTAAAACGATTGCACACGACAGCCCTGTGAAATTCTTTGTATCCTATATTGTCAAATTAGCGGACAACTTAAAAAAAATGACTGTATATTCTTGCTCATAACGGAGCAAAATTTGACACAGTTCCTTTATAAGGAGTTGCTTGAACACGAGTCATCGGAGATATTTACAGGCGACCCCTTGAAAAGAGGCAACAAACTAATACAAATGCAGATAAGAGGTAATGTACAGTTTAAAGACACCCTGCTGTTCACACCTTATAAATTAGCCAAGCTACCCAAAGTCATAGGCGTAGCTGTTGAAGTTTCAAAAGGATATTTCCCTTACACTTTCCTCACTAACGAAACTTTAAACTACGTAGGACTACCTCCCTCCAAACATTACTCTAACTACACCAGCATGAGTGATAGTAAGCGTGAAGATTTTGACCGCTACTACAACAGTTTTAATGAAACTAGTCCATACAATATAGCTGATAAATGTGAGCGTTATTGCGTGAATAATGTGCGCGTGCTTGGAGTATGCTTCCAGGCCTTTAGAAGGATGTACATAGCCCGTCGTTTCAAATGCGATCCGCTGCAAGTCGCAACCACGATCACCTCATTATGTTTTACGGTGTTCAAGAATAACTTCATGCCTAAAGACACCTTAGCCGTCATTCACAGAAACAATCCCCGCAGTTATGGACACAAGGCTATTTACTGGCTCATACACCTACAGCAACAGAACGGGGTATACATAAAACACGGCCGCAACACGGAGGAAGTACCCATTAAGTAGGCTGACCATACGTACCGTTTTGAACGGGACAGTACCGTTTTTTTATGGGTTCTGTATGGGTTATGTCACTGAAGAATAATTGTAAGCTCAATATGTTTATGTACTTACTTTTTCATGAATACAGAATATTACATAACCCCCGTCCCTTTTTTGCCATCCCAATGTCCCGTTTTTGTCTCAAGGAAATGAATGTGGTCAGCCTATCATTAAGGTCAATGGTCGTGTTTTTTGGGTTGATGGTCTAAGTGAGGATCCAACCATTGGTAAGAAGACTGTGTACTCCTTTAACGGTTGCTGGTGGCATGGCTGCCCACGCCCTGAGTGTGCCATCACAAGAGACCTCCATGGAAGATCCCCCGCAGAGAGCCTCGCATGGACACGTAACCGCGATCAATTTATTGGCTCTCAGTTCACTAACAAGATCGTGTGGGAGCATGAGTATGATGCACGGATGGAAACATATGGCTAGTACCGTGAAGAAATAAGAGCCATCGAACGTTCAATGGTGTTGGACCCCTCAAATGCGGTGACAGCTTGTTTGGAGGGCGGACAAACCCATTCAAGCTATACTTTCTCCCTACGGAGGGCGTAAAACTCCATTACTACGACTTCTGTTCTTTATATCCCTACGTGATGAAGGACAATCCGTACCCCGTAGGGGCACCTGAAAAACTGGTGGGCCCCGCCATGCCAACCATCTAGGAGTTTTCAGCTAACTTGAGTGAGCGTTACCTTGGACTTTCTTTCATAGACGTGCTGCCCCCTCGCGATTTATGGATGCCGATTTTACCCGTCGTTATAGATTACAAGCTCATGTTTCCCCTGTGCGTAAAGTGCGCAGAGGAGAACAACGGGGATTGTAATCATACAACCAATCAGCGTAAGATCAGAGGTGTATATACAGGCCCTGAGCTGGCCCTAGCCGTTCGCCATGGATAGAGAATATTGAAGATACATGAGGTGTGGAGGTTTCAGAAGCTACCCACCCTTTTCACGCCATATATAAACGCTTTTTTGAAGGATAAGGTAGAAACAAAATACGCACCTGATTATTGGACATGCGGAAACGATCAGCCACTTCCATGACAGCAGGTGCATTAAGGATGCGGCGAGGAAGATTGACAGACACACTTGGCTCTTTCGGCAGGGGGAACGCTAGTTCTGTCTCCGACTCTCCTGACATGCCAGTATCATCATTCTCCATGGCCTCATCTCCGGTTTCGTATGCACACTTTGAGGTTTGCGGCTCCTGGCGAGGACGTTTTCTTCCTTCCTGTAGCTTTCTTTTTACAGCGAAAACTTTATCGTTCCCGCTCATCGTTGCCACCCGAGGACCACGTTGATCGAGGTAGAAGTCAATGTCTTCTTTCTTGTCCTTGTCGGACAGCAGTCGATTCTTCTTTATATCTTCGACAGCGTCAGATGGTCCGATATCCCACAGCTTGTCCACACTGTCCGAAAACTTCTGCCGTTTTCCTCCGGCGTCAGTTTCTCGTTTTCTGCTCTTTTGGAATAAGTGCCACTCTTTCCACAATGACTCTAGCTTCCGTTCGCAGTTGAGCTTTGTGATTGTTTTAATGCGGGCCATGTTCCAAAACTTTAAGACGTTGTTTACGGTTTCTTTGAATGCGTCTTTCCTGTTAGCAGTGTACTGGATAACACTGAAGAAGTATTGCAAAACCTGCCGTGTTGTTGGCAATTTGCTACCACTGATGGAGGACGACGGTTGGCCAACTAAAAAAATTTCCGAGGCCGATCTTAGAGAAGGTAGCGATGTTATTTTCGCCTTTCCTTTTGATGACTCTCTATTTGTAGCTTCAAGAGTTCCAGTTATGGTTGCCATCGATTTGTGCATGACAAAGGATGAGGAACTCAGACAGAATTTCAAAATGTTATGATCTGCAAAAAAAGAAATAGGTTAGGTACCTGGCACAGGCATAGTGCATTTTCTAATTACCGATATACATTATACATTCCGCCCGGGTATGGTGACTCATTTTTTTGAAAAGTATAGGTGATCGTGGTTTTTCCCATTATTTGGCACTATACTAGCACATTGGTATTACCTGTATACAGGCACAACCTTTAAACCGTTAGTCGTATGACATTGGCAGGCACACCAAACGACTTCTCTCATTAAGAGGATTCAGAAACCATCCCTACTTAATGATTTATCTTGATTCAGTAAAAAGTTAAAAAGTATGCATTTTAAAAAAAAACTAGTAATTTCAAGGTCGATGCGAGACCCCTAAATAATGATCAATTTTTGTAAAAATGGTACCAATGTGCTAGTATAGTGCCAAATAATGGGAAAAACCACGATCACCTATACTTTTCAAAAAAAATTGAAAAGTGGGCCACCCTAACGTGCACTACTCGAACACGGTGGAACTTCCTTTGAGAAGCATTCTCAATGCCGCGTACAATGTGTCCGTGACGAAATCATTGCGCGTGTTCAGGCGTGAAACTGGTGCCATTAACTATGTACTTGAAACGATTTGTAGACAAATAAACTCTGGTAAACGTAATGTTATTTATTTAAATGTTGAGGAGATGAATAGTCTTCGTGATAGTTGAGAAGTGGAGTGAGGACCGTTATAAAATATGTGCAGGTGTAGGTACAAGAAGAGAACAAATTAGTGATGCGCCCTCATATGCCGTTTTTTTTACGGTGTGTATAAATAACAATCACCCATGCATTGATATACGACTGTTGTGGAAGAATGCATCTGATAACGTTCTTGTCCCTACGCGAAACCGATTCATCCTCGACAGAATGTTTGAAATCGTCGGGTTCCGAAAGCTGAAGCCTATATTAGACGCGCGTGTTATGGATATGATTTATTTTGATACAGTTCTTGAATACGCATACACCGCTTTGCTCGACGGATTTATCGAATGTAGGAATGAGCAGGGCGAGATTGGTCTAGAGCTGGATGCTTATTTAAAAGGTTTAGACTCTTCGAAATATCATGAACTTTGGTACAAAGGACTTGAGCGGTACAGGGCAAAGCTCGCCTACACTGTTCACCCTGAAGAATTGTACCTCTATATAATGAGCAGCTGTCGTTACGACTTGGAAGATTATTTCAATTGCCGCTAGAGTTCACGATTGAAAAGCTCGGGTCGGTAAGAAAAAACCCTTGATTGGAAAGGAGTGTTTATAAACTTATATTTAATAATGATGTTGTGGCTAACGATACCCTCTTTGTGCGTGCTTTTGTCTGTATTCTCTCCGTGTTTAAAGGTAACTTGACAACCGAATGTTAAGTGGGCACAAAAAAAGTATTGAACGATATGAAGGCCATTTACATCGAGTATATGCGCCCGCACACCTTGAGCGTTGAAATAATGTTAAATCTTAGTTATTGCGTAGTACAAGGCAATAATGATGTGAGTGTAGACTCGATTATGTGCGAGTTTAGTATTTTATTTAAGTGCAGTAGAACGAATGTATTTTGATGTATATTTATTTTCAATATATTTAATTATTTGATATGATTTTATATACATATATATTTCTCCTGTACTGTTATATTGATGATTATACTGCATCGTTTTGTATATTATTATTTTTTATTTTCAATATATTTTATATTATTTTTTATTTTCAATACATTTAATTATTTAATATAACCTCTCTCTCTCTCTCTCTCTCTCTCTCTCTCTATATATATATATATATATATATATATATATTTCTCCTGTACTGTTATATTGATGGTTATACCCCATCGTTTTGTATATTATTATTATTTTTTTTACTATATATATATTCCTCGTTTGTATAGGATTCTATATTTATTTTCTATATATTTCGTGAAACTGATTCCAATAATTCGTCTAAATGAACAGAATGATGTAATGGTGTTTTATTTAATTCTTTTGGTTGTGTATATATAAACGATATTATTGTTTAATTATATGTATACTAAGTGGCTGGTTAGGCCTTCTGAACCGACTAACGGATTTCTAAGCCAACTGTCAAGAATATCTGAATAGCGCAATCTGGCTGCTGAAAAGTTAATTAATATATACACCTGCCTTCTAGGTCTTCTAAGTCAACTAGCGGGTTAAGCCAACTGGCGGATTAAGCCAACTGGTGGACTAAGCTAACTGGCGGAAAGCCAACTGTTAAGAATATATGCTTTAATTAAATAAATAGCGCAATCTGTCAACTGAACCCTAATAATGTACACCTGAACAAGCCATTTACACCTTCTCAGCCAACTGGCTGATTAGAATTTTATAAGACAGCGAACGCTTGGATGAATTCTCATTATGCAGGAGCCAGGCGAACAACCTTCTATCCTTCTTAGGTTAGGGCTTACGTTAAATTTCCCTTTGGGGGTGAGGTCGTCCCATCTTCTCCCCGAAAGAGGTCAGGTGGCATTTGTAGTTTGTATTTGGTATTTGAAGCTTGTCATAGTAATTCCGTAACTTATATGAAGTGTTTCTTTTCCATATTTCTAGGGTCGACCTAAAACACCGTGTATAATCAGTATTAGTGCTCTATAATAGGTCGGACATTTTACATTAAAATATATCAGTAATGAACATGTTATTGGTTTCATGTCTTTCAGGTGAGGTGGACGCAGACATACTATAGTGTATGATTTCCGAGAATGAGAGATGTAGTGAGAGATTTCCTATTCATAATGATTGAGGCAAATCCTTTGATAACCCTCTCGGAGCTGAATTCATCATTACAGGATGTCTGTCTGGCCCAGGAAGCCCCGAGTGTCTGATACGTCGATCAGCAGTGTTTCAGATACCCAACTAATTACTCGGTAGCTGGCTGAAAATATTCAAGTACCACGAAACGTGCGACAAGTTAAGGACGCCGGACAAGATTATGCGTATTGGATGTACCAAGAGGAATTAAACCGTACTGGGGAAAGAGTTGACAGGAGTTTTGCTGGACAAGGGGGCAGGAATAATATTATCATGGCAATTTGTGTAAACGTAGGAGTGCTTTATTACGAGCTAGCTTTCGGTGGCGTGGACAAATTTGTATTTACCGATTTCCTCCAGTCCCTCTCGACCATTATGGGTGAGGAAAACTGTGGTAATTCTGGACAATACCCCTTGTCACAATGATATCCGCTTTCAAAATCCCCACCAAAAGATAAAACATCTGTTTCTTCGTTCTTCCTTCTTAAATCTTACATAAAATGTCTGCAGTGCATCGAAGGAAATGCTGAAAAGAAAGTTCCGTAGCCTACAAAATGTCATGACAGCAGAGAGGACGAGAGAGACCGGATTGACACATACTCAATGAATGGAAAACCGCCTACATCGGATAATCTCAGAAGCCACAGCCAACGTGTCAGTCGAAATTGTTGACCCTTTTGGTATTATGGATGTAGATTAAGGATTGTCGGTGGAGTACTACAGGCGTAATCTACGTATATATATATATTTGCGGCCTTATTTGTGGCAGGAATTGGTTCCTATGGCAACGAGTACTTCCTATGACTCTTGGCCATCTGCGTAAGTACAAAAAAAAACCTGTCTGTCTTGATTGTCACGTATTCATTATCCATAAATCACGATGGAGGGAGGTTCGCGTTCATTACCTCCAAAGCGCCAGCTGACAGAAATAGATATAGAAGGAATTCTCGAACAATATAGTGATAATAGTCGACAATAATTTTCAACTTTTTATCTTTAATTAACACAAAAGAGTTTTCACTTAGTTAATTTGGATATGCTGATTTCAATGGTCATACTCAAAATTCTCGATCTCGTCTAGATTTTTAGTTATTACATTGACAAAATTTCCAGATCTGAGCAGTTTTCTCTAAACCTACGATTGTTTTTATTTCTCATAAAATGGAACACAAGTCTTTAGAATACATGCAAAGTGAATTACATTTCAAAACACTACTGATAAATGATAAAAATATCATGAACTAGTCAGTACAGACAGAGTTTAGTTAGATTTAATCAAGGGTACAGCTCGAACTCTACACATGATGGAAACTTCTTAACGGCACTTTTGAGATCACTATATCAAAATTGAATAAAAGCACATATATTTTTGTCAGTTAAAAATTTTATGTTGACCAATGTAATTATTCAATTTTTTCAGATTGAGAGGATGTTATTTTCGATATAAATGTGGCTGGAGCACGAAACAGTGATACAGAAAGTGATTTGTTTTATTTATAAACCCTTACACAGCTCTTATAAAGGTATGTTTAGTGGTTTTGTATTATTTTATACATTATACTGTACATTATTTTCTTGCAGTTCAGTATGTTAAAATATTGTTTTTAATGTTTTTCTAATTTGTAAAAAAACACGCCGTCTGTGGGACATACGTTCCGCCCGCACATGCAATACCCAAAGGGTTAATAACTGTTATAGACATTGTAAAACGTACCTACCCAAATGCCTTGATAAAGAGGACAGTTGGAATTGAGTAAAGAGTATGTAGTTGAGAGTACGTACTGTACTTTAGAAAATGTGTGTGTTCAACTTACGCTATTGTTTACGGGTCTGTGTACGTAACCTAACAATTGTATTTGAGAACTATTAAATACGTTGTTGTAATTGATGATATATATATTAATCTTTCGTGATTTCCTTTAAAGTTTGTCGAATGATAATGAAAACTGACGAACATCGCATAAAATGTCGATATTTAAATGAGCAATGTTAATTCCTAAAGTGACACTCTTTTAAATCTGGCAATATGTCAAAGATAAAATGGCTTGCTTAAGTGTTGTGCTTTGCTGTCAAATTGATCACAACTTTGTCAAAAATGCCGGTACTTTGTCAGTTTGTTATATATTTTGTCCCGTCTCATTTGCAAAACACTGTACTTCTATAACTTTGCGAAAAGAAAAACAGTAACTCTCGCCACTCTCGAGCCCTGAAGGAATGAAAATAATGAACTAACCGACGATCTAAAGGAAATGTCTGATATATTGAGAACTCGGTATGCATCAGTTTTCAGTACTTTCAAAATTGACAAAGTTCTCTGATCACGATACCTTCTTTGAAGAGAGGCTACAAAGAGAAAATATAACTGATTTTTACTTTTATACGGAAGATAGATCTGGAACTATCGGACAAATGAAATCACATTCAGCTGGAGATCCGGACAAATGGGACACTTCGATAATTAAAAATTGTAAGAATAAAATAGCTGGATCTTTCTCCTGGATATAGGAAAGATCTCTGGACACAGAAGTATCGGACATCCTAAAAAAGGCGAACATTGTCCCTATACTGTATATAAAGGAAGAGATAGTGTCAGTGTCACTGACATCTCATCTAACCAAAATATTTGAAAGAATAGTTAGAGAGAAAATGTATACCTTTCTGCAGAGAGGAAGATCGTGCCTATCACAACTAATAGAGCATTATAACAATATAACTGATGCGTTTTAAAACAATGAGAACTATGATGTAATATATGCAGATTTTTGTTGAAGCAT